>CAWVRF010001568.1:1060200-1424200 GCA_963932465.1 Maratus speciosus | reverse complement strand
CCTTTATGAATTATCAGAACTATGATCGTTTGTGGACGGATAGGGTGAGATTCAAAGGAAACTTGGGTCTGAGCCGAAAGAAGCACTGTTAGAGACATTCTATGACGATTTAATTATACAGATTGAGGGACTAATTAAATCATGGGCCGTCAACATGAGGCCCCTGATTTTGGGGGCCCCACATTTGGTATGCAGTTTTCATAAAGCTGATATTTTAAGTGAATTTTTACTTTGTTACTGATTATCTATACTAATAAAGCTAAATTTCGCCCTGTCTGTCTGTCTGTGTGCGAATGGCTAGCAAAATCTACCGCCCATAGAAGTCTGAAAATTAAGTGAGGATAGTCCAAGACAAGTCTTAATGCACCTTAATGTAATGTGGCTCAGATTTTTAATTTTTTAAGGGCCGGGGCCCCTTTAAGTTTTTATGCACTAAATTGTTAATAACTTGTCCCCTTTTTATTCAATCATCTTCGTTTGGGGGACCTTTCTCCATTTAGTTATTCTCGCCTTTCTACTCTCCAGATTCCAGACCTCTCTCCAGATTACTCTGTTTCTACTTTCTACTCCCTGACACCTTGTGGCTCGATACAGGGCCCCTTCAAGTTTTTGTGCGAATAAAAGTTTAATAAATTGCTTCCTTTTAATCCGATCTTCATTTTTGATATCCTTTTTCCATTTAGTTAGTCTCACATTTCTACATTCCAGTTTAGATCCTGGGACCCCTAGGCTGCCGTAGGATCCGGTCCAGGGTCCCTTGAACTTTTTGTGTGCCAAGAATTTATCAGCCCCTGATTTTCTCACCTTCTCAGTACATAATTTTAAAGTTGAGTCTTAGACTCTTCTTCCTAGATCAACACTCTCATACTTTTATTGGGGCCCTACGGCCTTTTTTTAAACATTTATCCAATTTTTTGTGCATTTCTTTAAAATATTATTCTATGGTTAATTGTGACTAATTGAAGATCTAAAGTGCTAAGAACTTAGACCTTTTAACAAGTTTTCATGTTAGGGCCCTGCTCTTTACTATCAGTTGATCCTTTTTGGGCCCTTTGTTATAGATCCTTTAAAAACGGTCCGATTCACTAGCTTCTTTTTTTAAACAACTTCTCAAGTCCGCCTGCTACTACATGAATAACAGAAACATTTCCCCGACTTCAACTACCACCAATTTTGAATATTAATCTGCTTCTTGGGGCCTTTGTTGCAGCTTATTTAAAAACTATCTGATTCTATTGCAATTTTCATTAACATAGTTTTAGCGTCCTCCAGCTACTTTAAAACTACTAAAATAATTTCTTATACCCAACTACATTCCAGTTAAAACACTGGTTCCCAAGGCCCGGTCTTTCTTTATACCTCAGCTACCACTTTTTTCAAATATTAATCTCCTTTTTCAGCATCAACTTACGGTTACAAACTACAGCCGTAAATTAAAAATCGCGTTACTTTAAAGGTAACTTTAGATAAGGGATTTCATCCGTTTATTAAATATCGTGTTAATGTTAAAAGTAATTCGTGAAATTTACAAGGGGAGGGGGCATTTTCTACCGCTTGGGGGCGCATTCTTTCCTCGGATTCTAAGGACACAATTTCAACGGGATTTGGTTCATTTAACTTAGATTATAATTCGGCTACTTTCTGTATTATGAAATTTTACCTTAGACTTCAGTTACCAACATTTCCTAACATTAATGATGCATTCTTTGGGCTTGATTACTACGAGGTTTGCCTCAATCAACTTGGTTTTTGATTGTCTCCGGCGCGTGCGAAGCACTTCCGGTACATGTTGCCTTAGATAACGGGGACCCCAGGTTACAGGTTCGTTCGGAAATAAGTTTGTTGGGAACACTCTAGACGCTGCGGAAGGCAATGGGGGCCTCCGAAATTAGATTCATTTAAAAGAATTTCTAAAGATATAAAATCATACAAACTTGAGTTTTGTTTAAGGTTATTATTTACGGACCCCGGTCAACGCCGGGCGGGTCTGCTAGTTCATACTAATAAAATAAAGTTTCGGTCTGTGTGTCTGTGTGCGATGGCTCTCAAAATCTACCGCACATAGAAGTCTGAACATTTCGGTGAGGATAGTCTAAGCCAGTTCCTGATGTACCTGAGGGTCAGATTTTTAATATTTTAAGACCCGGGCCCCCTGAGCCCTTCAAGTTTTTATGCCCTAAATTTTTAATAACTTGTCTCTTTTTTATCCGATTTTCTTCGTTTTTTGGGGCCTTTCTCCATTTAGTTATCCCCCTTTCTACGTTTCAGTTAAGATCCTGGCTCCCTGGGAACCGATACAGAGTCCTGGAAGTTTCTGTGCCCTAAATTGTTAACAACTCTCCTTTTTTAATTCAATATTCGCTTTTGGTACCCTTTTTAATTTAGTTTATCCCCAGATTCTACATTCTAGTTAAGACCCTGGCCCCTTAGGATCCGGTCCAGAGGCGCTTGAACTTTTTGTCTGCCATTAATTTTTCACTCCATGATTGTGTCGCCCTCGCAATGCATAACTTTAAAGTTGATTTTTGGATTCCTGCCCCCTGGCCAACACTCTCATATTTTTATTGGGGCCCTAAGGCCCTTTTTAATGCATCTTTCCCCATTTTTGCGTATTTCTTTAAAATTTTACTCTAATAATTCATACCCTATGCTTAATTTCACCTAATGGAAGATCTAAAGCGCAAAGTAGCCTTTTAACATGTTTTCATTTAAGAGCCCTGCTCTGAACTACCAGTTGGCCTCTTTTGCAGCTCCTATTATAGCTTCCTTAAAAATGGTCATCTTCACTAGCTTTTTTTTTTCTAACAACTTCTTAGTCCTCCAAATACTACATGAACCAGGAAAAAATTTCTCAGACTTCAGGAACCACCATTTTGAATATTAATGGCTTTCTTGGGGCCCTTCTTGAAAAATAATCCAATTCTCTTTTACATAGTTCTTGGCTCCTCCGGCTACTTTATAAACTACTAAAAAATTTCCTTATACCCAACTACATTCGAGTTAAGATTGTGGTCCCCTGGGACGTGGTACAGGGTCCCTTGAAGTTTTTGTGCCCTCAATTGTTAAAAATTGCCCGTTTTAATCCGATCTTTGTTAAAAGGAACTTTTCCATTTAGTTAATGAAGGTCCTGGGGCCCGGTCCGGAGTCCCTTGAACTTTTTGTGCGCCACGCATTTTCCCTGTAACAGAAACAGTGCAGCACGGCAGCAGTGCTGCAGATTTTTTTATACCTTGCAGATCAATTCTAACAACTTTAAAAACAATTCTGGGCTAAGAAAATTAACTAAAATATAATTTTTGTCTCTAGATTTATTGTATTTTCTTTGCAAATGCAGGTTTTACTTATTTTATGGTCTACTATAATTTTTTATAATAGTATGCTTGGCCCAGTATATTTGGTTCGCAGATAAATTTTGGTTTGCTGCAGATTAACACAGAAAATTCTGCTACTGCGCGCATTTTTCACCCCTTAATTCTGTCACTGTCAATGCATAAATTTAAAATTGAGTCTTGGACTCCTGTCCCCGGATCAATACCCTCATATTTTTATTGGAGCACTAGGGCCCTTTTTAAGCATCCCCCCCCCCATTTTTGCGCATTTCTTTAAATTTTTATTAAAATGATTCTTTTATACCCTATGCGTAATTTCGACTAATTAAAGTTCTAAAGTGACTACTAGAACCTTTTAACACGTTTTTATGTCAGGGCTCTGCTCTCAGCTATCAGTTGACCCCTTTTGGGCCCCCTATTATCGCGACCTTAAAAATGGTCTGATTCACTAGCTTTTTTTCTAACAACTTTTTAGGATTTCCACCTACCCCTCATATTTTTATTGGGGCCTTAGGGCCCTTTTTTAAGTATTTCCCCTTATTTTTAGCGCATTTATTTAACTTTTTATTCTAATGATTAATTTGTACGTTATGTTTAATTTCGACTAATTGGAGATCTAAAGAGCTAAATACTAGGACCTTTTAACATGTTTTCATCTTAGGACCCTGCTCTCAACTATCACCTTAGCACCTTTTGATCCCCCTATTATAACTCTCTTAAAAATAGTCCGATTCACTAGCTTTTTCTTTTCTAACAACTTGTTAGGTTTTTCAGCTACTCCATGAACAACAAAAAAAATTCTCAGACTTCAGCTACCACCAATTTTGAATATTAATCGCCGTCTTGAGGCCCTTGATCCGATTCTCTTGCAATTTTCTTTCATATAGTTCTAGGATCCTCCTGCCACGTTATAAACTACTAAAAAATGTCCTTATACCCTTGCTACCAACTTTTTCGAATATTAATCTTCTTTTCGGCATCAACTTACGTTTACTCACTACAGTCGTAAATTAAAAATAACGCTAGTGTTAAAGGTAAGTGATTAACTTTAGAGAGGTGGGGGTATTTAATCCGTAAATTAAGTATTGGGTTAATGTTAAAGAGACTTTGTTAAATTTTTAGATGAAGGGGCCACCTTCCACATTCTTTCCTCGGCTTTTATCGGCTTTTTATTATGAAAGTTTATCTTGGACTTTTGTTACCACCATTTTCGAACGTTAACAGCGCATTCTTTTCTCGGTTTCTATGGCTCGATTTCATCGAAAATTGGTTCATTCAATTTAGCTTAAGATTGTTATACAGATTTTAGTTCCATTTTCTACCACTAGGGGAAGCATTATAATCTAATCTCGGGTTCTATGAGCCCGATAACTACGGGGTTTGTGTCATTCAACTTGATTTTCGATTGTCTTCGGCCGTGCGGAGCACTTCGGGTATACGTTACCTCAGATAGTGGCAACCTATTTCACAGGTTCGTTCAGAAAGAGACAGTGGCATAGCCAAGGAGGGGGTCCAAATGCTTTAGATACCAGTAATATTTTAAAGTTTTCTTCGTCTTCATTACTAGCACAAAAGTCTCCAATTAGATAAGGCGAACTGAACTTTACAAAATCGCTGGTATCCAGAGCATTTGGACCCCGACCCTTTCTACGCCACTGGAAAGAGGTTTGTTGGGAACGTACTCGACGCTGCCGAAGCCATTGGGGCCCCGGAAAAACTAAGTTCATTTGAAAAACTCTATGATGCCAAAGGCATTGGGGCATCGATTTTCCGAAGATATAAAATCATACAAAGTTGAATTTTGTTTAAGGTTATTATAACGGGCCCGGTCAACGCCGGACGGGTCAGCTAGTAATCAATATTTTATTATTTCAGAAGTTTATTATTGCATCGTAAGTGTTCATGCTTTTTCCCTCTTATAAAATTCTCCACATCCAGATCAAAAATGACACACGGCAATCAAATATATCATCACTGTCAAAGACAATGTCCCCCATAGTTTTCCCCAATATATTTTTTTTTTCATTTTAGCAGATGTTTTGCTAATCGCAGTTGTGAAAGTGGCACTTTTACATTTTTGGGACCATTTTTTATGGCATTCGCTATTAAGACACACACAATTACAAACTTATATGCAGATTAGTTAATTAAATTGGTGTTTAAAAAATATCTATCATATATATATATAATCCTAATAAAACGAATTTATGAAACGACTGATTTTATTTCACAGCTATTATTTCTAAAATATGAAATCCTTGGCGGTGAAATTAGCACAAATTGTTCGTATTGATCCGCGTATGTCAATTTTAAAATTTGATTTAGTTTTCGAGGTATTTTTTTTTTTCTAATTGTAACAATATTTTTTTAAATGATGGCTCCATTTTTGTGGGAAAAAAGGAGGAAAGGGAAAAATATAAGGATTATTAGATTTATTTTCCTTTTAGTCAATTTCAAATTCAAATTGAAATTATCTTTTGTTTCAATAAAATTGAAGACAATATTGTGATAATATTTTTAATATGTGTGCAATATTTTTCTCATATTTTAGAAAAGGTTACTATTTTATATTGTTGCTAATTTTAAAAACAGCGCAAAGAACAATATTTCATTCCAATTAAAAAATTATTTACACGTGACTACTATACGTTTGCAGGGGCAGACCCCCTTAGTATTTATATAAAAATGCAGTGCAGATGGTTATAGCCCAAGAGCTGACAGCACAAAAACCTAAGTTATCAAGCACAAGAAAAAAACCTTTATTTTATGGGACAGTAGAAGTAGGGGAATCTAATTATCCATGTCTGCCGGAAGTGAAGTGGTGCATAAGCTAAAAATTAATCCCACCAGTGGTTCACTCGTAGGTTTATCATTGCGTTTTCCTGCTCCCAGTCCTCCATGTTTTCATACCTTTGTTTGTAGGACAAACATGATGATAAACCTACGAGTGAACCACTGGTGGTATTTATTTTTGGCTTATGCACCACTCCACTTCCGGCAGACATGGATCATTAGATTCCCCTACTTCTACTCTCCCATAAAATAAAGGTTTTTTTCTTGTGCTTGATAACATAAGTTTTTGTGCTGTCGGCTCTTGGACTATTATAAAACAATTCGTGGAGCTTCGACTCCTTTTTATATCCATAAAGCACTTGCCATTTTTTGAGCCCGCAGCTGTGTAACGAAAAGGAGAAAAATGTAATTTAATTTGGTTATAATGGATGAATTTATTTGATTTCTGAAATTTTTTTTATTAAAACATGAAATTAAAACTGTAAGCAAGATATTGTCATGCAGTGCAGACCGCTGCAGCCCCATGCATTAAAACCCCATTACATTTAGATCTTATTTCATGAAGTAAATGAGCCAAAAAACGAAAAGCAGCGAAAAGAGGTTTTGAGTTAAGGCTCAGCAGATGCTAAAATATTGTCTCCTTAGTTTCTGATTAATTTTGGTTGGAATTCTCATTTTATTTTCTTAAAAATTGAAAGGAAAATAAGGTACACAATTTTAGCACATTTATCCGTCACAGTATCTAAGTTCGTGTAAAATAATCTGATGTAATTTGAATATGAAATGAATTTCGTATAATTAATCGTTAACGATTGAATACATTTTAATTTATTTGTTAGTAATTATTGTAATTAAGTTTTGAATAGGTATTACTTTTAAACTAGCTGAGCCGCCCGGCATTGTCCAGGCCCGTGATGAGTGACTCTGAAATGAACCTCAAATTTGTATGACTTTATATCTTTAACTCCATTTTGTCTGAATTTATATTTTTAAATGAAAAAATATTGAATTAAAAGTATATGCTATTTGGTATTTTATTTTCTACGTAATTAGTTTTTTGGAGTCTATGCTTAACAAAAGCGAGCGAAACCGTGACGAAACACTCAGGTTTTTACTAGGGCAAAACCGCGACGAAACACTAAATTTTCTACAGATTTCGCCAAAATTTTCACACCATTTTATTTTGTAAAAAATACTTCTACCCGCCCGAACGTTTCATAATTTTTGTAGGTGATCTAAATCTAGTCTGTTGAGATTCTCTAAAAAGACTGTATACATACGGATGTTTAGTTACTTTTAGCATACAAAAAATATCGTCTCCGCGAGGCGCGAAGTGACTCGAGTTCGCCGGTTATTTGAAAGGGTTAAAAAAACCGATTGCACCATCGCATTAGAAGAAGATTTTATCTTTAAGAATATATTTTTGGGTTGCCGATACCTCTAAAATTACACCCTGAAGGGGCGTTGCCATAAGGGGGAAAATCATTTTTTTTTAAATGACCCTCTTTGAATTTTCTTTTTCAAAAGGTTAACCGCGATAATTTTTTTTTTTTTTACGGTATTCGAAACATAAGGGTACGATCTTTTAGAATATGTCTTCCGTTTGTAACTTTAGTAAGCGGTTTGGCCGATGTAAGTTAATATGACAAAATATCCCCCCCCCCCCCCGGAATTACTTCTTTTCGATGGTCATTTTCTCATGATGCGTAAATAAGGCTTGCTTTTTCCCTCTCGTTGACTGAGATGAGTTTTTAATGAGAGTGCGTTGCGATTGTTAATGAATAACTCAGCTTATAACTAGATAATTTAGAATTCTGAGTCTCAGATGTATCAGGAAAGGCCTTGGACTACCCTCACAAAAATTTTCCGCTTTGTACGTGCGGTAGATTTCACTAGCCATCGCGAATACACACACACACACACAGAGCGAAATTTTCTTTTATTAGTATATATTATAAATATACCCAATTTTTCAAGGTGGAAGGGCCCCCAAAAAGTTCCAGTGAGAGGGGCCCCTCACTTAATAAATCCGCCCTTGACAATGCCTATTCATTCTGTACTTTTATAACATTCTTCATCAGTCATACATCACTATTTCCACCAATGAAAGTTATTTATGAAAGTATTCTGTGGGCTGTCCAATGCAGCATATGTGGGTGCCATGAAGGCCCCTTTTTAATGTTTCCTGCAGTTTTGCAGATAGATCTATGCCGACCATGACCCCTAGAACCCAAAAACCACCTACAGTTCAAAACTATATCTATATATCTATCTCAAGATAACTTTTTATGGACACTGAAATTCTGCATAAATCTCTTCCAAACTGATACATAAAATCAAGGGGCAGAAAATCTTCGCCAAGTTCTTTAATGGGCAAATTCGAACCAAGAGGGTGGAAATAGGGAGGGTTTCCGCGAAAACAGAAAAAACCCATAACTTCTTAATTATAATAAATACATATCAAATCAGTATTACTTCTAGGAAAAGAGCCAAAAATCTATGTATGACAGAATTTTGATATTATTAACAAGCTGGAAATTGCTCGTGGAAAATGAGGTGCGTTCGTACTATAACTAGTTTTATAAATATTTTTTGCACCGCATATTGTACTAAATGTAGGTTTTAGTGCACTTCAATAAGTGTGTATCAATTTCATTCTGTTCAAAAGGCTGTAACACCATTAAAATTTTATAACATCATTGTAATTTTTTCCTATTGGCCGTAATGTAACGGAAAACTTTTGACTGTTCCTGTCATTAAACTATACATCCAATTTTCATAAAATTTGGAACAGCTCGACAAAATATTGCTACAATTTAAAATTTCAGACCATTCGGTTGGGTATCTTTTGCTCTGTTATATGCGGACGGACAGACATACGGACAGATTGAACGACTATAGGTGCTATGTATTTATATAATTACGATAGCACCTAAAAATGAGCTCAAGGGGGAAAACAAGTAGGATGTTAAAAAGAAAAAAATCCATAACTTCAATTTACAAAATATCAAATCCACTTAAACTTATAAATCTTCTTAATATTATTTACAACTTTTATATCAACAAGTTTTTGATAGGACCAACTCTTACAGCAAAATATAGGGGTTAAGGAACAAATTATTGTATTTAACATGATTTTGTTAAAACCAGCTCTTACAGAAAAATAAAAGTCAAAAGCAGCCAGATAAAATTATTGAAGTTTAGTTTTTGTTGGTGAAATTAGTACTTAACTTTGAAATTTACTTGCATCTGTAGACGAGCCACCAGGAATTTTTTAAAAATAATGTGTAAAACCAATTTCGAAATTTAACATAGAACATAAAAAAAAAAAAAAAAAAAAAAAAAAAAACAGTATTGTACACATGAAAATCCAATATAAAAATGTACATATTTATATAACAGACGCAAAATAATACAGCTATAAATGAACTTATTTCCATTCATCATTAGAGCAATAATGTTAAAATATGCCAATATTTCCATAATTGAGTTTTTAATCATGCTTCAATACATTTTTTCACACTATATGACATTATATATTCACCACCTCCTTTATATTTTCAATATGACATAATATTCCATTTTTTTATTTGTTAAATTAATAAAAAATATAATTTTGCACATGGAAATCATAACAGAAAAATTATGACGTAACATTCACTTGTTTTTAATCCGTCAAACTATTTATTTTATTTTCATTTTTTCACGTGGAAATCTTGCAGTAGAAAGTTATGATGCAATATTCCCTTTTATTAAATTTGTAAAAACCATTTATTTCATTTTTTCATGTAGAAATCTTGCAATATTGTTGTGGTAAGAACTTTAATGTGGATTTTTAATGATTGGCAGCAGCTATAACAAAAAATGTTTAAATTTAATGGGAAATTGCTGTTAAAAATTTGTGGTTTTTCATTAATTAAAAATTAAAAGTTATCCCGAATCCGGATTAGTTTAGTTGCCTCGGCCGTGTTTTAATACACATGTACGTAATGTTTCACAATTTTGGCTTCCAAACTGTGGATTTGTATAGCATTACAGACAGATAGACAAATTCTTATTTTTATATATTAGATAAATGTAATTTTTTTTAAATATTCAGAAATATATCTTACGAGCAATCTTGTAATGAAATGCCATTTCAGCCCTATTTCCATTTGCCATCGGTAATAAGACAGCAGTCCTAGGTACCTGAAATAAGGTAAAATATTATAAAAAAAATTTACATCACTTCTAACATTTGTATCTATGAAAATGTTTGCAATTCAACTATGACAGCATTTCTTAGCTATCAGAATAGACAAAATAAAAATTTATACATATTTAGGGCGGTTCTCAAATACCCTTCTTAACAACTCGAAACTGACACATTTTTAAACAGAGCCCGCAAATGTACTGAATTTTTGAATGTACTGAACAGAAAGCAATCGTTCTGCTGAAGCTATTGCAGTAAAAAGCTGGTTGATTAAGAATTACTTTTTAGTATTATCCTTTTCAATAACATGTGCCTTCTATCATTCTAAAGGGCAGAGTTCTTTCACTATATTAGATTGTGACAAAAATTCACTGAATGATTCTGATTTTACTTCAAACTGTTAATATAATAGCCATCACCAAAGTAGAGAATTTCTCTTTAGCAAACAATAACGATATTTTCTCAGAGCTTGTTAATTTCTCTCCTGCATAATGGGAATTCAAAAGATAGGATAATAAATGTATTGAGCTCAATGCTTGTTTATATCGAGTGAAGTCATAAAATTTTATTTTACTTAAACTTGCAGAAGTTTTTCTGGTACTTCAGTTAGCCAATGTTATATACATATTTATATACATACATATATGTAAATATACATATATATTTAGATATATATGTGTGTATATATACAATATGTGTATATGTATATATATGTATATTTACATATATGTATGTATATAAATATGTATATATAGCACTGGCGCCCGGCTAACCGAAAAGTACCGTTTTTCTAAATACTAAGTAATAAGCAAGGAAATATTCTTATATTTAATATATTCCTGCTTAGATTTCCTTACTGTTGCAAGTTTATTTTACAATTTGATGCAAAAATGAAATTTGAAACCATTTTTCCTAAACTTTACACCATACTTTGCTTTTTGACAAAGATTTAGAACTTCTAAAATCTGAGTGATTATCTGTATTATATAAAACTAAATTGTATTAAAGTACATTAATGCTTATTTACATCTTGAATTTATTTTAAAATAATTTTTAAATAATCCGATTTAATGATTTTTTAAAAAAATTGATTTAAATTGTGATTTTAAACACAAAATACTATATGCAGTAAAATTTAATTATGTGAAAACCAGGGATGCCACTCAGAAAATAACAAAAACTGAAATTATTGCATGAAAGTAAAATTTAGGACATTTTCCCCAACATTTATGTGTGAATACCGTGAACTATATTGTATAGAATATAAAATAAGTACATTAATAAACTTCTGATGTTAAAATGTTTTATAATATTTTCTGTAATAAATAATATACTGCACTTCCATAGTTGATTTGAAAACAACTACCTGTCAACAGGTAATACCACATTAGCATTCTTTCATACAAATGTAGAGTTTGATTTTCATGTTTTCTAATCAGAAGCAAATATTAAATAGCTAACTTCAAGCTAACTTCATCACTTGTACAAAAAACTATAACTTGATTCAAATTCACCACTTTTTCCATGACTGGCTACAAATTGAAGAAATTCGTGATTTTTTTTTTTTTTTCACACGCTTGTTTCGCGAAATTTCTATGGTACAAATTTTTTTCTACAGTCATTCAATGAAGTGCACATTTATTTCTGTAATTGTTTCTCAAAATTCACAATTTTATTTTTGCGACTAATTAAGGATTCATACTCATTTGCCAAGAAAAAATCCCCTAAGAATCCCCTGGCGTATTTTTCGGGATGTACAATTTTTCCATGTCAGTTAATGACATTTTAAAATCAGTATCATGACACTCCCACCACCTCAAAATAAAATAAATACAAGGTAATCTCAAAAATAAGGTTTATATATCACCTATATAAACAATATGAATAGAACTTTAAAGAAAAAACGTCGACTTCTGTAAAACAGATGTCTGTATGCCTTGTGGGGCTGTCCTTAAGGGGATTCTTTGTGCACACCCCCTCCGATAACACTCGCTCCGTAATGTTAATTCCTATGGGTAGGTTATTTTCGAATTTCTCATTTCAATTTGAATATTTTTAAACTTTTTTTTTTTTTTTTTTTTTTTTTTTTTGCATAAGATAGCTGAGATCAATCTTTAATATGACTTTTTTACTTTTTCGATTTTGGTCGCAGATTTTTTTTAAAAAGGTACTTTTAAAAGGTAACCTCTAAAGCAAAAACTTAGGTTACTAATTACCTAATACATTTTCCAAAATTCACTGTTACTCAACTAAAAAGTAGATGTCTTATTGAAATTGTAATGATCAATTTAAGATGTCTTGTGAAAATCTATATTATCTAATTAAATTTTCAAACAGTTGACACTAAATTTCAAAATTTATTACCTTTTTAAAAATATTTAACTCAATTATGTATACACTAGTATATAATTCCGTCAAAAATGATGGAATTTTGATCTGTGTTTCATTTTCATAAGTCTTCACACAAACAAACAGAATGAAGATTTTATTATTGAAGGGTTTGTATTATAGAAGAGTACATTTCAAAAATGAAAAATGATTTCTGCAAGTACAAATGATAAGGATATTTTTTTACTCAATATTAAATTTCTGAAAGAGTTCAACAACTGGACAAAACAAACACCAGTACTTATTGCAACAATAATAATAATTAGCAAAGTGAAATGTAAATTTCTGAAGGTTTCACAAAACATTAAAATTAAATATTCAATGTGTTAGTTTTTTTTTTTTTTTAATATATTATTTACATAAAAATGAATGAATCTCAATAATGAATGGCTCAATAAATCGCTTTCCATTAGGAGTGGATCAAGGCATGTAGATAGAGATATTGTATTAGAACTCTGTGGGATTACTCATCTACGGAGCTTTACGTTTATGTTTCATAAACAAAGGAACTTTGTTAAAATTTTAGTTTTAATAGATTATGTGATAAATTTAATAGAAAATACATAAAAACAAAAGTTACCGATTATCATTATTTCTTTCGTAAAATTTTAATTTTATTTTATCAGTTTTTAAGAACTTAGCTTATATTCATTTGAAATTAGCTTGCATCGTAAATAAAATTTATATTTCATATCAAATAATATGTAAGGAATAATACAATATCATGTTATGTACTACATATATTAATTATATCAATGTAGATAAAATTTAGATTTTTAACATAACATTTGAAAAGTGAAAACAAAACTGTAATTTGATAAGTGAAAAAATAATGTTTGGCCATACTCATGGAATTATGATAACATCGATCTCATATTTCAATCTTCTAGGGGAAAAAAAAAACTCATTTTTAATGCAAACAATATTTGGATAAATGTTAAGCTGTTTAAAATTAATAAAACTAAATTCAAATTCTATCAAAGAAATAATAATATTCATTTTATTTATATTGAATGAAATTTTAAAATTATATAAAAGAATCTTTTAAAAATTGATCTTGAATTACATCATTGAGTTCTGCATTTTTTTATTATAAGAAACTCAAATTTTAGTCAAAAAATCTTTCATTTTTACTGATTGCTGTAAGATTACGGCAAAACAATGTTTAAAAATGGATGGAATTTTTTCTAAAGCTAAGGCCGAGGGCGCTAAGTGTAGAGAATACAGCTTGCACCTCTGTACAATTAACTCCATTTTTCACAAAATCATGAGTTGGTATAAAAAAGTGAAAAATGCATTTCAAAATATTTAAAGACTTAATAAGCTTTTATAAATATATTTATAGCAGAATAAGATTTTGACCTGTATTTTTTTCATCAAACGCTGTAAGAGTCGTTCATTTGCTTCTCTTTCTAAATTTAGAATTTGTAGATCTAAATGGCAACAGTCTTCATTTGTTTACATCTGATTATCCGTTATATTTAATTTATAATTTAAAAACATTATAATTGGATAGTTTTTGAATGTTTTAGAGAAAATAAAGAAGAATAGATATGATACAAAGCAGATTATATGTATATTTTCATTAGTTGAACAATCGGCAAACTTACAGTGTCTTGAATACTTATGCCTAACATGGCCGCGATGAGTTCCTTTTCTAGTGTATGAGTCCGTATGTAGTGTGTTCGGAGACTGAATTGTCACCTTAGCATATTATATAAATTAAATACAGTAGAACCTCTTTTATCCGAAACTCTCGGTTAACCGAAATATATTTTTAAAGATCCTTTTTAACTGCCAGATTTTTTGTTGTAAGTTTTTTTTTTTAACTATCATGTTCCTTATGTGCAAGCGGTCCTTTCCGAAATACGAGTACAATAAATATTTTCGATCCCTTTTCTTAGAGTTCCTTTGAGTTTAATTGGAGCTCTCATAAGCTTTCTGGTTGGAATGAAGAAAACCAACAAATTAGCAATTCTGAAGATTTTGAATGTTTTGCAAAAGGTTTGGCATGACTGGAGCAGTAGTAAGACTGTGATACTGGTGAACTAATAATATGAAAAAACTCCGTGATTGTAGATCCGTGATTTGTAGATCTAGGAGTTTCAAAACAAAGGCAATTGAAACTACAACAAACAAAACATTTTTTCAAACCCTTGTGATATATGTAAAAGGTACTTAATATGTATATGTAATATATATGTGAAAGGTAAACAGCAGAAAGACTGTGATACTGGTGAACTAATAATGTTAAAAGACTCCGTGATAGAGCTTCAAAGCAAAGGCAATCGAAACTGCGATAAACAAAATATATTTTCAAACCCTTGTGATATATGTAAAAGGTACTAAATTTCAAAATTAAAATTCAGGTAATTTATTCTTGTTTCTATTTTGCTATTGCTTTATTTTTATTAAGCACTTGTTACCATAATATGAAATATTGCATATATTTCTCCTTAATCTTAAAATTGAAGCATTCTCGATTATCCAAAAATTTCGATTTTCCAAAAGAGGGTCGGTCCCAATTACTTCGAATAATCGAGGCTCTACTGCAGATAACTTATCAATATATGTATGCAAAAACATTTTTTCATAGTGAAAACAAAATTTTGATAATTGCATCAGCTAACGAATAATCACCTTTTAAAATTCTTTAAGGATAACATGGGATTCTGTTTTTACATAAGACTATAAATGTGGTGAATGAACCCAGATTCACTTTATTTTCTAACAGAATTACAATTAATTTAAATATGCTATAAAAAATATTACTAGTAGCATTAATACAATTAAGTCAAATAAATTTTACACTGTACATAAGTGAGATTTTACTGAATATATTAAATAACATTTAAATATAATTTTAAACAGGGAAAAGAGATGTTAATACACAAATTTTTACATACTACATGATTAAAAAAGCAATTTCAAAATCACTTACTTCGTACATGGGCATAAAGAACACCGTCCCGGGTGTCCCAAATCGTGTAGGGTAGACGACCGGGACAACTGGTGCAGGCTGGAAAGAAAATAAGGAAAATGTCAGGTAGAGCATTTTTTAATAGCATTTTCTAAAATAGATAAGTATTATTTTCAATATTCTAATTTTAATAAATTTAATGAAAATAAATAATTTTAATTAAAGTAATTTTAATAAATCAAATTTGGGATCATTTCCTTTACAAATAAAACTAGCCCCAAAGTAGGATATTTTACAATGTTCTTCAATGACACTTGAGCTTATCGAAAATGTTCTGTGGGAGTAAAAAAGAAAAACATAGGGATATGCTCCCTACGTAGCGCACATGAAAGAATGCCATAGTTTTCAAAATAATGCTTAAGGCTGTTCTTAACTGCTTTGCTCAACAAGCACAAAACGTTTTGACACATTTACACATTCATTTTTTAGCGGAAAGATATAAAATTGGAAAGCCTGGCCATGGAAGCGATTTGGAATAGAGATGTAACGAATATTCAGACACTATTCGGTATTCGGCTCTTTTGCCAAATATAATTAGATATTTGGCCAAGTAGTTGCATATTTAGACGAATATTTTAAGATATTTGGTTAAATAAGTTCCAGAAAATCAAAACAAAATGTGATTTTAAATATTTCAAAAAACAATATTAAAAAATTATATATAAATACATTAATTATTATAAGAAAAAGAAATCCTAATACTTACGAAATTTTAAAGCTTCATGACAACTTATAAATAACTGTATATAATGACATTACATAAACTTCAGGAGGCATCTTATTGTGAAATATGGGGTGGAGGAAGTATTATGAGGGGCTTGTTATTTTTGTTAATTTTGAGAAAAAGAAAAGAGAAAGGTGTATCTTGGTAGCAGAAAAGAATAATTATATTTTGATGGAGTGAATAATTATATTTTAAGAAAACAACCCTTTTCTTTACATACAGAATGTAAATTTACTAAGTTTGAGTTGAATGAGAAAGGATATAAAAAGACAGAGGGCACATGCAAGTTCTTATTTTTGGGGGGTGAAATTATTTTACTAAAATAAAAAAAAGTTTCATTTTTGCAGAGGTAATGAATTTCTATTTTACATAAAATCTATATAAATTACTAGAACTATCTATGCATTAAATAAAAAATTATGAATTAAATTATTATTTACATTTTTGAAAGTCATGTGTTATCTTATTGGCATCAGAGTATTTAAAATATTACAAAAGATAAAATCAGCTGTTATGATTTTTGAACACTCAAACAAAAAATTAATTTCGATTACTCCTTAATTTAATTTTTGATTTTTAAAATTAAAAATAAAACAAAATAAACAACTAAGTAAGTATTTGGCCAAATCGCTATTTGTTACATCCCTAATTTGGAAATCAAACGGTTTTTTCCATTTTTTTATCAATAAATTACCTATTGAGTTATAAGTGATTTTGATCACGTGACAAGCATGATTTTCGCACTTCACGGACTGGTTTTTCCGCTTTCTTCGGGAACTTTTGCGCGGATATTCGGTTCAAAACGCCCACTTTGACACAATTTTCTGAAAGATCTATTGCGTTTGCAAAAAAACGGAAAAAATAACTTGATTACACAGTTTTTGAGCAACAACACCTGCTAGTTTCATGCATATCCGAACAAAAATAAATTAAAACTTATGTCAGAAAGTTGCCCTTTTGGATTTGAGAACACCCTTAAGGCTCCTGTCCCTACCGGCGAAGGCACTCATGAGCTGATACTTTGCCAATACTATGGGGAGGGATTTATCTAATATCGCATTTGCATTTTGACATTTTAAATAATTTTTTTTTGCATTGAATAGCTGAAATCCGTCTCTAGATCGTACCTTTTTTAGTTTTTCGATTTTGGTCGCAGATATTTTTTTTAATGACACTTTCATTTTCAGAACCGGTTTTGAAAGTGAAAGTAACTTTATTTAAAAAAACTGCGACCAAAATCAAAAAAGTAAAAAAGGTGCGATGTAGAGATAGACCTCGGCTATCAATGCAAAAAAAAAAAAAAATTATGTCCAAATGCAAATGAGATATTCGATAAATCCCTCCCCACAGGATTAGCATTAGCTCGTGAGTGTCTTTACCGGCAGGGACAGGAGCCTTAACAAAGAATTTACAGTTCTGACAATAACTTTAGAAGTGATATATTTTGAGATATTTTCCCATGACTGATAGGCAAATTGAGAATATTTTTTCTCATGGCCAATTGACAAATTTTGCAATATTTGTGATTTTTACCTCGACCATATGATGACTATCTTCTTGAAAAAATTTCGCATTTTCCAGTGACTGATGAATTTCGCGATTTCCCCTGATCGACAAACAAATTTTGTGTTTCTGCCTGGATCAACTGACGAATTTTGTAATTCCATCCCCTAATCGACTGGTGAATTTCACAACTGGTTTTTCAAACAAATTTTTTCTGCTACTTATTGAAGAATTTTGCAATCTATTTAAATGAATGATTAAAGAATTTCGTGATTTTTTTTACTATCAACTGATAAACTTCACGCTTTTTTCGAAGAGTGAATGGCAAATTTAAAATGTTCTGCAGAAAAGTTCATTGTTCTGTGCTGTACATCGCAATTTTAAGCAGGGTTGGCAAGTTTCTTCCACAGTGGAAAAAACTGCGGAAAAAAACATGGAAAAAACCGGCTGGAAGAAATAGGTTTCTTCCAAGTGGAAGAAACTTATTCTTTAAGAATTTACCATATAACTTTCAAATTTGTAAGATACAATAAATGTCTTCTTCCTACAACCTTAAGTAAATTAATTCCATCAGACCTATATAAATTTAATTAATTATATACGCTAAATTAATAATTACATCAGTTTTTTAGCCATGATGCCTGTCAGATCTTCAACCATTGGCTGAAGAAAAGAAATTTTATCCAAAATGCACAAAATCAAATGTCATCCATTTCAATTTAACAAGCATATTTTTTTAATTAAACCTTTGAAACTAGTAGTAAATAGTACGCAGATCATTCACCAATGGTAGAATGAAACTCGTTTAAATAAAAGACAGTGCTTTTAATTTACATCAGTTTTATTAAGGTAAGTAATGTAAGTACAATAATTACTGTATTTAAAAAAATTCATTAAAATCCTCACTTTCCTTACTACAATGCAGCATAGTATAACAAAAAGTCTTTTAGCAGTAGGATGCTGCAATCAGTTTCTCAGATGAATGCAAAAGATGAAAAAAATTCTTTCAAGTCCTACAGAAAACTTCAGGAGTTTAAAACCATTTCGGCATACCCATAGATATTTTAAGAACTTTTAATTTAATTTTAATTAGTCTTTTAAAATCAGCATTGAGATATGCATGCTAGATGCTAGTATAAATAATTACAAATTTGTTTATTTTCTGTGTTGTGCAGTTTTAAAAAAAATGCATTTTTATAAGAAAATAATGCATTTTTATATGAAAAATAAACATTTTGTAGGTAATTTTTTTTCCTTTATACATAAATGGCATAATTAATAAAAGAAAAAAATCCCTCTACCTCTAAAGTTGTAAAATCCATCACCTGTAAATGTTTGCTGAACCGGAAGTATGTTATTAAAAAAATGACTTATTTTTCCAAAAATAATACTTTTAATACTAATTAAATTTTCCAATTTAGGGTTCATATAATGATACTTTGAGTTTAATTTTGAGCATATATTTTGTTTTCTGTAGGTTTCTTCCATTTCTTCCAGTTTTTTCCATTACTTCCAGTTTCTTCCGGTTTTTCCCTGTTTCTTCCACTGTCCTGGAAGAAACATGTTTCTTCCGGAAGAAACCCAACCCTGATTTTAAGCATATTATGCTTTCGGGAAAACTACTAATTCCGTTAAGAGTTCAGAAAGAAATTTCGAATTTCATCAAATAATCAGGGGTGGGGAATTTCTAGAAAATCTTACCACTACCAACCACTACCACCACTTATCTTACCAAGGATTTATTTTACCAGCCAGCAAAATGAGTACAGTTGAAAATTGTAATGACAAAATTTATGCAACTGCAAAAATAGTTGCTTACTATTATATATTCCCATAATTTTTTTTCTATACAAGAAAGGAAAGTTTAATATAGAATAGAACTTGTTTATATCACAGTAATTTGGAAAGTTGCAAAATATAGCTAACTAGTTAAAAAAAAAAAAAAAAAAAAAAAAGAAAAAGAAAGTTATCAGCATATTTCTATAGTTTGCAGTTTTCAAAGACTACCTAAAAATTCACTCACCAATGCCGAGTAAAATGATGCATTTCACCAAGATTACAGAAAGAAAACACTAATTTCATCAAAGGATCGCGGTAAAAAATGCAAATTTCGTCAAAAGTTCCTGGTAAAAAGTGCAGATTTCAACAAAGAATCAAGATAGAAAAATGTGAATTACGATTGTGGGAAAAAATGTGAATATCCTGAAATGATCGCGGGAAAAAAAAAATCATGAATTTCGTCAAAATTTACTGCACTGGGCTAAAAAATTGGAACCAGGTTCGTTTTACAAATGTAAAAAAAAAAAGGCGCTATGAAGCGGGAAGAAACTCTAAAAATCGTATAAAAATTAGAGGAAAAAATATATTGAGTTGGAATACTATAGAATAAGACTGAAACCTTATTCCTTTTACGAATGTCAAAAGCTGGCTGCGAAATATGAACAACCAACCAACTTCCAGATTAATTTTAATTTTGTGTGCTACGATTTTTCACTTTCAAAGATTGGCAGGTCTGCATTCATCACTAGGTGTTTATTACAATGGTTAGAATTATTTGTTATTATTGTAATGAAAATCTTTGAAATCTGGGACTAAATAATAATTGATTTACAAAAGAAAAGCTGAAAATATTCACTCCTGTTTTCTTTTATGATTTTTCGAAGAGTTCTATAACAAACAAAACAGCAAGGACCATTTATTTTTATTAGAAAAATAAGGAGGAAAAGAAATTTTTATTTTATGCATGTTTTATGTGATTTACAAAAAATTCAATATTTAATGTATTAAAAAAAACTGTTTAATTTAACATGATATAGCTTTTTGCTAGCTAATTTAATATATGATATGATTTTTGTTCGCACTTTTTAAATAAACTTTCCAGTTTTTTTTTTTCCCCTGGGCGAGTGAAGGATGTCTGAACTAAAACACAATTTCTCTTATAAATTAGTTCTTTCTGAATAATACTCCATTAAAATCCATAGTTAATTTCACGAAAAAACCCTTGCAGGATAAAAAAAAAAAATTCTAAAAAATAGGATTCATTTTGTGAATGTTGAGAAATTGTCGTGTAAACCCCAAAAAACCACAAAAATTCCTTCTGAATAAACTTTATTGAAAGGATAAAATTTGTTGTATTGGAGTGTAACATGTATTTTTAATATTGTAGAAAACCGTCGTGAAATGCTTAAAAAACTCGTCAAATTGCATAAGAACAAATAATTCAGAAATCGCAGATGACAAAACTTAGGCTAAAAGAATGGAACCGAAATTCTTTTAGGAATACAGAACAATCTGCATGGAATGTGAAAAAACAAAAGAATTGGTTAACTCGGACAAATTTATTCCTCCAAACAACGATAAACAGCCAAATCTGGCGATCCTACGCCAAAGTGAGTAAAAAGGCTAGTGTAGTACAATACCCATCGACTAATTATACGTGCCTCAACTTTAGTATGTTCTGCCCATCACAAAACTTATGCAGGATGCTGCTGGTGTGAAAAAAATGAGTTAAAATAGAACTTGTTAGATTCTAAAACGCAGTTTTTAGTTTCTTAAAGCACTTAATATATAAAAGGCACTTTTAAGGCATTTAGCATTTTTAAAAACACTTTTACATATAAATCTTAGTGTCATGACAACGAGTTTAGTATGCAAGGAATTTTTTAAATACAAACAGCAATAAACACACAATTATTTGACTGAGGGCCAAGAAGAACGATTCAAAAGAGATGATTTTGGGTATTCTTTGGATGAAAGAAGGATGCTATCATAGTATGAAAACATTTAGTAAATTCCACCGAAAAGAAATAAGGGCACAAAGCATATGCATAACAGTAATAATACTAATGTGAAATATAACTACATTAACAACATTATATTGTAACTACATTAATGTTGCCTAGTCTGAAAATCTAGATCTAATCAAATTTTCAAACATGATACCAAAATTCAAAATTTATCACCTTTTTAAAAATATTTAAGTTAATAGTTTTAAGTTAGTATATGTATGCAAAAGCTTCATAGTGAAAACTAAATTTGACAATTCCATCAACTAACCAATAACTTCTTTAACAAGGAGACGGTCCAAGGCTGGTGTCACCGAATGCGATGAATATTTGTGTATTGATAGAGTATAGTTAGTATATAAATATATGAGCGCCATAAAGCATAACCCCCAGGTGTCTTGAGAAAATAAGTCTCAAAGTTGTCATATCTATGATATCTTTAATAATCAGTATGATTAAGAATTAAATAACAGAAGTGACATTTTTTATGTAGGCACTATTCTGTTCCAGCAAAGTAACGAACTGACACGGAGAGCGTCCGAGGTTCGAATCACCGAATACGAAGAACGTTTGTGTATCGATACAGTATAATTATATAAATATATGGCAACCATAAGGCGCAACACCCAGAGGGTCTCGAGAAAATAAGGTAAAGACAGATAAATTTCCTTTTTTGGCAAGCGGTTCAGTAGCATGGTCGGCAGCATGCTGGATTTGAGATTTTTCTAAACAGTTCAAATCCTGCTAGGACTTGTTTTTTCGGAACAATTAACCATTTTCGACTCTCAATTGAAAAAAAAAATGAACAATAATTGAAATTTATGAAAAATATGAATGAAATGTATGTTTTGTAGCATATAAGTGCTTTCTTAACTAAGAAATTTTGCATCTTTAAATATATAATGAAAAGTAAAAAATGCATATTTATGTCTATAGACCAAAATTTTTTTGTTATTTAAAATTTACAGTTATTTCAATAAATATCTACAATTTTTAACAGAGAAATAAATTAAAATAAGTGAACAAATATATTACTTTCATTTTGTTTCCTCTATCAAATACTTCAAATATTTCATGGTTTATTAAAAATATGCTTTTATATTTTTAATGATTTTTTAAAGTACGGGATTCTTGATTTTTAATTAGAATAAGTGTCTATGTAGTAATTCTTTCGAAATCAAATTTTTTTCTTGTTTAATATTTTTATATAATGCAATTTAATTATATAAATACAATTTTAAATGCAAATGTTTGCATGTTTATATATTTAATGAAAGGTAAATATAATAAATAAATACCATACGTGCCAACATGTCATTTTTGAAAACTTTACAATTTTTACGACGTATTCTTCCATACTTAAAAAAGTACATAACAAATGCATATGCATTGAAAAAAGGAATATAATTTCATAATAATATTTTCTATACTACATTCCCTTGACCAGGGGTGATTCTGAGTTTTAAAAAAATTTCTGAAACTCACCTCAAATTTCCTGAAAAGTTATAGCAGGGGGGGGGGGGAGGAAATCCACTCCTAGCACTAATTATGCGTTTTTCCACGACCCTTTGATGAAATTCACCGTTTTTCGCGATCTTGACGAAATTTTCCGTTTGTTCGCAATCTTTCGACGAAATTTTCCATTTTTTCACGAACTTTCGACGAAATTTTCTTTTTTTTTCGCGATCTCTTACAGCAATTTGCGGTTTTCTTTTGCGATCTTTCGACAAAATTTGCGATTTTTTTTAGTTTCTTGGACGAAATTTGCGTTTTCTCCGCGATCCTTTGGCAAAATTTGCGTTTTTTTCTGAAAACAATTGGCAAAATATTTTTTTTTTCGGCAACCGTTTGTCGAAATTCGCGATTTTTTATGTCAGAATTTTTGAAATTTTCAGAAATGAATGCCTTAAATTTTCGGAAAACTCGGATTAGAATCACCCCTACCCTTGACGAAATCGACGTTTTTTCCACGATATTTTCACGAAATCAATGTTTTTCCTGCGACCCTTGACGAAATCGACGTTTTTCCTGCAATTCTTTGACGAAATCTGCGTTTTTTCTCGCAATACTTTTACGAAATCTACATTTTTTCCCCCACGATCCTTTGACAAAATCAGCGTTTTTCCCGCGATATTTTCACGAAATCGGCGTTTTTCCACGATTCTTTGACGAAATCAGTCTTTTCTCCACGACCCTTGGACGAAATCGGCGTTTTCTCCACGATCCTTTGACGAAATCGGCATTTTTACCGCAATCCTTTCATGAAATTACCATTTTTCCGCGACCATTTTTTCCATGCGCATAACCGTACAATCGTACTGCTCATCCTTACAACCGTACACTTAGTACAAAATCTGTACAAGTTGGCAGCTATGAAATACTAATAATAAACTAAAAAAAAGCCAATTGGAACTTTTATAGGCCATAAAATGAAGCTAATTTTAAAATTTATTTACAGTTATTTACATAAATAAGCTAGTATTTTCACAGTGAAGATATTGAAAATAGTTATTATGCAGGTAATAAATAATTACAAAACCAAAAATCCGGAAAAAAGTCAAGAATTTTAAAAAGGGTATTAAAAAAATCATCAAATATTCAAAATACTTTCATATAGAAACAAAATTAAAATAATATAATTCACGCATTTATATCACGTGTTTATTTTAATTTATTTCTCTGTGAAAAATAAGATTAATCATTGAAATAACTGTAATAATTTTAAATAACAAAACAATTTCTGGTCTATCGACATATAAATGACTTCTTTTCCCACTTTTCATTATATATTTAAACATGCAAAATCTCGTAGTTTAAAAAGTACTACAAAACATACATTTAATTCATATTTTTCATAAATTTCAATTATTATTTTTTCAATTGCAGTTCAAAAATGATTGATAAAAATTTTCGTTCTGAAAAACAAGTCTGAGCCGGATTTGAACTGTGGTAGAAAAAACTCAAATCCAGCATGCTGCCAACTATACTACTGAACTGCTTGCCAAAAAAGAAAATTTATCCAGTTATAAACTGCGGCTTAAACTTTGCGACTTATTTTCTCTGGGGGTTGCGCTTTATGGCGGTCATATTTATATACTAACTATACTCTATCGATCCACAAATGTTCATCGCATTTTATGACACCAACCTCGGACCCTCTCCTTGTAAGAGTAACATTCTGTTAGTCCCCATAAGACTATAAATGTGATGAGAACCCAGATTAACTTTATTTTCAAACAGAATTACGATTAATTTAAATATACTATAAAAAGTATTACACAAAAGTATTACCACAACTGTAGTTATTTCACATTTAATGTGAAGTTTGCAGGTTTTTATGTGCATAACAAAACAAAAAAAAACTGCTTATTAATGAATGTATTAGACGCAGGTATCAGTTTAAAAGTCTGTGTGATTTATGACATTCTTTTGCACCAATCCCTGTCAGAGTGAAATTTAAACATTATCCTCAAGCTACTCTATAAAAAGTTTCAAACATCTGAAAAAAAAAAAAAAAAAAAAAATAAAAATAAAATAAAATAAAAGACCAATACCTTACTACTGTTATTTACTCAAGTTGTAACATATTTTTTTATTATATTATTTTACAGCAGATAAAAGTAATTAGATACATTTTTTAAAACCTGACCAATAGCATTCTGCAACCCACCAGCGAGTTATGCCCCATAGTGCATCTTAAATTTTGGTGAAAAAACGATGACCGAAGAAAAATAAACCATTGTACTAGGATTTTAAGAACCACTAGAAATTAAATTAGATGCAAAGTATCTTTATCGTATCTAAAACATCTTGCATTAAAAAACATATCTTTACATGCATAAAAACTCACAACATAAGGATAGTAATTTATTGCTGTTGTTGGTGCTACTGCCATTTCTGTTGCTGCTGTCGGTGGTGTTGTTGTTGTTGCTGCTGCTGCTGCTGCTGTTGCTGCTGCTGTTGTTGTTGTTGTTCCATTTTGTTGGCGATTGTCATTATTTACCTAAAAAATCGAAGAAAATAAATGAAAATATATTTTTTACAAAGTAACTTTTATTAGTTCAATAACAGTCAATTTTTATTGACACTATGGGTAGAGAAAGGAGGCATCAGTTATAGATTTCGATAAAAGTTTAAAGTTAATTTTTGTTTCAAACTAATTTTTGGGATATCACAAAAAAAGAAAAAAAAAAAAAGAAAGAAATGGAAGTGTTTTGAAAACATGCCAAAATCTGAAACATAGTCAGAAGCATCACTGTGATATATTTATTGCAATTATTTCAAAAATTTCACAAGAAATAATGGTTAATGCTAATAAAGAAAGTTTCAATTTATCTTTGAAAAATTCATCATACTAGCTAGCATAAATTAAATACAGTAGAACCTCTTTTATCCGAAACTCTCAGTTAACTGGAATCCATTTTTAAAGCTTGTTTTTTTTTACTATTACATTCCTTCTGTGCAAAACCTATTTTTGAAGTTTTTTTTTTTTTTAACTATCACATTTATCAACGCGAAGAGGACAACGATGTGGGTGAAGAAAATGAACAAATTAGCAATTCTGAAGCTTTTGAATGTTTTGCAAAAGGTTTGGCATAGCTGGAGCAGCAGAAGACTGTGATAATGGTGAACTAATAGTATTATGTGGTAGCATTTCAAAGCAAAGGCAATCGAAACTGCGACAAAACTTTTTTTCAAACCCTTGTGAAATATGTAAAAGGTGCTTAATTTTAAAAATAAAATTCAGGTAATTTATTCTTGTTCTATTGTTTTATTTTTATTAAGCATTTGTTAACCATAATAAGAAATAGCGCATATATATTTGTCCTTAATCTTAAAATTGAAGCATTCTCAATTACCTGAAAATTTCGATTTTCTGAAAGAGGGTCGATCCCAATTACTTCGGATAATCGAGGTTCTACTGTATCAGCAAAACATTATGTTCCCACTTTTTAGTTATCTGATGTCTGACTGCTTATTCTTAAACAGATAGTTTAAAGCAAACTGTACAGAGGCAACAAGTGAAACAATCAGAAAAATAAGAATCAATAATAAATTTTAGAATGTCACTCATTGTGTCAATTGTCACCTCAGTGTACAGCCTTGCCTTAGAAAGCCTCCCCGTCAGAAAAGATGACACAATCATATCATTTATTAAAAGGAAAATATTTAAAAAAAGGAAACTTTTTCCATTGGAAATTGTCCTTTTCTCAATTTACATTTAAAAAATAAGCTTAGGAGATTGTCTTAATAGTAAATTGGACTAAATCTAAAAATTTTAACACAAACACCTATTTTTAACATATCTGGCTTTTTAGGCAAATTTTACTTTAGGATGCAGTAACATGGCAGGGGTCTGTCCAGACTTTTCTCACAGTGAAAAAATTCTGTGAAAGGTCTATTTAAGAGACAAATAATTTTGAGATGGGTCCTGTTTTAAGATAAATTATTTTGTTAAGGGTCCTTTAAAGGAGCTAAAATTTTCCTAAACATATCCCTGCATGGTGTCTACAAAAGAAAAAGTACCATGATTTTGCCCTGACTATCTTTATCAGATTTCCATAATTTCTATTATTAACAATATACTTTTTTTTCTTTTTTATATGCTGCTTCCTCATATAACACACTTATTCAACTTGCTAATATCTCATTTGAAAGGAAAATCAAGAGAAAAACATAAAAACTGCCAAATAATCATGTATTGGTTGACAGTTTTATAAATCTGAACTCAAAATTTAGTCCGACAACTTCATTTAGTGGAAAATAGATGTATGTTGACCAGAAAATTTCATTTTCTGGAGAATGTTCAACCCTAAGACATATCTACATCTGATGGAATAGCTAATTGGATTAAGAGGCTACTTCAGTCAAGTGAAAAGACCCGTTCGCTAATGCTATGGAAGAAATTTATAAAGATATCTCGGTTGCATTTTAATATTTTTAAATGATTTTTTTTTGCATTGAATAGCTGAGGTCGATCTCTACATCTGCCGTTTTTTACTTTTTCGATTTTGATTACAGATTTTTTTTATAAGGATGCTATCAGTTTCGAAACCGGTTCCGAAAATGAAAGTGCCCTCATTAAAAATATCTGTAAACGAAATCGAAAAAATAAAAAACGGCCTTTGTACAGATCAATCTCAGCTAGCCAATGCAAAAAAATCCTTTAAATATATTAAAATGCAACCAAGATATCTTAATAAATTTCTTCCATAGCATTAGCAAATGGGTCTTTTCACTTGACTGAAGTAGCCTCTTAAGCTGACCACCTGGGTCAGGTTATGCAAAATTATAATTTAAAATTTTCAAAAATGGGTAAATTGGCTTTAATATAAGCACTATCCACAGAAAATGACGACATGATCATCTTAATTTGTGTTAAAAAAAAAAAACTAAACCTGTGGCTGTACAACCCATGAAGGATCATGGCCTACAGTGCCTAACTATTTACTTGACCCTAGGCCCCGAGGTGCTAAGAAACATGTGTCCCGGTCGGATGGTCAGCCCAATGCAAAACCCTCGGTGTTTAGTTCCCAAGCAAGCTTGGTCCTCATTTTATCGACCTCAAAGGGATGAAAGGTTGAGTGCACCTTGGCCAGCCGGGAGCCGAACTCGCGACCTGTAGCGTGGCAGACAGGCGTGCTGACCACTACGCTACTGAGCTTCATTTGTGTTAAATATCATATGAAAAACTCATACCATGTATATACATTTTTGTTTAATATTGGGAGCGAATAATCATCATAGGAAAAATACGGTATATAAAATAAATGAATCAGTGTCACTGGCAAGTCAAAAGTTGAAATATTTTTGCATATAGCATATCTGCCAACATTTCAAAATAGCAAAGTCTGCCTGTAGCGTGGCAGACAGGCGTGCTGACCACTTCGCTACTGGGCTTCATTTGTGTTAAATATCATATGAAAAACTCATACCATGTATATACATTTTTGTTTAATATTGGGAGCGAATAATCATCATAGGAAAAATACGGTATATAAAATAAATGAATCAGTGTCACTGGCAAGTCAAAAGTTGAAATATTTTTGCATATAGCATATCTGCCAACATTTCAAAATAGCAAAGTCTGCCTGTAGCGTGGCAGACAGGCGTGCTGACCACTTCGCTACTGGGCTTCATTTGTGTTAAATATCATATGAAAAACTCATACCATGTATATACATTTTTGTTTAATACTGGGAGCGAATAATCATCATAGGAAAAATACGGTATATAAAATAAATGAATCAGTGTCACTGACAAGTCAAAAGTTGAAATATTTTTGCATATAGCATATCTGCCAACATTTCAAAATAGCAAAGTGACGCCTGAAGAGTATTTCACTTTTTTTTTTTTCATGCTAACGTAAGACCCATGCATGAGTGCAAGAAGCCTATCCAAGCCAAGACTTTTCTGTGTCTCAGAAATAACCAAATGGAAATAGACTAGAACAGGGATTCCAAAACTTTTAGACCAACGTACCACTAACAAGGAAGGTCTCCATACTGGGCATACTCAGAATATGTTGAAAAAAAATGCTAGTGAAACTACTCATGCATGTAATAATGAATCAGTTAAAATTAGCGGCAGAATTCCAGTAGAAAATCTGTAAAACATAAAATACAGTAGAATCTTGACTATCCGAAGTAATTGGAACCGACCCTCTTTCGGAAAATCGAAATTTTTGGATAATCGAGAATGCTTCAATTTTAAGATTAAGGAGAAATATATGCAGTATTTTGTATTACGGTAACAAGGGCTTAATAAAAATAAAACAATAGCAAAATAGAAACAAGAATAAATTAACTTAATTTTAATTTTGAAATTAAGTACCTTATATATCACAAGTGTTCAAAAAAATCTTTTGTTTGTCGCAGTTTCGATTACCTTTGCTTTGAAGCTCTATCACGGAGTTTAATATTATTAGTTCACCAGTAGTACAGTCTTTCTGCTGCTCCAGCCATGCCAAACCTTTTGCAAAACATTCAAAAGCTTCAGAATTGCTAATTTGTTCATTTTCTCCGTTCCACTCCGCAGCTTATGGGAACTCAAGTTAAATTCAACGGAACTCTAAGAAAAGGGATCGAAAATATTTATATGCACTCGTAGTTGAGTAATTCCATTTTCATCTCAGGCAGGACATGTCAATTCACCATCATAGATTTTTTTCAAAAAATTAAAGTAGTTACAACTAAGTAATACATACAATTTCCCAATAGGATTTTTCTCCAAAAAAATTTTTTCTGTGGTTACAGCACTTTAAAGTTTACGATAAAATTGACAATTTTCGGAAAAACAGAAAAACGCCTCATATTGAAATGAACACAGTATCAAAAATATTTAACGTATCCAATCAATTTATTTTTTACAAATAGTTATTAAGCTGAATTTTACTTTAGCATAGTTTTAAAAAATATAGTGACATTTTAAATTAATTTAAAAAAATTGTTTCTAAGTACAAAAAATGGAATTATTACTGATTTTAAGATTTTTTTTTTCAGAATGAAAAAAAATATTTTAAAGCTAAACATTGATGGTAATCCAAAGACCTTTAAAGGGAAGTTTCACAGTTTATTTTATTTTAAGCCTAAGATGCATGCAACTTTTGCAATTCAATTTTAAATTATGCAAAATTTCGTAAAATCACTACTTTTGAGATGCAATTTCTTAAAAACGCCATTTTTTAAAAATCTGATAATATGCTCAATTGATACCTTATTAGTTTCTAATAAATACCTTATAAGCAAATCGTGTGTTTTTGCTTAGAAAATTTTATATGATTTTTTGAAAATAACACGTTATGTACATTTTTCCAAAGACCACAAAGTCAAGCTTTTTCTTATTTCATTGAATTTATAATATGATTAATTTTTTAATAAAAAGTATGTAATATTTTTTAATAAAAGGTGTATCAAAATATCTAGTAGTTAAATCCCGAAAAATTAAAAAAGAAAAATAGTTTATGCGCAATCTGATCCTTATATTGGACATCCTTTATCAATAGACGCACTAAATGTTGCATTGTCCTGCTATTTAGAGGATAACAAAGATTGAACTAAAGATAGTCCAAACAAAAGTGATGTTATTTGTATTAAAAATGATGGTGCGAAAATTAAAAGAGTAAAACGTGTTATGACACAGTCTGTTAAAGAAACATAACTTAATGAAAAAGAAAATCCTTCTATTACAAAGGTGGCCAACTGTGACACGCCGTACAATACTAAAATTTTACAGAAAAAGTCGACTTCTTGAATTGCAGAGATTCGATGATTAGATAAGGAATTGATTACTATAAAGTTTTAATGGTGTCGAGCATGCCACAGTTGGCCACCCCTGCTCTATGAAAATAAGACTATCAAGATTTTATTCATTGTGTCCAAAATTTATCTAAATTCAGCCAATACAAGTAGTACACTGTTCTGTTTACTGCAGTAATTAGAAATTAATATGTGTAGCTCTTAAAAATCTAACAGGCATTCAAATTAGAGAAGATCTGATGATGAAATGCTTATATAGAAAAATAAACAATGAAAATTGTTGGCTCGAAGAGTGTGGTGAGTACCCTGGGGTACCGAAATTCTTACAGTCGAAGCTTTTGATTTGAATGAAGAGGAAGAGGTTGAATATGTTATATGGGAATGTAGTAACTTAATAAAAAAGTTGGTATGGATTAAAAAAATTCTAGAAGATGTAAGACTCTGGGTGAGAAAAGCAATTCCTCATTATCACTCAAGGAAAAATCAGAGACAAAGAATTGCTGAGATAAAGTTATCTCAAAAAAAAAAAAAAAAAAAAAAAAAAAAAAAAATCTGTGCTCGTGATACATTCTGACTTTGCTAAAAACTGGTCGGTAATACTGACAGATGAAGTACAAAGTTTTCACTGGCAAAATACTCAAATATCATTATTTACCTGTACAGCATATTTTAGAGAAGAAATAAAGAGTTTTATTGTAGTTTCTGATGATATAACTCATGATACAGCTCATGCTGTTTGTGCTATTGAAAATATAAAAAAAGAATTATCTAAGTTGTACCAATTACAAACACTGGAATCGATTGTGTATATATCAGATGGAGATAGAGCACATTTTAAAAATAAGTATTATTTTTATGGATTGCACAAAAATAATGAAGTTGTACCAAAGAAGTGGATTTTTTCAACTACTGACCATGAAAAAAGTACATGTGATGCTGTAGGGGGATTATGTAAGCATTATGTAACAAAATTTAATCTCCAAAATGAGCCAATAAGAGCCATCCGAGATTCTGTCTCATTTGTTGCTGAACTATCCTCTCTATTAAAAAATAATCCTTCTACTCCATCTAGACAGAAACATTAATTCAAGCCTATAGAGCTAATAATGAGAAAAAATAAGCTAATGTAAAATGTATTGTTGGTATACGATTTAAACATTATTGGATGATAATGACGATTATATGGGACGAACAATTAAAAATGCATTGACAAAAGTTGAAACCTCCAGTCAGATGACAAAACAACATTCAATGCACGATTTATAAATTGGTGATTGCATTTATGAAAATAATAGGTGGATAGGACAAATCAATAGCATACGACGAGAACTGAGGGGCATTACAGCATCATTCATATACCCCATGCTCCAGAAAAAGCATTCCTGTGGCCAGAAGAATCTGGAAAGAGAAAAGATGAATGCATCGAGTAACACTTAAAACATGGCGATTAACTTTATTGTCCTCACTCGCCAAATTTAATGGGCACCACTCGCCAAACGTGATGGTTGAAAGATATATCGATGTTCTTTCCTCCCTGGCATCGATTCCAGATTTCTTTCCCGATTCTTCTGGCCACTGGAATGCTTTTGCTGTTGCTGGACCATGGGAGTATATGAATGATACTGTAATGTCATTTAGTTCTCATGATATGCTACTGATTTGTCCTATCCACCAATTACTTTCATAATCAATTATAAATTAAGTGAAATAAGAAAAAGCTTGACTTTCTGGTCTTTTGAAAAATATACACAACATGTTATTTTCAAAAAATCATATAAAATTTTCTAAGCAAAAACACACGATTTGCTTATAAGGTATTTATTAGAAACTAATAAGGTATCAATTGAGCCTATTATCAGATTTTTAAAAAGTGGTGTTTTTGAGAAATTGCATCTCAAAAGTAGCGATTTTACGAAATTTTGCATAATTTGAAATTGAATTGCAAAAGTTGCATGCATCTTACGCTTAAAATAAAATTTACTGTGAAACTCCCCTTTAAAGGTCTTTGGATTACCCTCAATGTTTAGCTTTAAAATATTTTTTTTCATTCTGAAAAAAAATCTTAAAATTAGTAATAATTCGATTTTTTGTACTTAGAAACAATTTTTTAAAATTAATTTAAAATGTCACTATATTTTTTAAAACTATGCTAAAGTAAAATTCAGCTTAACAACTATTTGTAAAAAATAAATTGACTGGATATGTTAAATATTTTTGATACTGCGTTCATTTCAAAATGAAGCGTTTTTCTGTTTTTCCGAAAATTGTCAATTTTATCGTAAACTTTAAAGTGCTGTAACCACAGAAAAAAAATTTTGTGGGAAAAATCTTATTGGGAAATTTTATGTATTGCTTAGTTGCAACTACTGTAATTTTTGGAAAAAAATCTACGATGGTGAATTGACGCATATCAGTACTGCCTGCCTGAATTGAGATGGAATAGCTCAGTTCGGAAAGGATAGCTTGCACACACACACACACACAAAAGCTTTCAAAATGGATTTTGCACGCAAGGAATGTGGTAGTAAGAAAAAAAAAAAAAAAAAAAAAGCTTTAAAAATGGATTTCGGTTAAGAGAGGTTTCTACTGTACTTTCAAATAATTGGCGTAAAAAGAGGAAAGCGACACCATAATTTTTTTTTTAATTTAAACAGCTTTACCGGTTTTAAAAAAAATTAAAAGCCAGATGAATAATGCTGCTGTTATAAATTTCCATATCGAAGAAGTTGCTTCCATAGCAACAAAGTTGAATCGACAGGGGCATATTTTTAATCAATTTAAATTTTGTTTTAAATCATAAAATATGATAGTTAAATTTTGTTATAAGTACATATAAATATATATGACAGAACTATAGTTAAACTAGAAATGACAAAGCTGAAGTTATTTAAATTCTTATTTAAACAAATTCAACATAAAAAGTTTTTTCCTTAAAGAGTATTTGACAGGCATATTTTTTAAAAGAGCATTTTTTAAAATTTTATTTCCTCACCAACCGGTGATAAGCCGCCAAATAAACGAAATTTTCACTATTTTTTTACGGATGTTCTGCCAAATTTTTTTTTATAAACATATACCCACAGGAAAAGAACATTCTGTATTTTTTTTTTTCAGATTTTTCTGAGTATGACCGTATGGAGACCTTAGTTATAAGTAGAAGTTCAAAAGTTAGCCAAAAGCCAATCAAATACATAATTCCCTACAAGCATTGTGAGCTCTGCCTGGTGCGTGTGGTTCATTGCAGTTCTGTATCAGAATTTAATGGCTCAAACTTATGTTGTAGCATTGAAATCAAACAGTTTCCTGTTTCTCAACAAAGGATATTTTTTAAATGTTATCAAAGTAGACATTTCTAATTGAATTTCAGAAAACTACAGTCCTGGAAAAGCCTTTATGACTCAAAAATCACTTATAACCCAAGATGTGGCACTTATTGAAAAATGGTATTTAATTTCAAATTACTTCAATAGTCATGTATAACCAGTTTTATGCTTTTACATATAAAAAAAAGTTTGTGAATGTGTCAGAACATTCTGCATTGTTGAGCAGGTAAATTTTCTTTGAGAATTAGGCATAATAATTTTGCAGTTGTAAAATGCAGCTATTTAGTTGCATTTCCATGAATATTGACCACTAATTTCTAACCCTGGATGGTAATTGCAGTAAATGTTGAAAAGTATAACCCATATATCAGAGTTTCCCCCAGACAGTTTCAGGAGGGTGCTGCACCCTGCCTGCCCTTAGGTTTACAAAATAGCACCCCTCTTGCCCCTCATTAAAAAAAAAATAGCTCCCTTGTTGCCCCCACCTGAAAAAAGTGCTTTTACTCCTTTGTCTATTAAAAAATTTACCTGTATAGTAAAAACTGACTCATTGCTGTCTTTAAAATAGTGTTCTGTCTATTAAATATTAAAAAGTAGTTTTAAAAATCAAAAGAATGCCTTTAAAAATTTCAAGAAATGCCCTTAAGAATCCAAAACATGCCCTTCGGAATCCAAAAGTACCCTTTTTCCACAAGCAGCACCCTGTCCTTTTTTAAACCTGGGGGAAACTGATATATAATATGGTTCATAGGCAGCTGTCCATAGTTTAGAAGAATGGCATGTTAAAAAGTAGGACCCATACATAATATGGTTCACAGGTGCTTGTCCATAGTTTAGGACAATAGCTAGTCAAGGATTAAAAATAAGCTTGGATCTTTATAGAGAGTCAAAATACACTTTTATGCAGGTCTATGTTTTGCCCTCCCAAGCAAAACAGGGTTGCTTTTTCAAGAAGGCTCACGTTTTCAGCACCAGCCTTGGCGAAAGCGAGAGCGTTCAGCCAGCTCTAACGCCAATCGTCGTCTTGTGTTTTGTTTTGAACCGAAATGGCGGAAGACGAACTAGCATATTTTAGAATAACAGTCCTACCTAAATTAAAGAAATATTTTCAGTTATGTGTTCTAGATGAAAAGAAATCTTCTTCGAAAGAAATTGTATTACGAATTCTTATACTCTGTTTTATCGAGGGTCTTTATTACTTTTGATGATATAGACTAAAATTTTGATTATTTGATCCCCTCAAAAATCTAAATTTTCATTCAATCGAGCATTATTAATTCCATACCTCTTAAACAAAAACTCATTACCTTCATATATTTAAATATTTGATTACATATAAAGATGGATTTATGGGGATCATGAGTTAATGCAGTTTCAGTGCATTTTGATGTATATAAACACAGATTTTAAAAAATACCTGTGGCAGAAAATTATTATATTTTCTGCGATGAACTTATATAATTAATTTAATACCAAATCATTCTGCAGAAACAGCCCCCAAAGTCGAGAGAAAGTAGGCCAAACCAAGAAAGAAAAAAAAAACGCTTCACACCCCCAAACAGGATGTTTACAAATTGCCTTTTTAATATGAGATGAAATTCTTAAAGGGAGGTGGGGTAGAAGGAAGATTGAATGACTATCTTTTGTTACTTCAAAGTAACAAATAAAATCATTAGAGAAATTTTTTAACTGTATATGATAGTGAGGGGCTATAGATTTAAATAGTTAAATGTATCAATTAATAAATAGAAAAAACAAACCAAAAAATTAAAAACTTGGAATATTTAACTTTTTTTTAGGGGGGGGGGGGGCGGTGAAACAGAAGCAAGCTTTTCCTTTTTTTCGGGGGGGGGGGCAGAATTGAATAATTGGTCTTTTACTTATAGTTACTTCAAAGTAATAAGTAGGACAGAAAATTTAAAAAACTGTAAAGAATTAAAAAAAAATGAAAGCGTGTGCACAAAAGGTTAATCCTTATTATTATTTTTTTAAATCTTTCATTCTGTTTGTTTCCTTATCTTTTTTTATGGTAAATTATTTATTTGTTATTTAAAAATCAACAGATAGAGCAAAGCAGTAAACTTTATGCACTGTTATGGATAAGCGAAGGAATAGTTAACATCATTTCAGACACAATTTTAACTAATCTTTTCTGCAAGGCAACAATGAATTTTAAATGGGCAAAAAATAGTGTGATGGAGGAGAGGGGGGGGGGGAGAGATAAAATTCAAAATGGGAGGTTGCCTCAGACGATTGAGCATTATTTTATTGCCACTTCAACTTAATAAATAGAGCGATATGTGTGCAGAATGACGAAATATAAAGTGTGTGTGTGGGGGGGGGGGTGGGGGGGGATTTCATTCGAGAGAAGAATTTACATGATTTATTCAAATATGACGAATTATTATTTTTAAATAATAAATAAAACAACTAAGGCGAAATAATATTTAAAAATATGGCAAAAATTTTAAAATAAAAAACTGAATAATTTTAAAGATTTTTAATTTTGTGCACTAGGGATAGACTAATGTCTTTTCCATAAAAAATCAAATAATGATAAAATTTTAACAATATTAAAATGTAATAGTAATGATTTAATTGCATGCATCAACTTGCAATTATTTTAGCTGATAGGTTTAATTGCAGGATACGGTTAAATAATTTATGCTTTATCGTTCAATCTAATTATAATCAAATTGATCTTAGTTTCAACTTCCTATTAACTTCTAATCTCAATTAAATTAAAAACAATTAATTTTTAATGAATTATTTCAGTGAAAATGTGTTTTATTAATGCAATCAACACGTCACACAATTATGCCGCTTTATAATAAAAAAACTAAATTAATTCAGTAATAATACTAATAAAACTATGTTCAATTGTGTCATAAAAACATGATCAATACAATTATATTTATTAAAGAAAATTTTTACGTCTGTTTTAAAAATACGTTCTCAATTTCTTCGAACATATAGCGAATTAATGAAATAAATGAATATTATAGAACTGAAAAAAATAACTTATGTTTGAATTATATATATTTGTGCAATTAAAAGTTAATTTTAATCCGAAAAAGATCTTTGTTTTAAGCAAGGTTCTAATTGCAAACCACAGTGAGATAACATTTCGTCTAGCGTTTTACATTTGTGGAAAAAACAAATGAAAAAAAGAACATCTCTTCCTCTCAGCAAAGGAGTGGGGTTGCTGTTCGCTACGCGTACGACGTCACAAACAAGAAAGGGTGCGTAGCGTTGAATTCATCCCCGTGCCAACCCTTACTCTGGCGATAACGTGCTCAAAACGTGAGCCTTCTTGAAAAAGCAACAGGGTTCTGTCCAGATTTGTGTGTTTGTAAAATTGCTTTTTATATTCATGAAATATTTAGTTAGTTACGTTAATTCGAAATGATCAGGTGCTTGTACTTTAAGAAGATATATATAAAATTATATATTTTTTCTTTGCATGTAAATGTGACAAGTCAGATTTTACTTTTAATTGATTAAATTTGTGAAAAGTTCCAATTTGGAGATGATTTGCATTTGCGAAAAGTCAAGGAATTTTGTGAAGAGTGAAAAACAATTTTGTGAAGGGTCCTGTTTTCAGATGAAAAATTTTGTAAAGGGTCCTCTAAAAGACTTCTAAACAAATCCTTGAAAAATAGGACCAAGCACCCCAAACCAATCACCACATAAAAAGAAAAAGAACAGGAGTTCATTCACTACTGCATGATGTGTTTTCTTATAAAAGGGATTCTTTAAAAAAATTTCATTTACCTTGCTCGACAAAGAGTAACATTCACAAAATCATTTTCACTTCTCTTTTGCCTGGAAAGCTTAAGTATTTATAGAAATGTCTAAGAATTGAAACAGGTTTTTATTTTCCAATAAATTTCATAAAGCTTGAGTCATAACCATGGATGCAAAGAATTCCATCCAAACCAAATTTTTTTTTTTTTCTGAGTATAGGCATAACCAAAAGGAAATAGGCAAAGATGTCTTCTATGTCTTGCATTACAGTAAAAAAATAATCTTTTAGAATAAAAGAAAATGAGATTAAAACTTTCTTGATAGTAAAATTGATATTATTTAAGTATATACAGTAGAATTTACTAAAAATCGCTCACAAGACTGAAATCAGTCCTGAGACTGAAAGACTTGCACCCATGATTATAACTGATGGCTGACCAATAACTTTACTATTTCCTTTACTGCTGCATCAAGAAAATTAATTCAAGCAGGTGCCAACTTCTGCTGAAAAAATTGTTACTTTTATAGAAAACCTAAACAGTGATTTCTTGGTAAAGGTCAAAATTAGCACTAGCCACCGGCCACAGGGCCAGTAAATGAAAAAAAGTGGCTAGTGAAAAATTGTCTATCAGCGGCCACTTTTTTACAAGGAGATAATAAAATTTTCTTGCATTTCATCAAGGATTCTACTTTTTTTGGTTCCAGTATATTTATATTAAAATATTTATTTGGGCTACTCAGTTTTAGATTAATACTTATAGAAATTTTACTGTTTAGCATTTTGAAATAAAAAAGTGGCCGCTAGTTTAAAGAAAGTGTACTTTAAGGTCACTTTAAAAATTAGTCCTACCGGCCAGTGGCCGCTAATGAAATTTCCCAATTTTGACCTATATTTCTTGGTACCTGAATAAGAATGCTTGTAAATTTCACAAACGGGCCAAGGAAAATTATCTTATGAATGAATGTGTCAATACGCAGCCTTTGAAAACATTGTTATTAAGGATCAATGGAAACAAGTTTTCAAGACCGAAACTGAATTGTAGTAATCTTCCTATTCTTGGCCGAAAACGAAAACAATTTTTTATAAGTAATTATTACATACATAAATACATATAATTATTAATTATACGTGTGGACCAAGTTGCCTTTCTGTGCCTCTGACCAAAACTTTTTATTTTCATATAAAATATAACAAACTCATTAACAACACAGAATGATTTTTTAATTATATTATACGAATTTCATCTAATTAAAAAAATGTTTTAGGCATGCATACCTCGATTTATCTTTTACAATGCATTTTGGTCATATAGACATTACTTGCTTTATAACTAGATGTTACTTGCACTCACGTCTTCAGTTACTCATGACTGATAATTAAAAACAGTGAAGATCATAGCAATAAATAGTATCTCATTTAAGCCGATACAGTGCAAATGAATAAGGAATGCTGAAAATGTCTGAAAGAAACGGCATAGAGAAATTTTCAATCGAGTTTTGGCCCGGCAGAATTTTCAACAGCATTTTTGCTAGAACTGATTTCGGGTCAAAAATGAAACTGAATTTTCAGTCGATCTCTTGTTATACACTAAAAGTAGGTAAAATATTTAAGATAAAAATTTATTCATACCAATCAATGACAGGAAAGAAAAAGTATTGATAAATATAAAGGCAATAATGTTATACTAAATTTAAACTACTAAATCCAAAATTTACTTACTGGGAAATTTTTAGGCTTAATTTCCTTGGCTTCCGGATTTAATGGGGCGCTGCAATATCCATTCTGTATCATAGAAAAGAATATATGTATAAGAACATTCATCGGTTAAGTTTATAATTGATTTTTAAATAACTTTAGGTTAAAGGTAAAACATTTATATTTAGTTAATTAAATAATTACAAAAATAAATAACAGGAAAACCTATTTAAACAGAACAGATATCTACAATACTAACATCCTAAACAGCAATTTCATTATTTTGCCATCATTTAATGTTTTTTAATTGCCAAAATAAATTGAATATTCTCATGCTCTTTAATTTAGCTAATTATAGAATTTGAAAGATTATAGAATTGAATAATTATAGAATTATAATATACCGGGTGTCCCAAAAAGGACTGACTGATTTTAAAATTCAATAACTTGTAAACGGTGACAGATATTTTAAAAATTCTTGCAGGAGGGTTATGCATAAGGTCAAAAGTTTTTTTTACAGTGATTTTCAATTTTAGTTCGAATTACAAACAATAGATGGCGCTGCGATCAATAGACGCTAAATTCAGGCTCGATTTTTGGTATTTCGTGGCCCGGATAATACATTTCCATCTCCTTTTTCTGCATGGAACAAGATAAAGGACCAAAAATCGAGCCTGTATTTAGCGACCATTGCTTACAGCGCCATCTATTGTTTGTAAATCGAACTAAAATTGAAAATCACTGTAATAAAACTTTTGACCTTATGCATAACCCTCCTGCAAGAATTTTTTTAATATCTGTCACCGTTTGCAAGTTATTGAATTTTAAAATCAGTCAGTCCTTTTTGGGACACCCGGTAGATAAGAATATAGAATAATTATAGAATTTACAAAACTTCTGGTAAAGCCTACTTTTGTAAAGCAGGATTTTATTTTTTAATATGTAAAGAATTTTTTTAATTAATATACATTCTTTCATCGAAATTTTTATTTTTTTTAAATTAGTTGACAACTAACAACTATTGTGGGTAGGTTTAGAAATTAATCTGAAGGTTTTACGAAGCATATATAACAGCCAATGCTCTATGTCAACCTAAATGTTCTAGCAAACTTAAATTTATATGCGATCAAATAATCCTCCTACTATCACAAGAAGCCTATCACTAAACCTACTATTAAAAGAAAAAAAAAAAACAGTGGCACTCCGGGAGTGCCAATGGAAGTGAAAACCAATAAAAGGGAAAATTTAAAAAAATCTGGAAAATTTGGATAAAGAGTCGAAAAATCAAAAAACCGAGAATTTGGCACAGATGTGATATACGAACCAGGTTTGGCGCGATTTTTTAACGTCAATTTGGCGAAAGCCCGTTTTCCAATACCAGTTACAATATATATTTTTAAATTATTTTCTATTGTTTTAAAAAGTAAACAACAATAAATAAATGATAATTTCATTAATAACTATAGAACAAAACAATTGTACAATTTAAAAAAATAAAATAAAAGTAAATGAACAATTTATTAATAAATAAGCAACAGTAGCCGGGTTACCTTGTAAAATAAAGTAACGCCACTTTGGTGTCAATTAGGTACCCAAGTGCGTATCTGACATCTGTGCCCCGTATCAAGCAGGGCGGTCGTTCTGTCAAGCCAAACTGAAAAAAATGCTAACCCCGCCAAACAAACAAACGCCAAGAATAACGGCAAGACACCGTAACTGCTTATTATACTGACGACAACTTCCCCATGTTAAATGGACGAAATATGCCAGCGTAAAATTTCCCATATCAAAAGAAGCAATCATCGCAGAAAAATAAAACCAACACCAGAAGGACCTAATAAAGAAGATCTTCAATTTGAGATCAAATGCATCCTCATAAATTAATTATAAACAGAGATATAGATTTTTTAAAATAACGTCGAGATACTGAAAATGACAGATTTATTTTCTTCGTCACAACTTATGTTTCAATTGAAGTAGAGACTTAAATAATGGACAGAAAAAAGTAAGGATTAAATTTTTGGATAGATATTTACTAAATCTACGTGCTTTTATAAAATTCAGCTTTAAAAACATTAATTTTCTATTCATAATTAGCGAAAAACTGTTAATTAGTTCTAAAGTTTACAAATTATGCCAAATAGCGATAAACCCGCCAAAATATTTCAGAAATCTTATACTTTTCTTTTATATTATCCTTTTGCAATGATTTCATCTATGGCTGAGATTCAGATAGAATTTTCGCTGTTAGCGAAATGAGTTTGACCAATCAGAAGCCTGCATGTTTGAGAATATTTGCTGTTTCTGGATCCCGGCCTATGTAATGAAAGTTTTGAGTCATTTTTTTAGTGCCGTGGATGAAGTGCAATGTTTGTAGAAATGTAGGCTAGGATCCAGATAGATTTTTCGCTGTTAGCGAAACGAGAATCACCAATCACTAGCCTGCATTTCTGTAAACAGCGAAAAGTTCACAAAAATGCAGGCTTCTGATTGATGAATCTCGTTTCTCTAACAGCCAAAAATCTATCTAGATTGCACCCAATGGAAGATATTCCAAATATGGGTTCGAGGTTGAAAAAAGTCACGTGATACCGGTAATTTATCCAAAGAACTTCTAACTGATAAGAAGGGAAGATACTACTACTTTGCCTCATGAACCGTTTCATTGGCTAGCGGGGATTTACATTACACGTCTACGGAGCCTTCCCTTCTTTACGATAGAAGTTTTTACCTTGACCACGTGATCAAAATGTAGATGGAATATCCTCCATTATGTTGAACACAATTTCGCATTTCCACATCCAGGAAGGGTATTGATTGTCATAACGAAAATACATATTCGAAACTATTTAAGGCACTGATTCTGAACTCCTTTGCTATACATTTCGATATTAAAGAAGTTGTTGTTTCCATAGTAACAGTACTTCTCTGTATTGCTTTCTCTAAAACACAAATATAGAAATTTAACAAAGAGCGCTCAGAATCAACACCATAACAGAGAGCCTTTATACATAAGAGTGGTGATATATGCACAGGAAGCATGCTCATTTCAAGTTTTTGCCGAAAGTATGGCTACAGCGTCTAGAATACCTTGTGTGGAAATATGCTATCCAAACAACGCTAAAAATTTGTATCCCTTAAATGTGCGACGATACTGCTAAAATCCCAAGTATCGATCACAGCGACATCTGCGGGATTTAGTATTACATTGTATAGACTAGCAATATCTTGCAGTTTGAGAAAACATCCTCCAGATGTCGCTGTGATCTGTATATTTCAGCAGCATCGTTGCACAGTTAAGGGATACAACATTTTAGCACTCTTTTAAGTATTACAGGGATAGCCAATTTCCACACTATATATTCTAGGTGCTATAGTACGGCAATCCACTTTCTTGAATAGAGGCTATTCTATCTACGTTATGATCACGTGGTCAAGGCAAAAACGTCTAACGTAAAGAAGGGAAGGCTCCGTCGACGTAATGTAAATCCCCGCTAGCCAATGAAACAGTTCACGGGAGAAAGCAGTAGTAGTTTCCTGTTTCCTTTCTCATCAGTTAGAAGTTCTTTAGGTAAATTGCCGGTACCACGTGACTTTTTCAGCCTTGAACCCATATTTGGAATATCCTCCATTAGACGATACGTGCATGGACGAGCTTTATTAGACTAGGGAAATAATTCAATATTCATTAGTCTGACGATAATGACACGCTCGCAAAGACCTTTAACGATTTGTTTTTATCACTTCTACCAATAAACCTTTATTGGCCATATGTCGCTACTTCGTTATAGCGACACACTTGTTCCTAATTGGATCCCAGCCTTAATGTATCAAAATACGGAGTTTGCTTTCTGTACTATTCTTGAGCTCAGTTATAACGTCTAGAAATCCCGAGATCCTGGTACATTTTTGCAAACAGTTAAAAGTTAGCAATAATTCTAGCTTCTGATTGGTCAATCTCGTTGCGATAACAAAGAAAAATCTACCTAGATCATGGTCATGGTGTGGAAACCGGCTATTCCAGTAATACTTTAAAAATTGCTAAAAATTGAATCCCATAAATATTGAAAAATACTGAATGACAAATGTCGATAGCAGCAACATTTTCTAGATCTTCTCTGAGCGAAACGTTTTCTCATTTGATGTCTTTTGAAATAGTTACGTTGGAATTACCATATGTCGCTGTGATCGACATTCATCGTTCAGCCTCGTTCAACATTTATGGGATACAATTTTTTAGCACCTTTTTAATAAGCCGATTTTTAAACTGTATCTTCTAGATACTATAGCTCCGTTATAGGCCTAGATTATATGTTGTAGAAATCGACTATCCCAGCAATACTTAAAAAAGCGCGGAAATAGTGAATCCCTTAAATGTACAACGATGTTGAATTCCAAACAGTCATTTGCAGCGACATCTGCAGGATATTTTTTTAAGAAGAAAGAGACACGTGTAATGCACCGCTATAGCGTCTAGAATACATAATGTGGAAATTTGCTATCCAAGCAGCGCTAAAAAGTTGTATCCCTTAAATGTGCACTGACACTGAAATCCAGGGAGCTGATCGCAGCGACATCTGTGATATACTTTCAAAGTAAACATCGTATTATTACAGCGGGCTTGACGCCAAGCACACAGGTCAGATGTATGTTAATAAAATGTAAAAAAAAAAAATGCTAGAGCGTCTAAACCAAATTATAGCGCCTAGAATATATAGTGTGGAAATTGGCTATCCCTGTAATACTTAAAAAAGTGCTAAAATATTGTATCCTTAAATGTGAAACGATGCTGCTGAAATATACAGATCGCAGCGACATCTGCAGGATATTTTCTATAACTGCAAGATATTGCTAGACTATACAAAATGTAATACGAAAATCCCGCAGATTTCGCTGCGATCGATACTTGGGATTTTAGCAGTATCGTCGATCATTTATGGGATACAAATTTTTAGCGTTGTTTAATAAAATATTTCCACACTAGGTTTTCTAGACGCTGTTACCAAATCGTCATAAAGTTTTAGGAAATATCCTGCAGATATCGCTGTGATCGACTCATTGGATTTCAGCATAATTTGAAATTTAAGAGATCCAATATTTTAGCACTTTTTAAAGTATTACTGGGATAGCCGATTTCCACACTATATATTCTAGGCGCTATAGCACCGCGGTAGCGTAGCTTGTTCTTTTACCATTTTTCTTTTTCTTCAATTTCTTTCTTATTCAATGGTTTAGTTTTTTTCTATCATTCTCAACTTCCCCTAGTCCTCTCTTACATGAAGTTAACTTCCATCCTTGGTCTGCCCTACTGTCAATTTGGGGCCTAATGCCCCTTTTTGCTGGGGGGGGGGGGCGTTTCTTCTACCTTTTCTAGACCCATCATCTAATACCACGTTGGTAAGGATTGGAAAATTAAAATTATCCAAAATACCAAAAATGAAGTCCATTGAAGTTTTATTTTAGTTATAGAATTCCCTATTAGCGGATATATTTGTCTGTTTACTTTTCTATTTTACGATAACACTCCTTTGTTTTCGATAAACGGAAAAATTCAACAGCATTAGACACATTTTAGACATTTAAGAAACTTTTAACTTGTATCAAACCTTCTGCCTTTATCGAAAAGAAGAAAATGCTAATCCATTCTAGCTAATGCGCCTAAAATAAAAAATGAGCTAGTAAATGTGTCAGAAACTAGCTACTTTGGATTTCGATACAGACTTGAAGAATCATGTTGGAATCGCTAGGCACTGGAAAACAATTTCCGTGTTAGGCAGGTTCCCTCTCAGTAGTTATATATGTCTGGTTATCCTTACGTTTTTCGATAAAGATGTCTTGTTTTCGATAAACGGAGAAATTCCACAGCATTTGATACACTTTAGACATTTAGGGAACTTTAATTTGTATCAAACCTTTTTCCTTTATCGAAAAGAGGGAAATGCTAATCGATTCTAGCTAATGCGCCTAAAATAAAAAATGAGTTTTTAAATGTGTCATAAAGTAGCTACTTTGGATTTCGATACAGACTTAAAGAGTCATGCTGGAATCGCTAGGTACTGGAAAACAGTTTCCGTGTTAGGCAGGTTCTTTCTTGGCAGGTATCTTTATCTCACTATCCGTACGTTTTTCGAAAGAAACTTTTGTTTTCGATCAATGGAGAAATTCCACAGTATTTGACATTTAGGGGAACTTTAAACTGTATCAAACTTTTTGGAGTTATCTAAAAAGTAGAAAGGTTATTTGATTCATCAAATGCGCCATAGTTACGCGATTTGGACATGGCAGTTTCATAAAGAAGAAAGGGGAATTTATTCCAATGCAAAGAAAATCATTTTAAAATACTGAAATTCAAATGAGTTATCTTTATAAATTTCTTCCATAAGATTAGCATTAGCGAGCAGGTCTTTTCACTTGACTGAAGTAACCCCTTAAGCCTAAATCAGGAGAAAATAATCGCGATAGCAGAATTATCGAGCAAACCCTATCACTACTATGAAAGTTTCGGCCAGAATAATAGCTAAGTTTTCCAACAATTGTTTTTAGCTTCTATCGTTATAATCGATTGTAAAACATCTCGATTGTACATTCTAGGAATTAATCGATGGCTGTATCGATTGTTATTTTTTACGATGACGATTTTTCCTCGATTGTCGAATTTTCGAGAATCGCCCATCACTACACCATGCCGCTAATCGCTTGAGAGCGTAAGTGGAAGCAGATTCGAATCCCGCCGTGATCCGCATGTGATATGATGTATGTGTTCAATAAATCAAACAAACAAATAAGCAAGCAATAGTGAAAGGTACAGTTGGCATGGAAACAACGACTTATTTAATTCGTATAGAAAATTAATGAATAGTAGTAAATGACTCAAGTTAAATGTAGGCAAATAGTCTGGAAATATCAATGCTCCCATCTAGTATTTCACAAAATTAATTTAATAGATTCACATGATGTATAACTTGATGCAACTCTTAGCTAATGAAAATTCTGCAACAAGACTTATGTAGGTAGATCTTTTGAATGAATAATTCAGAATTCTGAGAACAAAACGAAGTTCTTAAGGGCTCTTCCTCACCCCCCCCCCCCTTAAAAAAGGAAATACGATAGAAAGATATAAGAATTTGGATAGCTTCAATATGTCTGTGATCTTTTGTCAGAGTTCAGAAAAAGAGTCTGGGCATAAAAAAAAAAAAAAAATTTGACGAACGATAAGACTATAGATTTCAGGCAAATTTTAACCGAAAAATATTTAATTCTAATGTATATGCGGCTTTAATAATAGACTATTAAAGATAATCAATTTAGGGGAAATTTTATAGTAAATTAATATCCTCACATTCATGCAAATAGGTATGGATAAACAGACTTGAGTAAAACTACATATTTATTCTTTCTTCTCTATAACACGATCTAAATGAAGATGAAGTTATATGTACAGTTTATATCTTTAAATTTTTAGATTTTTTTTATCAAAAATGTTCCTTTATTATGTCTAGAATTGCTAGATTTACAGATCTTCGATTCTTTAGATGCCTGCGGGGTTTCATTCTTGGATTAATCGTAGGTATTTGTAAAGGTAAATTTATTTTGCAAAACCGTCAGCAAAAAAAGTTAGAAAAAACAATTAACTGACAGACTACCTGTAAATATATATTTTATTTCGACTCTGTTTTTTACTAAATTTTCATCTTTCGTAGAAAATTTTAAGGAGATATAAATTGAGAAAGACTGATACTTTGAAAGAAGAAATTGACTTTCCTTACTTTTAAATTATTAATCACTATAAAAAATGAATGATAGGTAAACAAAATGTATAATATTGTGTTTGCTCCCTGCTTATAAAGTCTATACAAGGACTAATTTGAATTTGAGCTAGTACAATTATTTCAATTATATATCATCTGTTTTAAAAAAAGAACTGATATCTACTAAAAAACAACTTTTCAAAAGTAAAAAAAAAAAAAAAAAGGTGAAAGTTGTGGCTAAAAAATAGTGTGATATCAAATTTCCAAGCTTATATTACGGTACTTATTTAACATTTTTTGATAAAAATTTACCATATGTAAGTCGAGTACCTAAGTATGCGTTGATAGAAAGCCTTTTCTCCTTTACTAAATACATCATAACGTGTTTCTGAAAATTAATTTTTTTTAATTATGCATGATGGGCTTGGCGGCCATCTTTCCATATTTTACACAAATTTCTAAGCACTCAAGCTCGTAACATATTTGCATTATTAAGAATTTCGAACTTCTAGTTTTAGCTACAGACAGATAAATTAAGAAAGTTTTTTATTTTGAAAAAACAAATTGATTTTTACTGCTTTAACTAATTAATTACCCCCCCCCCTCCGAAAAAAGAGAATCATAAGATGAAACCTGAAGTTACTTCAGCTTTATTTTTAGACACAAATTTTTAGGCACTCATTTCCATAAATTAAAAGAATAAAATATTTGCTTTAGTAACAATTTCGAACTTCCAATCTTAACAATGAACTTGTGTGCTTAGAAATTTGTGTAAAATATGGAAAGATGGCCGCCAAGCCCATCATGCATAATTAAAAAAAAATACGTAATATAAAATACGTTAAATAAGTACCGTAATATAAGCTTGGAAATTTGATATCACACTATTTTTTAGCCACAACTTTCACTTTTTTTTTTTTTTTTTTTTTTTTTTTTTTTTTTTTTTACTTTTGAAAAGTTGTTTTTTAGTAGATTTTATCTTCCGTAATCGAAATTCCCACCAATACTGTTGGTCATTGACCAGACCATCAACACGATAAAATACAGCGTTATCGGTTTTTAGTTACACGAAATAGGTAGGTCACAAATACGGTATAATTCATTTTAACTGATGAAAAACAAAATAATAATTTGTTTTACCAAATGTTGTTTTGGTGAATTTAAATATTTCTGCAAGTATGTTAACATTTCTTGATAAATAATTGCGCTTATGCTTTTGTTACATTTAAAACCACTACCATATTATTAGATATATCGCTATAGTTTGATGCTAAAAATTTCTTTGCAGGGAAAGCGCAAATTTAAAAGATGACGATGGGAAAGCGCATACACTGAAATAATTTTCCTTCGATAATGAGTCGTTAATCAGCTAATGACGTCCGTAATTACGGCGGGATTTTCTCGAAACCACAAAGAACGTTTTTCTGAGAAAACGGCGGCCCGAATCGACATATTATAAGATCCTCTGCGTCGCCTGTGAGGAAAGTAGTTCCGGCTTAGATGGGGAAAGCGCAAATTTAAAAGACTAGCAAACCCCGCGGCTTTGCTCGCGTAATATATGAAATATGCCAAGTGATATTTATATGTCTAATTTTTATTAAAAGGTACTAACTAAATTTTTATTTTATTAAAAGGTAATATTTTATTTTATTAAAAGGTACTTATTACTTTTAGGAATAATTAAAAAAATTACTATTTAAAACTAAAACACAGTTTGATTAAACTAGTGTTCACTCTAGGAAAAAAGAGGGCAGGGTGCTAGCCACAAAAAGGGCACAGTTGAAGCTGAAAGAGGGCACTTTTTTCAGCGAAAAAGGGCATTGTTTCTTCAGAAAATGTAGGGCCGAAACTAGCCTTTTTTGCACCCGGGGCAACATGGATTTTGGTGCCCCCCCCCCCTCCTCCGCAAAGTATATTTACAAAGAAAATTTTATTAATTTTCTAATAGCCACCATATTTTAAAATTTAAATTATGTAATCATACAATATGTAATACTGAACTACTTTAATCTACTTTGTCAAATATTGATTCATTAAAATCTTGAAAACGGAATTGAAAAAAATTCCGCTTTATACAGCATCCTTATGCCATATCCTTAGATTCTTCTGTCCTTTCGCATACCCCAGACAGGATGATTTTAACAAAATAGTGCTAAACATGGAAGTGAGAAAAATCAACAACTGGCGCCTGGGGTACATGCCTCCTCTGCCCCCCCCCCGCCCCCCAGTTTCGACCCTGAGAAAATGTAGATCTTCGAAACTGATATAAGAATTATACATTACTACAAACTCATCATTGTTTATGCGCACATTTAGTAACAGATTATATATATATATTTTTTCTTAAATTGATATTTCAAAGATCTAGGTAAGTAATTTTGTTTCAAATAAAAAAACTAAAAAATTATTAGTCCCACAAACTAGCAGTTTTAAGGGTAAAGCAGAGATTTTAAGGGGTAGTAAAATTTAGATGGGTGACCAATTAATTATTATTACAATAAATCACCAAATATAACTTAAAGATCATAAGCTTTGTGAGCTGTGAAGGTGGGGGCAAAGAGACAAAAGCGATTTTTTTTTTGGGGGGGGGGAGGGAGGAGGTTGATTATATAATGAATTATTTATCGTTAGTTAAATTTTACTTTATACTTAAAATTTACAATTAGAATAGAAAAAATTATAATATTCTAAGAGTTCAAATTATTTTATAATAAAATAACAAACAAAACAGAAAAAGTAATAAAGTAAATAATTTTAAATATTTAACTGAACTGTGGGCTGATTAACCCTTTATGCACCAATGGTACTTTAAAGTACCATTAAAATAACTTGTTGTAAAATTAATGTAATAAATCGATTAATAGTAATACCGCAGTAAGAAGTGGGGGGGGGGGGAGATTTTTCACTGGTCTATATACTGAATACATTATTAAAGTACACTGAAATCATGCTGTAGTTTTAAGAATCTCATTTAAAAAAAACTAAATCCCATTTTATGAATGTTCTACCGATAAGTTTTGGTTTGCACATCTTTTTTGGTGCATTGGAGGCTTTGACTAAATTCGCCTTTTTTCCGCGATCCTTTGACGAAATTCGCGTTTTTCCGCGATCCTTTGACGAAATTCGCTATTTTTCGCGAACCTGTTACCAAAATCGTGTTTTTTATGCGATACTTTGACGAAATGTGATCTTTTTTTCGAGATCCTTTGACAAAATTCGGCTTTATTCCGCGATTCTTTGACTAAATTCACAAATTTTTCGCGATCTTTTGTCAAAATACGCTATTTTTTCGCGGCCCTTTTACGAAAATCTCGTTTTTTCTGCGATATTTTTATGAAATTTGCGCTTTTTTCGCGATCCTTCGACAAAAATCGGCTTTTTTCCCGCGATTTTTTGATGAAATTCGCTATTTTTTCGCGATCCTTTGACGAAATACGCTATTTTTTCGCGGCCCTTTTACGACAATCGCGTTTTTTCCGCGATATTTTGATGAAATTTGTGCTTTTTTGAGATCCTTTGACGAAAATCGACATTTTTCCGCAATTTTTTGACGAAATTCGCTATTTTTTAGCGATCTTTTGACGAAATACGCTATTTTTTCGCGGCCCTTTTACGAAAATCGCGTTTTTTCCGCGATATTTTGATGAAATTTGCGCTTTTTTGCGATCCTTCGACAAAAATCGGCCTTTATACCTGCGATTTTTTGATGAAATTCGCTATTTTTTCGCGATCCTTTGAAGAAATACGCTATTTTTTCGCGGCCCTTTTACGAGAATCGCGTTTTTTCCGCAATATTTTGATGAAATTTGCGCTTTTTTTTGCGATCCTTTGACGAAAATCGGCTTTTTTCCATGATTTTTTGACGAAATTACGCGTCCCACGGACACGTAATAACTATTTTTTTGCGTCCCGTCTCCGATTTTTCGCGTGATTTACGTGCTATAGAGCGTCCGTGGCATCGCTTAAAGCGATCGCCGAGAACGACTCCGGGCACATTTGACTATTTTTGAAATATGAAGGGCGCAGTTTGCCCATTTAAAAAACGGCAGGGCGCGTTTTACCGATTTTAAAAGGGGCAGGGCGCTGCGCTCTTCAAAAATGGCCTAGCGGGAACACTAAAATTCAGGTAATTTATTCTTGTTTGTATTTTGTTATTGCTTTATTTTTATTAAACACTTGTTACCATAATACATCGACTTCTATATGAAATATTGCATATATTTCTCCTTAATCTTAAAAGCGAAGCATTCTCGATTATCTGAAAATAACAATTTCCTGAAAGATGGTTGGTTCCAATTACTTCAGATTAGGGATGCAACGAATAGTGATTTGGCCGAATACCGAATATTCGGCGGCCGAATACTGACTTTAATTTTTTTTTTCAATTTTAAAATCAAAAATTAAATTAAGGACTAATTGAAATTAATTTTTTGTTTGAGTGTTCAAAAATCATAACAGCTGAATGTATTTTTTATAATATTTTAAATACTTTGATGCCAATAAGATAACATGACTTTCAAAAATGTAAATAATAATTTAATTCGTAGTTTTTTGTTTAATCCATAGATATTTCTAGTAATTTATATATATTTTATCTAAAATAGAAACTCATTACCTCTGTAAAAATGAAACTTTTTTTTATTTTTATAAAATCATTTCGCCCCCCAAAAATAAAAACTTGCATGTGTCCTCTGTCTTTTAATATCCTTTCTCATTCAACTCAAACTTAGTAAATTTACATTCTGTATGTAAAGAAAAAGGTTGTTTTCTTAAAATATTCATTCCATTAAAATATAATTATTCTTTTCTGCTACCAAGATACTTTTCTCTTTTCTTTCTCTCAAAAGTAACAAGCTTCTAATAATCAGGGTTCGCACCCCCCCCCCCCTTTTTTTTAACCCAACTCACATGGGATATTTCGGGTATGCGATATTACATTATTTATAAATTATACTGTACAGCAAAAAAAAAAAAAAAAAAATATATATATATATATATTGTTCCCTTGTCATATCATCATATATATTATAAAGCAGTAAGCTCTAAAAATTTGGCTTGGGTGTTTCAAAAACTACCCAGTGAATTTTTTTTTCAGAATGTATCATTCGATAGAGAAAACTCCCGCAGTGGTTTATGCGTCAAATATACAGGGATAACTATGATTTTTGGTAATATATCAGTTAGAAAATAATGTAAACATCTCACAAAATAAAAGAAAAAAACATTATTTTTTAATTGAAAAAAGGAACAAACAAAAATCCTTTTAATGAGAGATAAATTTAAATAACGAAAATAATTAATTTAAACATGAAATAAATGTTCGTAAGGCTTAAAATTTAATTCAATATGAAATATTTCAATAGATACAACATTTGGCGATTTATCGCTTGGGCCAGGTTAAGAAAAATGTGGTACTACTTGATTATCCAGTCAACCAATTTCTCCAAATTATACAAATCATTAAACTATTCGCCAAATTATACACATGGAAGAATGTTGCCACTCATTATTTTCAGAAGCAGGTAACATTTATGAAAAAAAAAAAGAAATAGACTATTATCACATGAGAATGCTGAATTATTGTTATATCTGCATCACAATCTACATTTATTGAAAACATTTTAACTGTTTTTTAAGGTAAATATAAACATTACAATGCTATTCTTGAAAAAATATGTAAAACGTAAATGCATACTATTTAAAAGATTTTAGTACTTACATCATTCTTTCATTATTTAATAAGAAATAGTAACACACTTAAAAAAATCACTTAAATTATATTTAACTTTTAAGTGTATTTTACTAAAAAAAAAAAAACCCCTTAAGTATTGCAACATATACGACTTATATATATATCTTATATATATATAGTAAAGTACATCTATGGCTATTTCCATGCGAACTGGTCATGTCTGTCACACAGCTGAAAATCACTATGCTTGTTGGCCACCGTTATTTTCGAAAAGTTTGCTTCGCCTAATTCAATTGATGAGATATCTCACTTTATCACAATTTCCCGTTCTAAAATACTGGTAGCCAAAAATCGTAGTATGTGACAGACATGACAAGCTCGCAGGGAAATAGACCTATATCTAATCAATCATATATTTATGTTCTTTATAGGTATAATTCAAAATAGTATTGAAAGAAATATTTTATGTAGCAAGGAATAAATGTTAAACTTCCATTATGATTAAAAAAAAATTAATTTGCTTGTACAGCTGTATTAAAACAATTTTGAATAAATTAATTTTAAATTTAACAGATTATGTTAGCTTATTACAGATACATTTTGTACTTGCTGATACAGCATAATTTTTTTTTAACATGATTCCTAAATTAGCCTCTCATATAAAAATGGGTAGATAAAACCCATTCAGGGTATGAAAGTTAATGGAAAAAAAGTGTTAGTTAATTTCAAATAAAATTTTCATTATACATGATTAATACAAATTGTCAAATTAAAAAGTTATACTGTGTAAATATATAAAAACATTTATTACAGTATTATTCAGCCAAGGCCGAGTAATGGACTTGACATTCGGCAGACAGGCCGAATATTCGGCTCAAAGGGGGTTTTGAGATGTTGATAATAGTGATCGCCGGTTACTTGAATCAGTCTAGTTAATGAATGAAATCATAATGCTTTTTTTCTCGGTTAGTAGAATCACTTGTTACATTGATTATGATTCATTTAAACAGCGTTTAGAATATTACAGTTACAAAACATAAAATGCACCAATGGAATAACTATACTACAATGTTAGATTTATATAAGTGCTTAAAAAATGATGAGGAAAACTTGAGATAGAAGGGCACAGTACAGCAATCAATTCTTGCACGGAAAATCAGGAATCCATTGTTCAGTCAAAAATACACACAGGATTTTAGTCCAAGACAATCCCAAATTCTTGTTAACTTAAAAATTAATTAAACAATTTTAGCAAAATTTTCAATAGACTTACCTTGCATTGTGTCAGATGTAACAATATCATGAGAATTGGTGAAGTTTATCATCATCCGTGTCAAAAAAGTGCTGAATTTTGTAATGTAGTTGACATTATTATATATTACGTGCAAAAATTAGTAAAATTTTGCCCATCCCAACAATGTTTTCAAAACTTGCATGTATTTTTAAATTTCCATTGTTCTACAATTAAAATTTTCAATTTATTATTTTTAAAGAATTGTCATTTTCTAGACAATAAATGTTATAGACGGTAACAATTTCTAGGCAATAAAAATAAATATAACATTTGAAAAAGAATCTGCATGTGACAAAATCCTGTCTTAGCATTTCGTGAATGGATCACAGAAAAAGTGCAAATTTCATAAAATGATCGCGAAACACCCCCTCAAATTTCGTCAAAGCATCGCGAAAAAAAATACAAATTTCGTCAAAGGATCGTGAAAAAAAATGCAATGTGTGTGTGTATATATATATATATATGACATTATGTGTGTATATATGTATGCACAGGGGTGGCGGAATGCATCATTTTACTTGCCACTGGCGAGTGAATTTTTAGGTAGTCTTTGAAAACTGCAATCAATAGAGATAGGTGAAAATTTTTTAGTAGTTAGCTATATTTTTAAACTTTCCTGACTACTGCGATGTAAACATGGTACTAAGTTCTATTTTATAATAAACTTTCATCTCTTGTTATATTTCTTAATTTTACAGGGAAAAAAAAATATGAAAATGCATTATAATAATAGTAACCGACTATTTTTGAGTTTCGTAAATTTTGTGATAAAAAGTTTCTACTGTACATTGCATTTTACTGGCTGGTAAAATAAATCCTTGGCTGGAAAGATTTTCTAGAAATTCCCCACCCCTGTGTATGTATGTATGTATGTGTGTGTATTGCAGGGATGGCGAACCTATGGCACGTGTGCTGAACTTGGCACGTAAGAAAACTTCTGGCACGCGAAAAAACTTATAGATTATATTCACTTTATGGAGAACAATCCATTTTATGTTTTTTTTGCAAAAAGCATAGTTTTGTATAACCGGTATGTAATTTACTTTAAAATAATCCGCAAATTTTGAATGAATTTACATTAAGGTATTATAAATTTCAATGAAAGCGCCTTGTAGCGCCATTTTCTCGCCAAACCATGCAGCATATAGTGTTTTCCAAATCATTTTGCTTTGTGAAATTTCAAAGGTTTTTGAAAATTGAATTTTTAGATATAGTTTGGATAGTAATATACTTAATTGACACGCTTTTACTTCAGATTAGGTTTTATTTTATTTAGGTTTAGGCTTTTAAGTAATTTTAGGTTTTATTATATTTGGATTTTAGTTTTGAAAATTGAATTTTAACTGTTAGTGTAAATAATTATGTATCTACTGAACCTGCTTCTACCTGAAGAACTAAAAATGATCTGGTTCGGAAGTATACAATAAAAGGAAAACTCATGTAGATTATTAATACGGAATTCAATGCGACATGACTATATTATTGATTAAATACAGCATAATAAATAAGTTAGGATTAGAATTTCGTATAAGTGTAAAAATATTTAAGTAAAAATTCTTAAAAAATTAATTATGATTTTATCTAAGTTAAAATGTTTCTGGCACGTTAGAATGTTGGTACATAATTTTGAAATTTTTGGCACGCATACTCAAAAAGGTTCGCCATCCTTGCCCTAATGTATATATATATTTAGAGATAGATAGATAGATGGATTCGCAGAATACCGTAAATCATTTTTGCAAAATCCCTCAAAATCAGTATTTTGGAATTAATGGGCTCATAGGAGAGAAAAAAATGAGCCAGAAAATAAGGAAGCATCGATCACGGAAAAAAATCTCTAATTTCGGCAAATGATCGCAGAAGAAAATCGAAAAATTCGGCAAACAATTGATTTTTGGATGAATTTCGGGATTCCTCCCTCCCTCTGAGACCCATTTTATGAATTTTGCGATTTTGTTCGAGACCATTTACCGAATTTTACAATATTTTTCCCAAGACCATTTGGCGAATTTTGCGATTTTTCCTCAGACACATTTGACTAATATCGTGATTTTTTTCGAGGCCATCTGACAAATTTTGCTATTTTTTCCACAAAAACATTTGACGAATTTCGTGGTTCCCCCCCCCCCCCCCAAAAAAAAAGATCATTTGGTGAATTTAGTGATTTTTCTGCGAAATCATTTGGTGAATTTTGCAATTTTTTCCCCAAGATCATTTGATGAATTTCCTTATTTTTTTCCCTGATTGTCAAGATTCGCGTTAGTTTTGTGCGTCCAATTTACGAAATTTGCAATTTTTTCATAATTGATTGACATGCATTGGAAATGCATTCTGCAGATGGTGTTAAATCCATATCCAAAACATTTACGTGAAGAGAAAAGGCATCTATTTTATTTGGTCTCTTTTTAGTCTTTTTTTTTTACATTGTAGTCTCTTTCTTATGATTTAGTCTCTCTTCTCTCTCTTTCAAGAGAGGTTCAGCAGTCCTATTCCTGCATGAGCATTTAACTTAATAACTCTTAAGACTTTTAATTTTTTCTTCTTTTTTATTTAGCTAGTGTAGGTAAAATTTAAAATGAAAAATGTTCCTATCAACTTTCCCATTTATATTTCATTAAATTTTTTTCTTGCAGTGGATACTATAGCAATTTTTCATTTTTCCTTTCATCAATTTTGAACATTTCCCTTTCTATCACCTCATTTTATTGTAGCTTTACAGAATAAAATAACATTCTTTTAGAAATATCTAACTATTAACTCTTCATTATATATAGTGTATAACAGGGTTCCTAGTGACATGGCAGATCTGGAAAGCCAGGCAGGATTGCTACGCCACCTGGAGAACCTGGAAAAGTCAGGGAATTCGGAAATAGGTCTAATAAGTCAGGGGAAAGTCAGGGAATTTCAACATTTTATCTAAAATCTGGAAAACTCAGGTAATTTAACAAAATTTCATCATGATCGCCAAATAAGTACATGCTTTGTCGGATGATGGATGAGAAAAATCTTTTCCCATATTCCAGTTATTAGAAGTTTTAAGTCACCTTTCTCTTAAAATTTCCACTTATAAATTATTTCAAATCTCCTCAACCCCCAGCCTGAAATGTTTGCTTCTCCACCCCCTTTGCCTGAGGTTGGACTTGATTGAGTGAGATTATGATAGTTGCTCAAAATGAATTATGATTCAATACAAAATATTATATTGATTTTTTTTTCAGTTTGAGGAAGACTTTATTTGAAACATTCATAAACTTTTAAGGAATCTGTCTAATTTCTATGTCTGTTGGTGGGGAAGGAGGGGGATGCATATGTGAAAATTTCAATCAATAATATTATATACAGTTAGAAAAATTTAATATTTTCAAGTGATACAATATTTATTTTACTCTCAGTGTGTCTAGTTCACACTACATGGCTAGAAGGAAATTAGTAAAATACACCTGGAAAAGTCAGGGAATTTCATTCTCCTATATAAGTAGCAACCCTTTTCAAAGTAGTCAGGGAAAGTCATGGAGATTTTAAAATACAGTGGACTCTCTCTATTCTGAACATGCATGGGACCGACCAAAAATGTTCAGATTATGAGGGTGTTCATATTAGAGGGAGACTGGGAAATAAATGCATTACTACTACTACAATTGAGTTTATAGACTGTATAAAATGCCAATTACCGAGATGGACATGCTGAATTTAGATTTGGCGGCTAGTGCAATGTCAAACTGAATACAGTTGAACCTGTATTCTACCGTCTCTTTTTTTAATTAAAAAAGGTTTACAAAACATACATATATACAATATATTACTTAAAAACAAAATCTGGAAATTATTTAACAAAGTGAGTAATTTTAGTTTGTTTTTGAATTGTGCGTGCTTGTGCAGTGTACATGTTAGCCAGTTGTTTAACCCCTTAATTCTTGTTCCCGTGATATTCATGGGCTGCGTCTTTTATTCAGATTGTTTGATTCTCACCAGTTTTATAAAATAGTGTAATTGGCTTTATTTTGGTATCATTTTACCTGTCATTAAATAAGGTGAATATTTCTTTTTCAAAAAACTGGTGCCAATAAGCAATTTGATTTTTTAAACCATAATTTAATGCGACCGTTAAGGGGTTAAAAAGTGGAAAGACTTCGGGTGATGTTCAGTTGCATAGTTCAACAGGTCTTGAATCCCTTTCCCATCTTGCTTGAAGGTAAGGGTACTTCTAGTTTCATCGGTCTATTCTGGCTTTACGTTTTCTTCACTATACTCTTCCTCTTCAACGATGTTGTTAAAGTAAACTGGAAGGCTTCCGTCGGCTCCAAGATAAGCTCCAGGTTCAATTTCAGTATGGACCATTTGGAGAATTGACCCCCAGTCACTCACACCTGTTGCTTCTTATTCCTCTATAAGAATTGCTCATTCTCACATTGGAATCCAGGTTTGTAGAAACTGCTTTGAAATGCGTAGGAAGTTACTTCATTCCAAGTTGTTGATATCCAATGGACATCATCCATAACGTTGACCTTCTTCGCTAGTTTGGTTGCCTTCAAAAAATGGATTCGGTAGTGAGCTTTAAAAGTCTTGATTACTCCTTTATCCAGTTGTTGGATTACAGAAGTACAATTCGGTGGTCAGGAACTTCAGACTCACGTTGCTCAGCTGCATGTTTGTGTGTGATCTGGCATTATCCACAAAAAGAATTTTCCTCTTTCTCTCTTCATCTCGTTACTGCTCTCCAATCATTGTGAGAAATTTGTGAATGTCATCATGGCTGTTCAATTTGATTTATAGTGCACAGGTAATGATGCGATTTTAACATTTTAGAAACATCGTGATTTCTCACTTTTTCCGATCACAAATGGTAAGAGCTTCTCACAAATAAAACTGGCACTGAGCATCACGACAAGTCTTACTTTTGACATTTTTAAGCCCATGCCTTTCTCGCTTGCTACTGTTAGGGTTTTATTTGGAAGATCCGTTTCGTTGGCATTGAAAATATTAACCGCGTCGAAATCCTTCAATATATCCTGAAGATTTCTTACCATTTCTTCACAGTGTCGATATTTACGTCTGCAGCTTCACCAGTGATTAATTTGAATTTGATGTTATGCCGATTTTTGAAGCAAGTCAACCATCCTTCTTAGGGCTTGAATTCCATTATTTTCTCCTTTTCTGTAAAATTAAAAGCAATGTTCTTTAGCAGGGGTCTAGTACAAAAAGATTCTTCATTCTCATTTGGCAATAAAACTTCAGACGCGATTGTTTATGTTCTTGTTTCCCATTTTCTTTTCGAAAATTCTACAATTTGAGGAAATTTAATTTGATTTGTTCAAAAGCGATTATGATTTCTTTCTCTTTCTTGCTCGTGTTGTCATCTACTGAAATTCCAAACTCACGTGCAATTTTCCTTTGACTTGCGTTTGATTTTAATTTTTGAACAACTTCGTATTTCTCCTAAAGCTTCAGTTCTTTCCGTTTTTCTACTTATTTCTAATATAGCTGCATAAGTGGAATGCTTCTTTTCTTACCCTGCAACTGTAGAGAAACGGCGAACAAAAATTTACCATTGCCGAGCAAAAGGAAGAAAGAAACAGTAGCGATAATCCCCATGCAGGTGTGCTGAAAAGAAACCATAATCCTTTTTTAGCCATTCCCTATAATACCTGTTGACTTTTATCTGGCACTGGGGGCGGGGCCTTTCTGTTGCATAATCTTTCTATTTTTATCTCGGCTCGGGAAAGGGGGACTCTCCTGACATGGTTTTTACATTATTGTTAGTATTATTATTTTATTATTTTATATCACTTTGCATAAAAATTGATTGTTTTGTTATGATTTATTTGTTATTATCATTTATCTGATTAACATGATTTACTTTTTGTGAAATGGCAACAGTTTTATATCTGGACTTTTTTGTTTATTAAAAATATAAGAATGTTCTAGCTAGTTTAGATGTAGAACACGTAAATGCATACCTGTTTGAAAACTATCTTTCAATTTCTTTTTTTTTATTATAACATATGTTTTGTCAACTGCAGATTTTATCTCAATTATTCAAACAAATTACAGCATTGAGTAGATGCTTAAAATCTGGCAATGATTTTGTCTGTTTATTTTTAAATCGAGTTTATTGAAATTTTTATTCTTCTGCAACAATCTCCAGAATTTTTAATTACAAACACACGTTCAGTTTACAGAGAGGCGGAGTAGAATGGGGATCAAAAGTAGCATTTCATAATAGCGAGGTGTTCACATTAGAGAGTGTTCAGAATATAGAGAGTTCATCTTATGTTAAAGTCTATGGAGTTTCGACGGGACCGTCGGAATGTGTTCATAATAACGAGGTGTTCACATTAGAGAGTGTTCAGATAGAGACAGTCCACTCTACATAGAAAAAGTCAGGAAATTTACAAATATTTCTGAGTCATGGGAAAGTTTGGGGAAAAAAATGAAATTACACAACAATCATAAAAATCACAAAATTTGTCAAACAACTGTAAAAAATTCAAAGAGCTATCGCAGAATTAAGTCGTTAGTATTGTCAAAGGATTACAGAAATAAATAGCGAATTTCGTTGTATGCCCGTTTGGTCATAGAATTTTTTAAAATTTGGTCAGGGAAAGCTTAAGTGTGCAGGTCTTTTCACATAACTAACAAAGGAACCACTTTTGGTGCGGCTCGCATCTAACATCGAGACCTGGTGCGTTTTGTAGCCCTATACATAAAAGTTAGAGAACCGATACAATTTCTCCGTTAAAATCATATTTTAATTTTATAGACTTTTTTACAGTTTTAATTTTTTATTATTACATTTATTTGTTTATTTCATGCCAAAAGTGAGTTAAGTCGCCAGATATGGCACTATAATTTTCCCGCCTACTTTATCCAAAGAGTAAATGTACAGAACATATTACTAGAATTATATCAGATTGCATTTTTTTTTTAATAATTGATAGCATAAGAAACAAACAAATATTAGGTTCTTATTTTTTGTTCTATGCAGACGATAAACATATAAGTACTAATAAATATAATTCTATAAAAGCTTCGAAGATCATTGAAAATTATTTTTTTGTGAAATACAAAATAAGCAAACTATTTTTTTTTTTATATTGAATGAAATAAAGTTTTGAATGTTTAAAATGAAATGTTACAGTATTAAATGGTCCTTCGGTAAAAGTAATGTTAAAGTAAATTAATATTTTTACACAATTTAGAAAAATTACTGTAGCAAAATAGGTCGGACATTGCAATTTCTAGCTATTACAAATTCAGCTATGACCAAAGGTGGGGAAATGCATCATTTTACTCGCCAGTGGCGAGTGAATTTTCTGACAGGGCGAATGAATTTTTAGGTAGTCTTTGAAAACTGCAAACTATTGAAATATGCCGACCACTTTTATTTTTTAGTAGTTAGCTATATTTTTCAACTTTCCTAATTGTGCGATGTAAACATGGTACTTGGGTAAGTTCTATTTTATATTAAACCTTAATCTCTTGTTCATATTTCTTAATTTTATAAGGAAGGCGGTATGAAAATGCATTATAGTAATAGTAACAAACTATTTTGTTGCGTAATTTTGTCATAAAAATTTTCAACTGTACGTTGCATTTTACTGGCTGGTGAAATAAATCCTTGGCTGGTAAGATTTTCTAGAAATTCCCCGCCCCTGGCTATGACATTTGGCTAGGGTTGCTGGAAAGCTCTACTTTTGAAAATAAACACCAACTGTTTCCCCGGCAAAAATATGAATATAATGTTGCAATTTTTCAAAATCAAATTCGTGGGTTTTTGAAGGAATTTTCAAACTTTATCAATATTTTATACTTATTATTAACTAATTTGTATTTTTAAATGCTTTTCTTAAAAAAAAATTCAATGTTCATGGAAAAAATGTGAATTTCATCAAAGGGCCTCAAAAAAAAAATCTCATTAGCAACAGCAGGGATCCTTCCCCTTTCCTCCCCAATCCCTTGGCTGTAACCTTTCACAAAATTTGCTGTGAATTTCAGATTTTTTTTTTAACTTAGAATTTCCCATGCAAAAAAAATTTTCTTATGAAATCTCACGTTTTTATTTTGGAAAAAAAAAAGACTATACAATACATGAATATAGCATAGAAAATGTTATGAAATATTACTTTTTCATTGCATGTGCATATGTTATGCATATTTAAGCACGTAAGAATACGTCATAAAAATTGTAAGGATTTCAAAATTGACATGTTGGCAGGTATGTTAATAGATAAGTGGTCTCAAATTGCATTTTCAGAAAGCTACACTGCTGTAATCAAGAAATATTATTTTAACAGAAAAATTTTATCGATTCTCAAACTTCCTAATATAGGGCTTTAAAATGCACCAGGTCTCAATGTTAGGTGCGAGCAGCACCGGTGGTTCCAAGTGGTTCCCTTGTAAGTAGCCCCTTAAATCCTATAGTTTGGCGATAGTTTTTTATAGGAAGTGGTCAATGGGATAATGGAGAAGTACCAAAAAAAAAAGCTAAATTTACTTTTCTTTACATTTATTGACTCTCTCTTTTTTTAAAAAAAAATGTCTTACTGTTGGGTTATTGAAGGCGCTTTAGGCGCTTTGAGCTTTTTTTGAGATGGAGAAAAATCCCTGATTTCGAGACACTGTAATGTAACCGACATGCTAGCATTTTGGCATTCATTATTGAAGGCGCTTTCCCATCGTCATCTATACTCTATACTCATCTTATAAAGAGGAAAAAATTGTTTATTTGTAGGAGGTAAGCTCAGGAACTACCGAACCGATTCCAAGAGTAATGGTATCAAAATGATGGTGTTCGCCCAACTTAGAACATAGGCTATATTTTATGTCGGTGCCACTACCCCAAAGGGGGTGCAGGAGCAAAAAACGTTCTAAAAATGCGATTTTTGCGTTACTGAAAGGCCTAGAAATATGAAATTTGGAATATTAGTTACTTACAAGATATAAACAATGTCTAAGAACAGTTCTTAAACAATTCGAAATTTAAAAGGGGTGAGACTGCACAAAAAGTGTTCTAAAAAACGTTCTAAATGGTAGTTTCTACATAATCTCAGGAAATACCAAACCGATTCCAAAAGTAATGGTATCAAAATGATGGTGTTAGTCCAACTTAGAACATAGGCTATATCTTGTGTCGGTGTCACTACCCTAAAGGGGGTGCAGGAGCAAAAAACGTTCTAAAAATGCGATTTTTGTGTTACTGAAGGGCCTAGAAATTTGAAATATTAGTTATTTATAAGATATAAATGATGTCTAAGAACAGTTCTTAAACAATTCGAAATTTAAAAGAGGTGAAAATGCACAAAAAGCGTTCTAAAAAACATTCTAAATGGTAGTTTCTACATAATCTCATTAAATACCAAACCGATTTTTGGTATTGGTGTCAAATGATAGTGACAACGTTTGCTCCAAGATAGGCTGTGTTTTATGTCGGTGCCACTACCCCAAAGGGGGTGTAGGAGCAAAAAACGTTCTAAAAATGCGATTTATGTGTTACTGAAGGGCCTAGAAATATGAAATTTGAAGTATCAGCTACTTATTAGATATAAAGGATTTCTAAGAACAGTTCTTAAACAATTCGAAATTTAAAAGGGGTGAAAATGCGCAAAAAGCGTTGTAAAAAACGTTCTAAATTGTAATTTCTATGCAATCTCAGGAAATACTGAACCGATTTCAAATATAATGGTGTTAAAATGATGGTGACAGATCTTGCTCTAAGATAGGCTATATTTTATATCTGTTTCCACTACCCCAGAGGAGATGCAGGAGCAAAATGCGTTCTAAAAACGTTCTAAATGCCGATTTGTCACCAATATCTCAGGAAAAATCAAACTGATTTCAAAAATAATGGTAAGAAATTGATGCTGACAGCCTCTGCTCTAACATAGATGCTATTTCAAGTCGGTATCACTATCACCTAGGCGTTGCAGGAGCAAAAAAGCATTCCAAATTTCGATTTTTGTGATCGGTAGGGGCTAGCAACTTAAAATTAGGCAAGGTACATATTTATTACATATAAATGATCTTTAAGAACAGTTTCGAAAAAATTGGAAATTTAAAAAGGGGTGAAAATGCGCGAAAAACTTTCTAAAAACGCTCTAAATTGCGATTTCTACTCAATCTCAAGAAATTCCAAAGCTATTTCAAAAGTAATGGTTGCAAATCAATGGTGACAGTCCCTGCTATAACATAGGTTATATTTTATGTTGCTGTCACTACCATCTGAGGGTTGCAAAAGCAAAACATGTTCTAATTTGCGTTTTTTGCATAACTGAAGGGTCTAACACTTTGAAGTATGGCATGTTATTTACTTACAAGATGCAACTGCTTTCTATGAACTGTCCAAAGAAAATTTCAAATTTAAAAAGATGAAGTGAGCGAAAAGCGTTATAAATTACAATTTTTATGTAATCTTATCAAATACCAAACCGATTAAAAAAATAAAGATAACAAATTGTTGGTTATAGAACCTGCTCAAACATAAGCTATATTTTATGTCTGTGACACTACCACCAGAGGGTTGCAGTAGCTAAAAGCTTTCTAAATTGCGATTTCTGTGATACTTAAAAGGCTAGAAACTTTAAATATAGCATGATAGTTACTTATAAAATATAAATGCCCTCAAAGGACTGTCGAAAATAAATTCAAATTAAAAAGGGGTGAAGTGAAGGGGAGGTGCGAAAAGCATTCTAAAAAAGTACTAAATTACGATTTCTACGCAATTTCAGGGAATATAAACCAAATATAAAAGTAATAGTTGCGAATCAATGGTAACAATCTCTGATCCTACACAGGCTATATTTTATGCCGATGATTCTACCACCTGGGATTTACAGAAACAACAAACGCTCTAAAAAAGGCTTTTAAAAGCTTTCTAAATTACGTTTCTGTGGAATATTAAGAAATAACAAACCAATTTCAAAATTAATGTTGGCAAATTAATGGTGACAGTTCCTATTTCAACATAGCCCTTTATGTTGAGAGAGGTGGTAGGACTTGGAATTTGACATGATGGTTAATTTTAAGATGTAAGAAGATGGTTTCTAAAAAATTCAAAACTTCAAATGAATACTGAAATGAGCGTATTAATTGAGCATAAAAGTTTCAAAATATTTTCTAAATTATTATTTATTTAGATTTATTAATTTAAGTCTCATTTTTGCCTTATGCAGTGTAACAATGATGTTTAATTAGTGTTCCCGCTAGGCTATTTTTGAAGGGAGCAGCCCTGCCCCTTTTAAAATCGGTAAAACGCGCCCTGCCGTTTTTTAAATCGGCAAACCGCGCCCTTCATATTTCAAAAATAGTCAAATGTGCCCGGAGTCGTTCTCAGCGATCGCTTTAAGCGATGCCGCGGACGCGCTATAGCGCGTAAATCACGCGAAAAATGGAGACGGGACGCAAAAAAATAGTTATTACGTGTCCGTGGGACGCGTAATTTCGTCAAAAAATCACGGAAAAAAGCCGATTTTCGTCAAAGGATCGCAAAAAAAGCGCAAATTTCATCAAAATATTGCGGAAAAAACGCGATTCTCGTAAAAGGGCCGCGAAAAGATAGCGTATTTCTTCAAAGGATCGCGAAAAAATAGCGAATTTCATCAAAAAATCGCAGGTAAAAAGGCCAATTTTTGTCGAAGGATCGCAAAAAAGCGCAAATTTCATCAAAATATCGCGGAAAAAACGCGATTTTCGTAAAAGGGCAGCGACAAAATAGCGTATTTCGTCAAAGGATCGCTAAAAAATAGCGAATTTCGTCAAAAAATTGCGGAAAAATGTCGATTTTCGTCAAAGGATCTCAAAAAAGCACAAATTTCATCAAAATATCGCGGAAAAAACGCGATTGTCGTAAAAGGGCCGCGAAAAAATAGCGTATTTCGTCAAAGGATCGCGAAAAAATAGCGAATTTCATCAAAAAATCGCGGGAAAAAAGCCGATTTTTGTCGAAGGATCGCGAAAAAAGCGCAAATTTCATAAAAATATCGCAGAAAAAACGAGATTTTCGTAAAAGGGCCGCGAAAAAAATAGCGTATTTCGACAAAAGGTCGCGAAAAATTTGTGAATTTAGTCAAAGAATCGCGGAATAAAGCCGAATTTTGTCAAAGGATCTCGAAAAAAAGATCACATTTCGTCAAAGTATCGCATAAAAAACACGATTTTCGTAACAGGTTCGCAAAAAATAGCGAATTTCGTCAAAGGATCGCGGAAAAACGCGAATTTCGTCAAAGGATCGCGGAAAAAAGGCGAATTTAGTCAAAGCCTTCAATGCACCAAAAAAGATGTGCAAACCAAAACTTATCGGTGGAACATTCATAAAATGGGATTTAGTTTTTTTTAAATGAGATTCTTAAAACTACAGCATGATTTCAGTGTACTTTAATAATGTATTCAGTATATAGACCAGTGAAAAATCTTCCCCCTCCCCCCACTTCTTACTGCGGTATTACTATTAATCGATTTATTACATTAATTTTACAACAAGTTATTTTAATGGTACTTTAAAGTACCATTGGTACATAAAGGGTTAATCAGCCCCACAGTTCAGTTAAATATTTAAAATTATTTACTTTATTACTTTTTCTGTTTTTTTTGTTATTTTATTATAAAAGAATTTGAACTCTTAGAATATTATAATTTTTTCTATTCTAATTGTAAATTTTAAGTATAAAGTAAAATTTTACTAACGATAAATAATTCATTATATAATCAACCTCCTCCCTCCCCCCCCCAAAAAAAAAAATCGCTTTTGTCTCTTTGCCCCCACCTTCACAGCTCACAAAGCTTATGATCTTTAAGTTATATTTGGTGATTTATTGTAATAATATTTAATTGGTCACCCATCTAAATTTTACTACCCCTTAAAATCTCTGCTTTACCCTTAAAACTGCTAGTTTGTGGGACTAATAATTTTTTAGTTTTTTTATTTAAAACAAAATTACTTACCTAGATCTTTGAAATATCAATTTAAGAAAAAATATATATATATAATCTGTTACTAAATGTGCGCATAAACAATGATAAGTTTGTAGTAATGTATAATTCTTATATCAGTTTCGAAGATCTACATTTTCTCAGGGTCGAAACTGGGGGGCGGGGCGGGGGGGCAGAGGAGGCATGTACCCCAGGCGCCAGTTGTTGATTTTTCTCATGTCCATATTTAGCACTATTTTGTTAAAATCATTCTGTCTGGGGTGTGCCAAAGCACAGAAGAATCTAAGAATATGGCATAAGGATGCTGTATAAAGCGGAATTTTTTTCAATTCCGTTTTCAAGATTTTAATGAATCAATATTTGACAAAGTAGATTAAAGTAGTTCAGTATTACATATTGTATAATTACATAATTTAAATTTTAAAATATGTTGGCTATTAGAAAATTAATAAAATTTTCTTTGTAAATATACTTTGCGGAGGAGGGGGGGGGGGGGGGGCACCAAAATCCATGTTTGTCCCGGGTGCAAAAAAGGCTAGTTTCGGCCCTACATTTTCTGAAGAAACAATGCCCTTTTTCGCTGAAAAAAGTGTCCTCTTTCAGCTTCAACTGTGCTCTTTTTGGCTAGCACCCTGCCCTTTTTTTCCTAGAGTGAACACTACTGAATTTTAATTTTGAAATTAGGTATCTTTTACATATATCACAAGGCTTTGAAAAAAATGCTTTGTTTGTCACGGTTTCGATTGCTTTTGCTTTTAAGCTCTATCACAGAGTTTTTTAATATCATCATATTATCAGGAATACCCGCCACACCCACCGTAAGCTACCCCAATGAAAATCTGCTTAAAAAAAGTATATCGACGTAAGCGTCACACCCAAGGAGCTGATATTTATACAGTACAATCTCTAAATTTCGGAATCGTTCCAGCTGTGGCTTTTCCAGATTTTAGATGTCTTGAAATATCGTATAAAGACACTTTAGAGGTCTGCATGAAATTTTCAGACTTGGGCCCAGCTCGAAAAAAAAATATTCGGCCCGGACCTGCCCGATACAAAAATTAAAAGTTTGGTGCGGCTGTACAAAAGGCCCGAATTGGCCCGAAAAATTGGCCCGACCTGGTGAAAAATTTAAAAGTTCGGCCCGGCCCGAGTGAATATCTACAAAACATTGATTTTTACATAGATTTGGTTTAAAAATTTCTTGTATGAGAAATTCTGACAAAAAATATTTATCTTTTATTTAAATATTATTCTTTTTTTTTTTCATGTTTATCTTCATTTTTATAGAAGTGCCGCAGTCTGTGATATAAAATATATTTATTGCTATAAAATATTTTTATTGTTTGGAATTTTCAATTACAAGAAGATCATTTTGTATTTTTAAATAATCCAGATCAATTTTACCCCACAGCACATAACCTGTTTAGCACATTTATTTACACACAAATGAGTTCTGAGTTTAGAGTGTATGAAAAATTAAAAAATAGTCTGTCTCTTAATTGATGCTGAGCTAGTAGGACTTGATACTAGCAAAATTTATTGTTAGATGAACAGGCTCTGTCGAAAAGCTATTGCATTTAGATTTAATGATACTTTTCCACCAAATAATGGGTCCTCTCTATAGCACTGAAAAAAGAAGACGGGAAAGGAGATTCTTTAACTTCATGCACAATCTGTACGAGTAAGCACTCATAAATTCTCTCTGTAGTCCAACTGCGAGCTGAAACCACTGATACATCAGTCAATGTCAACCCTTGCCTTGATGGTTAGGATGCAAATATAAGCCAAACAATGGTATGGTTTCATTATTTGATCTCTTCTATTATGCACTTTTTCAATATGGGTCTTAAGTGAATTTTTCTTTAGAAGACCGAGCAAATTTTATTCAGTTTTAAAATAAAAAAAATATTTATATATTTAAAGAAAGCATATTTTAAAAAGATAAAAAAAATTGTTATTATGTAAATGTTTAAGATTAATAATCCAATTTCAATTTTGAATGGAATGGTTATTGCCTAGACGAGAATAAAATTGATGCACATTATCTTGTTACATATAAAAAAAAAACTGAAGTTTTCTTTTTCTTAAAAAAAATCCTAGGCAATGCTTTAAGCTCTCAAAAGTAATAGAGAAATTAAAAAGATTTTAAGTAAGAGAAAAAATGTACAGCTCAGGTGAGCTTAATGTCTACTTTTTAAAAAAGCACAATTTTACTAAAAAAAGAAAAAAAAATTAAGAAAACATTTTATCCTGTTAAAAAGTTGCACTTAACAATAATACTTTACTATGTACTAATTATTGGTGTACAGTAATAGGGAATATTAAATAGTACATGTAATGTTATATCATTTAATGTGAAATTTTACAGATCAATGTAGTAGTTGAGGTTTTTGACATGACCAGGGGTGGGGGAATGCATCATATTACTCGCCACTGGCGAGTGAATTTTTAGGTAGTCTTTGAAAACTGCAAACTATAAAGATTAAAGATAGGCGAAAACTTTTTTTTTAAAAGTAGTTAGCTATATTTTTTAACTTTCTTAATTACTGCGATGTAAATAGTGGTGTACCGAGTAGTACTTTGGCCGAGTAGTCAAGTACCGAGTACTCGGCCACTGATTACTCGGCCGAGTACCGAATACCGAGTAGTTGTGTAATAAGAAAAAAAAACACTGATGTGCACATAATATGAGCTTAGGTGTACATATATATATAAAAATATACCTGTGTACATATATATATATGCCTGTGTGTACATATATATAATATACATATGTAGTATATATAAATTATCTAATTAAATTTGAAATTTATTTGTGCACCTTTTAAAGACAATTTTTGACAATTCAAAACAGTAGCAAAAAAAGGAGAACTGACACATAACAAGTACAATTATTAACTAATATGAAATTAAAACATTCTTCAACCATCCAATTTATTCTGATACCAGAAATCTCTCTATCAAAAATAAAAATGTTTATTGGTTACTGCAACAATTCATTGAATAATGCAAAATATTTCATATTTATTTTGTAACTGTAACTTATTTTCTTTTGATTAAAAATAAAAAGAGAGGTACAAAAAGAGATACAGGCTTTCTTAACAGAAGACTTATGTAAAACTGACACTCCATTTGCATGTTGGGGGGGGGGGGGGGAGACTTTCCGAATATGTGCAACCTTGCAAAAAAATTCTTATGTGCACCTTCAACCACTGTTTATTCTGAATGTATATTTTCAGAGTCAGGCCAAATTTATAGTAGTAAAAGAAATGCCCTGTCTACTGATAATGTAGAACGTTTGGTGTTTTTGCACCATAATTTGAAATATAATAAATTTAATTATTAATTTTTTTATTACATTTGTTGTATTATTCAGTTTCTTTATCCAAAATAATAGTATTTTCTGTTTTTCTATATCTTTAAAAAGAACTTATTTTTATTTGTGTAAATGTGAAAGTAAATTTTAATCTGGAATTATTTTAGGAGGGTTTTTGTTCTTAACTTTTAGTATAGTTTGTAGACATATTGTTAAATACCGAGTAAATAGTTTTATGAATTATTGCATATATTATATATTGATATTCAATTAACTTTTTACAGATCAGTTTTAAATTCATATGCTTAAAAAAGGAAATTCTTACAACTACTCGGTATTGGCAGAGTACTCGGCCACAATTTCGCCGAGTACCGAGTATTTACCGAGTACTCGGTATGGCTCTAGATGTAAACATGATACTAAATTCTATTTTATAATAAACTTTCATCTCTTGTATATTTCTTAATTTTACAGGGAAAAAAATATGAAAATGCGGGACTAGTGTTGATATACTGGTCCCAGTCCGAAGAAGTCGCCAAGCCTTGGCAAAAGACAAATATGGTTGCTAGAATGATAAGTGGGATGTTGGTGTGTTGTGCTATTGTGTTGAGCCAATTGTGATTGTTCAACAGCAGGGTCTTTTCAGCAACCCCAAGAGATAGGTGTCAGGGTCTTTGTTATTTACTGACTGACTAAATGTGGTTTGTTCCATAGCTGACGTTGCAAGATGGCTATGTTCGCTTTATTCTGTGATAATGAAAAGAAGATTAAGTTGCATAAGGCATTTTGCTTTTTAGGCTTTTTTTTTTGGTTGGTGACGGGGATGGGGAAACACAAAAATAATGTATATATGTATAATGTATGTTTAACTCTTTCAATACCAAAGCGCCTCAAACGCCCGGTCATCCAAAATACCGAAAGCGCCCGAAATCGCCTGGACTATTTCAACCCCTCTTTTGTCCTCAGAGCTCATGTCAAGACGTGCATTGTGGGGTGTGTCTGGAGGATTATCTCCTCTTTGTTAACTTGATTTCAGAAAAGGGATTTTTTCAGGAACCAGATAAGGGAAAATGAAGTATGTTTATGCTTTTTATTTCGGCTTGAGTTTCTTATTGAAATGAAATTTTCCTTTTTTAGATAGATTTTGGTAGAAACAATACCTATTACATTTTCCCCTATGTTGAAATTTCTGAAAACTATTTGCAGATCTACGCCAATCGCGACCCCCTAGAACCCAAAACCACACAGATTTATAACTTTATCTATCTATCACTTTTTTATGGGTACGATAACTTCCATAATTCTGCACAAATCTCTTCCAAACTATTACATAAAATCAAGGGGCAGAAATTCTCAGTCAGGTTCGTTAAAGGGCAAAATTGGTCCGAGGGGGTGGAAATAGGGAGCGGGTTTGTGAAAATAGACAAAAAAACAAACAACAACAAAAAAAACAACTTCTTAATTATACTACATATCAAATCACTTTAAAGTTATAATTACTTCTGGGAAAATGTCCAAAAAATTATGTATAACAGATTTTTGATATCATTAAGTATGGGCTCAAGGGGAAGGAAGAATAGGGTTTTAAAAAGAAAGAAATTCATAACTTCGTCAATTAAGAACATATCAAATCCACTTAAATTTATTATCAATATTCTTAATATTATCTATAACTTTTAAATGGGCAAGTTTATAATAGGGCCAACTCTTACAGCAAAAAATAAATAAATAAATAAATAAAGTAAAAAAAAAAAAAAAAAAAAAAAAAAGAAGGGTTGAAGAAGAAAAGAATTCACAACTTCGTCAATTCACGAGATATCAAATCCGCTTATTTTTTTTTATATAAATCTTCTTGATGTTATCTACAATGGCTCATAGAACGAGCCCGTTTTTGTGAAAAATTGGAGATGTATGTAGAACATGTGCATAGTAAAATATGACATTTTGCTGTTTTTTTCAACAGCGAAATGTCATACATTTTACTACCGTTGCAACTTTTTTTTTCTAATTTTGTGCCTAATAAATGAGACTTCTTTTATGAAGCTTATAACAGCCTATACTAGTCAAGCGAAGAAATCTTAATGCTAATGTTAAACCTATGAGAGAATTCTTTACGTAATTCTCGCTTTCATGTTAATATGTTCATTTCTTCTCTTTCATATAGGATATCTGAGGTCGGTATCAAATGTTGTGCGCTTGTACTTTTTCGATTTTGATTATAGTTCTTTTTTTTACATGCAGACTCCTTTATTTTTCGAACCAGTTATAACCAGTCCTGAAAGTAAAACTATAGTCATATAAAAAAACTGTAAAATTAAAATCTAAAAAGTTCAAACTAGCAAAAATAGTCAACCAATTTCATGTATCCAATGAAAAAAAAAATCACTCAAAAAGATTAAAATACAAGCGAGAAATCGGATGTTCAGTAATTGTATTTATGTAATATTTGAGTGTAATTAAATTTATTAAATTTGTTTCATTCATTTAAATCTTAGCTCCATTTATTTCATTTATTTGGCTGTAAAATTATTATTCGGATTATTATTTGGCTATTTTCTGTTATTACTAGAGGGGGGGTGGTGTGTAGGGTCTGGGCTCGGCTCAAGAACAAGTCCCACCCCTCCCCACGCTTAGCTATTGGCTTAGTAAAAATTTATATCATACCGTTTTGTACTACTTTAATATTTGACAACCTGAGGTTACGAATATATATACAGTAGAACCTCGATTATCCGACGTAATTTTGATCGTCCCTACATCGGATAATCGAAATTTCCGGATAATCGAGAATTTACCAATAATCATCTAGTTTAACATTAAAATCGTCATCGAATTGCTATTAGGACTATTTAAACTGCTTAATAAATATCCAACTTTAAATTATACATGAAAATAATTTTATTTGCTTAGAACAGGGCCGTGTACACAGGGGGGGGGGGGGGGAGAGTACAATTATACCAGGATCAGATCTTGCGGGATACCAAGCTAATTTCCATTGAATTCGAAGAAAGGGAAACCAAAATACTTATCTCTACTCGTGGTTTGGAAAGGAATGCTTGCACATACAAGAAACGTGAAAGTAAAAAAAAAAAAAAAAAAAAAAAAAAAAAAAAAAAAAAAAAAACCGTTGGAAAAAACTCAGGATATTGACATCGGGTTACGGAGAATTTCGGTTAAACGAGGGTCGGATAATCAAAATTCTGTTTTACCATCTATACTAATGTGTAAAACGAAGAATTTCTGACAGTTTTCTGCAAGTAAATTGGGGGTAGACTTATACGCAAGTCAATTACAAAAGCCCCCCCCCCCCCCCCCAAAAAAAGAAAAAACCTTTAAATATTGCAAAAGTCTGATTTTTTATGTGTATAAATAGTAAAATAATATATAAAATATACAAATAATAATAATTTATTATTAAAAAAAATTAATGATTTGTTTTTGTTTACTTACTAATTTTTCGCATTAGTAAGTGAAATCTTTGGTTTGATTTTGTACAAAATTGAAATAAAAAGTTAGGAGGGGAGGTCGACGTATATGCGAATATATACGTATATATACTCTATTAGTAATTATTGATTATTATAAGTTTTTGCTATGCCAATAGCTAAGGGTGTGGAAGAAGGGGTCTTGTTCTTGAGCCGAACCCAGCCCCCCTCCCACCTTATAGTAATAATAAAGAAATTTTTATAGTCAAATAATAACCCGAATGATATATAACATTTCTGTAACAAAATAAATGGCATCAAATATAGATTTAAGGCTTAGATAGTAACAAAGAAAACCTCCACTCATTTCGTGCCTAGTGTCCCAAAATTGGGACGTTTAGATTTTTATATGCTAAATAAACATTTTTTCAAAGATAATTTTTTTATTATTTTTACGTTCATATTACACCATTTACTATAATTAAGTATAATATTGAGTAGAAAAAAAAATTCAGGCACTAATGGGTTAATTCGTCTTTTAAAATGCTAAAGGAAAACCTTCCTTATAACTTCAATTTTTGAGACAATTCACGAGGTTTTAAATTTATTTCAATAGTTCTTGCATTTCTAGTTCTGATAAATTCAGACAATTTTTAAATACATCACTGGATTGACAGCTTCAACATTTCTAATTTCATGCTAAAATGGCAATGTTAAAGAATGGTTGTATGTCAAAATATTTAGAAAACCATAAAATTTAAGTGTCCCTCAATACAAAGCGGTACTAATAAGTTTTACATTCATATCGTAAAGGTATTTCCATTTATCTGGATAACCTGGAAAAATAGATGTTTACATTTTTATTCTAAAGCTCTCTCGGAATTTTGTCCCTTGCAAAAAGGTATTATTCAGTCAGAATTCTTCCCTTTCCCCCATGCAGAGGAATATGCTAATCCTTTTCCACGCTCGTTTCCTCCCACTCCTAAGATTGATGTGTTCTAAGTTGACATTTCTGCTAAGAAGAGGGGTATGAAATTTTTCGGGCGTTTCGGTTTTCTGAAGGACCTGTATAATTTCAGCATCGGTAACGAAAGAGTTAAAGAAAGTGGCCACTTAAAAAACTAGTCCTACCGGCCAATGGCCGCTAATGAAATATCCCAGTTTTGACCTATACCTCCCTTCCATCTTTTAAATATATATATTTAATGGTACTAATTTTCAAAATGTTACGTTTTTACCGTATTACTTTTGCAATTATAATTAAATATGTAAAAATAAGTATATTAATAAATTCAAAAGCTTACACTGTGTAAGCTTGCCCATTCAGTCCTTGGTTACATTTTCGATTTTGGTCGCAGATATTTTTAATAAAGTTACTTTCATTTTCAAAACCGGTTCTGAAACTGAAAGTGTCATTCTAAAAAATATCTGCAACCAAAATCGAAAAGTAACCAAGTTGCGCTGTAGAAACAGACCTCGGCTATCCAATGAAAAAAAAATTTAAAAATGTCGAAATGCAAACGAGATATTAGAAAAATCCCTCCCCATAGGATTAGCATTAGCTCGTGAGTGTCTTCGCCGGCAGGGACAGGACCCTTAATCACTTTCTTTTATTGTAAGAGAGCAATTTTTAGCTATTATGCAAGACATAGAAATCTTCTAGTCCATTTCCATTTGGTTATTCATAATACTCAGAAAAATGTTCAGTCTTAGATTGGATGGTCTTGCACCCATGCTTTGGTAGTAGAAAGAAAGTAAAGGATGCCTAGTGAGACATAGGTTCATCAGTCATGCTTGCCCTATACCCAGACATGGTACAGGCTCAGCAAAAAAAAGCTGAACTTTTACGGCCTCATGGAATTTTGACGAAATTCACATTTTTCTGCAGCGTTATTTAACTGATCCTAATATATGGAAGTATATTACGGATAAGGATAATCCTAGAGATCTTCTTACTCGAGGCGAAAATTTACATAACCTCCTAGAAAATAAATTATGGTATTATGGTCCTGAATGGTTGTCATTACCAAAGGACTTTTGGCCAAAACCTCAAAAGATACCATTTAATGAAAATATTTTGAACGAAAGGAAATCAACAAATTTGAGTTCTGCTCAATTGTCTTGTACAGTAGGTGTTGTACCTTCAGAGCAGGGGTGTGGCCTGCCGGATACCACTAAAATTTTACAGTTATCTTTGCCTTATCTAACGTCGAATTTCTGCGATTCAACTTGTCGACTATTTCTTTAAAATTTTAGTGGTATCCGGCGGGCCACAGTTTGACACGCCTGCTCGAGTCTTTGTTAAAATTAGAATATTTTAGTTCTCTTTCCAAATTACTTAATATCACAGCCTGGATCTTAAGATTTGTAAATAATATCAATAAATCAAAATCTAAAACTTCAGGTGAGCTCACAGCTCCAGAAAATGAAAAGGCAGAATTTTATTGGTTAAAGCAAACCCAGTTATCTGTCTTCATCAGCAAGAACTTAATGTTTATAAAAAGGATCCCAGATAGGGTCTGAAACAGGGTACCAACTATTCATCTGAAAAAGCACATGTTTAGATTTATTTAGAATGCTGCTAATTTGTGCAATTGTATCGGAAGAAAGGGAAGAGTCCCATAACCTGTGCCGGAAGATTTGGCGTGCTTTGTTTGGCGATAAATGTTTCGATCTGGTTTAAGTTTGTTCGTCGGATTTCGGAACGTTCGTTCGAACGGCTTTAGGGTTACTTTTTTTCGGAAATGCCTTTTCAAAACCGGACAACTGGATGACGTGAGATCTTGAATCTTATTGGTCTACTAGTATCACGGGAACTGTTAGTCAGCAAATTTTGAATTCGGTTAGATAAGAATTCGCTACCGCGGCCACGCCGACGCCACACTCACATTTGGATTACTCTCTGCGCTGGTCGATGTAAGTAGTCTCGTTAATTTTTCCAAGATTGCGGAAAAACATCATTTTTAAATCTTTATATTATTTTTAAATCAATGATTTTACACCATTTTTAAAAGAGAAAATGATGTAAAAACATGGATTTATAAATTACATAAAGATTTAAAAACGAAGTTTTTGCGCCACTTCGAAAATTTCTTCCCATGCAATTGCACAAATTTTAGCAGCATTCTAAATAAATCTAAACATGTGCTTTTTCAGATGAATAGTTGCTACCCTGTTTCAGATCCTAACTGGGATCATTTTATAAACATTAAATTCTTGCTGATTGTTTTTTTTGTTGTTGTTGTGTAAACATTTTAAATTATTTTTATACATTTTTTCTATGATTTAATACTTTTTTTTTTCTTTTTGCCAGTTGTGAGCGGTATTTTACCTGCATTAAAAATAATAGTTTTTGAAATATTGTTGAAATTTATAAAAAGTTTCTGGCCAGTTTTTTTCTCTTTTTTATTGTCGAAAATGTTTTAAGAACGGGGGGTTCAGGGGGGCAGAGCCCCCCTGACAATAACAAGTATTCATCTCAAAAAGGACATTTATTTAGAATGCTGCTAAAATTTGTGTAATTGTATCGGAAGAAAATTTCCAAGATGGCGCAAAAACTTTGTTTTTAAATCTTTGTGTAATTTATAAATCCATGTTTTTATATCATATTCTATCTTTAAAAATGGTGCAAAATCATTGACTTATAAATAATATAAAGATTTTAAAATGATGTTTTTCTGCAATCTTGGAAAAATTTTCATGTCGCCAAAACGGCATTTTGGCGAGATTTTTTTTCGCCAAAAATCTTCTGGCACAGGATATGGAACTTTTCAAAGTGGCGCAAAAACTTCGTTTTTAAATCTTTATGTAATTTATAAATCCATGTTTTTACATCATTGCTTCTTTTTAAAAATGGTGTAAAATCATTGATTTATAAATAATAAAGATTTAAAAATGATGTTTTTCCGCAATCTAGGAAAAATTAACGAGACTTTACTTACATTGACCGACGCATAGGGTAATCTGAATGTGAGTGTGGCGTGGCCGCGAGAGCAAATTCTTATCTAACCGAATTCAAAATTTGCTGACTAACAGTTCCCGTGATATTAGTGAACCAATAAGCTTCAAGATCAGCACTCTTCAAACTTTAACGTCATCGAACGGACTTTCTGAAAAAAAAGCAACCCTAAAGCCGTTCAAAATCTTTCAAAGTCGACGAACAAACGGCAACCAGATCGAAAAATTTATCGCCAAATTTTCCGGCACAGGTTATGGGACTACTCCCAACAATCAGCCTCTCTTTCGTACATAATTCAATCAACACTCAAAAATACAGGTAAAAAGTAAAAGATAAATAACTGATCTAGTATTTGTTCTCACCTGTCAAGCATTTATCCAGATAGGTACTTGTTTCAAAATATACGAGATTGAGAAAACAAATAATAAAAATACTCGACAGCAACACGCAGAACTTGTCAACGCGAAATCCACTGCAGCAGTATTTCAATAACGTTTTTCCAAACAAATTCAAATTGTTCCCCGATTCTCCTCTTTGTCCAATAAGAAAGCCTTTTACAAAAAAAATAAGCATCCAATTCGGTCCAATTAGAAAGCAGCTTACAAAACAAGGAGTTTAAACCATTAACTTTCTCAAGAGAAATCTTAAGGTTGCCATATTTGGTGACATCAGAGGAGCAGCCCGATAAACCAGGGTTGTTACATTGGTGCACTTATCGAAAGAGATTGGCGAAGGAGAGTATACTGCGATTTAACCAAAGAAATTGCGTATTTTACTAATATAGTGAAAGCCAATTATATAACTTTCCATTTCAGTTTACAGTTTATTTTTTGATATATCACATGCAATCAATGCAATTTCCCCCAGGTGCTTCAGTTGAATATAGTGCTTCAGGTGAAAAAAGGGCACGTTGTAGAAAAAGTGCATTTTTTTAAAGGCATTTTTAATACTTAAATGTTACAGCATCCTTTGCAAAACAGAGAGTCAGTTTTTACTATGCAAGCTGCAAACAATTATTTTTAATACAAGTGCCAGTAATGGACACCTTTAAGGAATTTCTTTTAAAATTAGTTTTTATTAATAGTTATAATTATTATATTCGTTTTTTCAATATTATATTAATCTATCAACAATATTTAACCACTCTTAGTCTCATTTCCCAATATGAATAGAAATTTAATTTTAAATAACAGAACTATATCAAAACACCCAAAAGCCCAGTGATGGACACCCCATAAAAAATAATAAATATAATTGTTTTTATGACTGTATTTAGAACTTGAATACATACTAATGAAACAAAATAATTATTTTTAAATAAATTTAACAATTAGGATACCAGTAATTAATAAAATACTTGTGATAATCATTTACTATTTGCATCAATTATTGTAATTATCAATTATTGTAATTTGATTATTTAGGTTTGCAGTTAAGCCAAAATATTTTATGCACTATAAACAAGGTGTGATCGCAGTTTACTCTCCTTCTTGACGTGATTTTCAAAAATCGCCAAATTGGCGCATTTTCGAGTTCTGACTCCCAGAGCTGCAACATCCGGGAGAGAGTACGCAAAATTATTTGTTTTCTCTTCTCGTATATTTTAAAACAAGTACCTATCTAGACAAATGCTTAAAATGTGAGAATAGATATTCTATCAGTTATTTTTCTCTTATTTTAACCTGTATTTGAGTAAAAATAAAAAATACATAAAATTTCAAATTTTTTCGAAATACGTTTCATATATTTTAAAATACATTTTATCAAATATACCAAAAAAAAAAAAAAAAAAGAATGTTTGTTAACAGTAAGGGGAGCAAAACAATGTTGTGGTTTTTTAATCAGAGGGCTCTTTTTTTTTTAATTCATAATTTTACCTTGTGCTCTAGGATGTCATTCAAAAGCATCACTCAATCTGTCACTTTTAGTCATTCATAGCTTGGAACAATCAGCCTCTCTTTCGTACATAATTCAATCAACACTCAAAAATACAGCTAAAAAGTAAAAGATAACTGATCAAGTATTTATTCTCACCTGTCAAGCATTTATCCAGATAGGTACTTGTTTCAAAATATACGAGATTGAGAAAATAAATAATAAAAATACTCGACAGCAACACACAGAACTTGCCAACGCGAAATCCACTGCAGCAGTATTTCAATAACGTTTTTCCAAACAAATTCAAAATGTTCCCCGATTCTCCTCCTTGTCCAATAAGAAAGCCTTTTACAAAAAAATAAGCATCCAATTCGGTCCAATTAGATAGCAGCTTGCAAAACAAGGAGTTTAAACCATTAACTCTCAAGAGATATCTTACGGTTGCCATATTTGGTGACGTCAGAGGAGCAGCCCGATAAACCAGGGTTGTTACATTGGCGCACTTATCGAAGGAAATTGGCGAAGGAGAGTATAGTACTGCAATCTAACCAAAGAAATTGCATATTTTACTAATATAGTGAAAGCCAATTATATTATTTTCCATTTCAGTTTATTTTTGATATATGGCATGCAATCAATGCAATTTTCCCCAGGTTTAAAATAGTGCTTCAGGTGAAAAAAGGGCATGTTGTAGAAAAAGTGCATTTTTTTTAAAGGCATTTTTAATACTTAAATGTTACAGCATCCTTTGCAAAACAGAAAGAGTCAGTTTTTACTATGCAAGCTGCAAACAATTATTTTTAATACAAAAGGTGGTGAGGGCACACTTTACTATGCAAGCAAAAAAAATTTTACATGGGGTAGATGTGCCAGTAATGGACACCCTTAAGGAATTTCTTTTAAAATTATTTTTTTATAATAGTTATAATTATTATATTCGAGTTTTTCAATATTATATTAATCTATCAACAATATTTAACCACTCTTAGTCTCATTTCCCAATATGAATCGAAATTTAATTTTAAATAACAGAACTACATCAAAACTCCCCAAAGCCTAGTGATGGACACCCCATAAAAAGAAATAAATATAATTGTTTTTATGACTGTATTTAGAACCAGAGCTTAATGAATACACACTAATGAAACAAAATAATTATTTTCAAATAAATTTAACAATTAGGATACCAGTAATTAATAAAATACTTGTGATAATCATTTACTGTTTGCATCAATTATTGTAATTTGATTATTTAGGTTTGCAGTTAAGCCAAAATATTTTATGCACTATAAACATTACCGAAATTGCATTTTTAGCAATGTCTACCTAGGGTGTTCATTACTGGAAAATGACTAATTAACTATCCCAGTAATGGACACCCCCACTTAAAACCTTAAAAATAAATGAAATTTTGTAAATGGCTAATAATACATAAAATTCTAAGTTTTCAATTGCTACTCAAACAAAAACATTCAAATTTTGCAAGAAAATGAATATATAAATTAATTAAACAAAGCTAGCTCTTAGCCTTTTCATTAAGATTTTCACAGAAAAACAGCGAAACTTTGAAACATTATTTTTTTCTTCCTGATTTGTCTGATTAAAAGTGTCAACAAAAACCCAGTTTTATAAAACATGCAAGGGGGAATAATAAAAAAAATAAAGCTAAATATTTATTAGTTATTTTTTTATGAATCAAAAACATCAAGGGTGTCCAATGTCCATTACTGGCACATCTACCCTATACAAGAGGCAGTGAGGGTAATTTTTTTTTTTTTTTAACTGAGAAAGATGGCGGTTTAGGAAAATGCTTTTAAACCAAAGAGCTCAGTGCAGTAACTTTCTGAAACAGTCTAACTAGAACTAAGAAATACTCAGTAATTTACCAACTGCTAGAAAATTAAGAATCATATACAACTTTTTTAATAACTAAGCGTCAGTATATCAAAAAGAACATACAGTTTTTAGTAGCTGACAACGTTCCGGTTAATTTAAACAGAAAGTGTATTAAATAAAAAATTGACCTCGTAGAACAAGAACTATTTCATATTTTTTCTAGTTCAAATTATAGTAGCCATTAGTAGCTATGAAACCCTTTCAGGAAGAAAACAATAGCAATAATAATAAAAGTTTAGTCACAGAAAATACAAACAAAACATCAATTTCCTTGCTGACACAAATTTTAGTATAGCTTAAAAACACATAGAACAAGAATAACTTTAAAGGATTTTTAAGGATTAATTTTTTTTTAAAAAATCATTTACTTATCGATTTTCTGTACAGTCATAAGGCCGACATTAATTCAAATAAATACAATCACAGAACTAAACAATCACGCATGTGAAATTCCCAGTAGAAATCACATTACACACGGAGTTAAAGAGTTTACTTTACTAAGAGTACACTGCCTAGAATATATAGTGTGTCGTTCGACGCTAAAAAAATGACCGGGAGAGTAATCCTCCAATAGATGGCGCTGACTGCAGTATAGACTGGAAATTTCCGAAAGCAGATCGGATAAATTAAGGGCGCGTTCAGCACTGCCACCCCGAGTGGCACATTCCACCCTGTTTACAGGGTGGTCGTTCAGAGATGAAATCACGTGATAAGGGCTACCCCGGGTTAGCGTTCAGGAAGGAAGAAAGTGTCACACCGAGTGGCCTTTTTCCACCCTCAAAGTTTTCTGGGGTGATTTGATCACGTGAGGGGTTTTTTGGGTTTGTTTATATTAGACTTGAATACATCTTGTATACAACTGATGTTGTTTAATCTTTATTTCCGTTTACCTGGTAGGTAAACGACAGAAAGTTCATGTAAGTTTTAATTCATCATGTCATCATGTTCTCAGTGTAAGTTTTAATTCATCATTCATAAGTTTTAATTAACATGGGGAAATAAAAATTACGAAGTGTGCTGAGTAGAGCATTGTGAAAATGCATTTTTTTTGTGTGTGTGTGTAATGTAATAACCTTTTTATATATATTTCCATCATTTGCATTACAAGATTTCATGATTAATTTTTCTTAACTTTAATTTTAATTAGTGAGAAACATAAAATCTCAAAAATATCCGAAATAATTTGAGAGATTATTTAATAGTTCACAGAATGAAAATTCAGACCTGTTTTGAAAATTCACCTGACATGAAAATTCCAACTAAGCGATCATCTTTATTGTTATTATTAACAAAAATGTTACTTTTTGAAATAGATATTTATGTAATATATTTATTGTTTCAGCAATATTATATTCTAGTACAAGTATTTTATTTATTTTGAAATTACTATGCTAGTTTATTTTTTAATATATAAATGAAGTAATTTTATGTGCGCATTCTGAATAATCCTATTAAATATATCTTTGTTTATATTAGTAGAAAAAAATTGCTTCTTATTATTTTTGCTTTTCCATATTTACAAACAAAGTTTTTATCTTATGTAAATCTATCTTCTCTTGTAATAAATTTATCACTTCTGAAATATCATAAATTGGGTTGAATAAACAGTTTACTCAGATTGAATTAAAGTTATTTCAATATGTAGCTCAGATTTAAATCAGTAGCACTGATATAATGTTCAAAATGTATTTCTAGGCAAGTAGCTCTCAATGTAATGAAACTAAAAGAGTATTTATTTATATTTTTACAGCAAAATTAATTATATTCATAATGTTATTCATAACTTTTTTTAATAAATGAAATATTATACTACTCATTACAATTACTACTTCATTTTAAATTAGTAGTTATCAATGACTCTCTTTTATTTTGGAATACTTAATGAGTTTATAATAGATGAAACTTTTCAGACACTGGCATAAAATGAAATTATTTACTGAAAAATAAAGGACGCTTTAATATGGTTGTTATCTAAAAATGTACAGTAAAAACTTTCCTAATCTCAAATGAACTTAATATCAAAATATTAATTTAAAATGTATAACGTACTACAGTTATCACTGAAGATATGAGTTGGAAGAAAATGGACTGAATAATGAAGAATGGAGGAAAGATATAGTGGGGAATTTTTATGACAGTTGGCTACACTTGGAGGCAGGAGTTTATTTCGATATTCTGTCTTCGAGTGTAACTTGCTAGTTCTTTAGATAATATGATCTTCCCAACCAACACTATAGTATTTTGAGCTTGCTGTTGGCCTAGATGTCATCTACAGCACTCTTGCTGTTTCCCTGGTTTCATTTATCCTACAGTTTATATGTCACCAATGGATCTACATTTACAATAAATTAATATTATTAAGTTCATTTGGGATTTGCAAAATTATTTTACTTGTACATTTTTTCAATAATAACTATTAAAAAGTTAAAAATTTTCATCAAGTGTATTTTTAGTTTATACCTTTATCCGAAAAGTGTTGTTCATTAGGAATTCTAAAATTAGTAAGAGTTATTTGTAGCAACTAAATTTAAATAAAGTTATTCATAGAAGTTTGATATTTTCATTGTTTAATAAAGAAAGTACAATGTGTGCATATTACAAGAAAGTATTTTTGTAGTTTTATCTTTTCTAACTCGTTGTATCACTAAATAGCAAATTTTATGCATAAAACTAGTCTTCCTATACTAAAATCTTTAAGATTTTTTCCACTTTTAAATCTTCAGAGACTGATTTATATTAAAGAAGTAAATACTTCAATTTTTACTATTCATGTACTTTTTAAAAGTAAAGTTTATTATTTTTAGTAAGTAAACTTTGCTCTAATTTTATGCTGTCTACGTAAGTGCTTATTGATTAGTTATGTTTACATATATATTCAAAGTATAGTTGTATTTATTCAATCTTTCATTACTTTAAGATAAATTCAATGCATTTAAAATATATACTTTTTTAAAAAAAAGAAGAAAGTTGTTTGACATGTGATGGTGTTCTCATAAGTTATAGAATTTCTAATAAAGAAATCACCTTTTGTTAACATTTATTATTTTTGTTAATCCGATAATTAAAAGAACTTTTGGTACTTTTCGGTTAGCCAGATGCCAATACATGTATGTGTTGTGAAGGTAATCCGTTCAAACTTATTGAATCGATTATCTTCACAACAGTATGTATATATACAATATACACTATATGGCCAAAGGTGACCGATCACTTGCAATTTTTGATGTTTTATTAAATATCTAGAAAAATACTTGAGGAATCAACCTGAAACTGTAGGTGTGTAAACATAATAGTACAGGTCATATATTTCCGTGAAGATTTTTTCCCCAAAACCCCATTGGGGGGGGGGGGGGCGTCAACAAATTGAAAAAGAATGAATATCATTTGGATAACCCTGTAAAAACTAATGTAGCAAAAGTGTTCAAACTCGAGATTATTAATAAGTGTCTTATTGTAATAAACTGTGTTCATTTTTATGAGGATAGCATTTATACTCGTCGAGAAATTAAGGTTTTTATAAAAACAGTCCCAAATTTCACCAAGTTTTCTGCTTCTAATTTGCAGAGTTCTTAATATAAAAAAAAAGTTCTTTTCAGAAAATGTGACAAACAACATTGTACATAATACCCTGCAATCAGAATTAAAAAATAATAAAAATTGGATGAAAAATGAGCAGGTTTATTAAAAAATGTTTCACTGTGCATGCAATCAAAATATAATATGCATAATGTATTAGCTAAGTATATAGAGCAACTTATGTGAAAGTCTCAAAATCATAGTTTGAAAATTATCGTCGATAGAATAAGCTCGAAATCTGTTGTTCCCAAAAAGATGAGGGGTTGTATCAAATATCTGTTGACTAGTGCCAAGATAGCATACACAATATTGCATGTACTACGTTAACACAAAGAAGCTATTTATCTATTTTTATAAACAAACAGAAGTAATTTGTATAAAAAAAATTATATATATATATACTATATGATTATATAGATAAATACATATATAAAAAAGAATAAAAGTTCACCAGGTTTGTTTATATAGCTATTTATGACATTTGGTAACAAATCTCATTTTCTGAAGCTTGAAATGCAGCAAGCATTAAAAAAAAAAAAAAAAAAAGAGCAAAAGCCAATATAACAGAAAAGGGAAAACTGTTGCCAAATCTTACAGTTTGGCAACAGTTTTTTGGTCAACGGGATAATCAAATAGTGCCCAGAAAAGTACCAATTTGGAAATTTAAATGTCAAACTAGAGTTATTAAGAATAGTGCGTCATTTATATTTCTAGTATAACAACTGCAGCAACACTATTTATTGCCTTTTGCAATTTTTTTTTTTTCATTTTTATCGATCTTCAGAGCTTTGGTAATGATATCCGATATCACAGATTCAGGGTGGTGGGTACTACTTACACCTCGCTTTCAGTGGCTCTGTATAAAAGTCTGGTACTTTTATGTTAGCTGGGTACAATTTTTTTTTCTCACATTTTTTTCTCTCACCAATAGTAGTAGCTTTTAGTTTTCGTGTGTGAAGGTGTTATATTCTCGTTTGTGGTGCTATTTCTTTCTTGTATTTTAAATGAAATAAGTGAAAGCATATATTTTAAAGAAAAGTTGTGTGTTTTACATAAAATGAGAGAAAGGTTTATATTTTAATTAAAATGAATGCAGTACGAATAATGATGGTGGTAATAATATTTGACTATTTAAAATTGCATCAATTCCTTTTTCTCGAAAATAATAAAAGGATAATAATATAGTTTAAATAAGATAGTATTTTTTCCATTGTTTTTTTTTTTTTTTGTTGTTAAATATAAGAGTGTTCATAGACAATTTGCATGCAAAGTAGGTATCTTATTTAACATACTAGAGATATCCATTATTAACAGGGTTCGTAAATATCATGATATTTTCAAAAATATCCGATATTTTGATATATATCCGATATTTTCGATATATATCCGATATTTTCAAAATAGTCAACTTACTGCTGATAATAAATATTTTCAAGCATAATATAAATTAGAAACTAAAACATATTGCACTTAACTTGAAAGCTTAAACAAAATACAAAAAGCACATTTTCCTTTTCCTTTTTTTTTTTTTTTTTTTTTTTTTTTTTTTTTTTTTTTTTTTTTTTTAGTTAGAACAAAACTGAAGATCAACTAATTGAAAACAGATACAATTTGCCTTATGCACTGTGACATAAAAAGAAGAAGAAAATGCTATAGGATTCAGTATCAACTATCCAGAAATCAGAAATTTATAAAATAAAATTTTATATACAAAATAACAAAATATTGTTTTAATTGAAAATTTTTAATATAAATGTAATGTAAGCTTATCTTATTCTTTGCCCTATTAGGATATACAGTTTAAACTGAACTAAAGCAATACCAGAACAGATTATTTTCTAATGAAGGCTGTATATATAACTAAATATCTAAATTAGACAGTTTATCTTTCAGTGTCTGTTCTGAATTATGTCCCTCATAATCTACAGTTAAAAAATCAAACATAAAACATGGAAAAGATATTTGTTTTCTTGTTCGGCTAAAAAAGTCACTATCTGAGACAAAAATTCTTTATTTACAGAACAATACAGTCAATAACAGTTAGAAATTTTCGAAGTTTTGACTGAAAATATCTAAAAATATCTTGTACAGTGATATTTTGTATCAAATATAGAAAAATATTGAAAATATTACACATCTTGATATTTTGAAAATAATATCAAGTAACATGAAAATATCAAAAATCTTGATATTTTGAAAATAAATATCGGATATATATCAAGATATATATCGATTGATATATATCAACGAACCCTGATTATTAATGTTTCTTTAAAATACATTTATTGGATATTTTGGTACTTTCTTGTTAAAGCAGTCCCCACTATTATAATTATGCCAAGGTCACAGTTAAAGTTTCGACAATCTCCTATATATGCCACATCGGTGTTCAATTCAGACACTTTCTCTGTGAGGGATGTCTATGGCTCCGGGTGAGGGGGGGGGGCATTATAGAGTTCCAGGTGGTGGGGGGCATCTTATTGCTCTTGTGGGAGTGCCTCCCCCAGGCTACCTCCTGAATTCAACAATGTGCCATAGTGCCATATATATTTGACGATTCATCCTTAGGAACTGCTATATGAAGGAAGTACCTATATTTTTGTGGTAATAAAAGATGGGTGGAATTATTAATTCTGGGTAACTCTGATAATTAAATAAGTAAGAGAAGTCCTGAAATTTTTAGAAAATATGCCTCAGATCAAATTAACATGGATTGAACCAGAAATTTTACTTAATAAATGAAAGCAAATATATAGGGGAAGACAGGGTACAATGAAACATTACTTGTAAAATCAGTCAAATTTGTCACAGAGAGTTACAGTTTATATACATGGTATACAACTATATGTTCCAGTTACTGATGTGATTTGGATACATTCACACTTCTACAACATTAGCAATAGAAGATTATTGGTTTTACACTACTGAAAGTAAGTTTCTTTACTAAAAGTAATTTTATCTCTTTTTCGTTGTTGTTATATGTAATAATTATTTTTTCTATACATTGTTATCTTTGGATTGTTGTCTTCATATTTCCAAAACCAAAATAAATAAAAATAAATGTTAGAAGTTTGTAAATAAATTTTTACTTAGTAACCTCAGTGTGGGGGTACACTGAGGTTGAAACACTTGCAGACGGGGTACAATGAAACATGTTTCGTTATAGTAATAATACAGTAGTAAATAGAATATATTAGAAGTAAGAGTAAGATAACAGAAAAAAAGGATTTTTGTTCTAACCAAGCCAGTAAAAAATGCTTTTATTAAGCAATTAAAAAGAGGAAAAAAGCTAAGAAGGAATTGTTTTCAAAACAAACTCTGCCTGCTACAGAGTATGAAGAAGATTGTGATTCTTGTATGTATGTATCGAATAACTGAAAATTCATTTGATATTAAAAAAGTTTTGAAATGTTGACTACGTGCAAACTGGAGGTCTGCGCGGGCCCGACAGAATAAAGGCAAATTTTCAAACAAGCTAGGCCAGCAGAATTAGGACAATTTTTTCAACGGGCCGGGCCGATAAAAAATTTAAATGGGCCTACCAGCCCAATATAAAAATTTAAACAAATTTAATAAAATATGAGCCATTTTCAATGAATATGACTTTCGCAAGAATAAGTATAAATGTATGTCACAAGCCGATGCTAGTTTGACAACATGAATACAGAAATATAATGTCCAGCGTAGAGATCGGCATCTGACAGTTACTAGGTGTCTGAGGCTGGGCTTAATATTTTCAGCAGACTCGTGCCGCACAGATATCAGATTTTCATTTTTTTTCTACATAGTAGAGCCAGATCAAAACTGGACTTCATTTTTCTCAGGATGTGTAAGGCGGGCACCATGTATTGTAAAAAAAAATGGTACTTACGTATTAAAGCCACCACAGCTATAATAAGTATATATATATACATAAATATACACATATATAGGTACTTTTCAGTTAGCCAGGTGCCAGTGTTATATATACGCATATATATATGTATATAAATATATATTTATGTACATATATATGTGTATGCATACATATGTAATATATGTGTGTGTGTATATATATATATGTGTATGTATAACACTGGTGCCTGGCTAACCAAAAAGTACCCATATATATACATAAATATACACATATTTACATATATAAGCTGCAGTGGCGTTAATACGTAAGTACCAAAAAATTACTTGCGATAATGAACTTCTCTTAACGGAATCTTTGGAAATACACCTTAAAGTTTCTCCCAAATTAAATGCTCAACAATGCAAGCTTTCTGACACATTTTCAACTGTAAAGGCATAAAATTGACAGGCCTGATTATTAAAGGGATTTGGAATCGAATAACGTTTTCCATTTTTGATAAATAAAATATGGTACTTCTTAGTCATTCCGTCGACCAAATTACTGTCGCCAAATTGTAAGATTAAATGCCAATAATGGCCAATAAAACCATTAATTCAACGTTTTATTTGCATTTTTTATTAATGTTTTACTAATTTATTTGTTCTTTCGTTATTTAAAATAAAAATTATGTCAATGTGTATAATTTGGCCAGTGGTTTGGCGGTTTATATAATTTGGCGAAATTGGTCGATGGGATAACTAAGAAGTACTTAAAATACTTATTGAGATATAAGAGATTCTTGTCACGTGACTGCAGGTTTTTCCCCTTTCCCATGCTATCGCTTCTGGAAAATTTGATTCAAAGCACTTACTTTGCCAGTACTTTCTCAAAGATGTATTGCTTTTATCAAAAAATGATAACGCCCTTCTATTACATAGTTTCTGAATAAGAACACCTGCCAATCTTATGTGTTTCCAAAAAGAAGTAAATTCAGAAAGTAGCTCTTTTAGATTTGAGGAAAGCCTTAATAAATGACAGAGAAATATTTTCACAACACTAATTTTTATTATACTACAGCTTTAAAAGTTATGATGTTTTTAACCCTCCTTTTCTTCTTTTATTCTAAGCCACATTAATTTTTTAATGAATACTTATTTGAATGTTGAAATGTCTAAGAATCGAAGTAATTGTTTATGTTGCTATTGTGCATTTTCTGTCTTGCGAACACATAATAATTTTAAAATTTACTGTAAAATTATTTCATAAATATGTACCAAAAATAGGAACCAAGATATTATATATATTCAAGCTAATTTGCTTCTCAATTAAGATATTTGCTCAGTTAAGATTCCCAATTAAAAACATGATTTACTTTCAATATTTATTATCCTGATATCCTTCAAGGACTGAAACTGAATATGATATTATAGATATAATGACAAATTAAAACTGAAATAAGCAAACATTTTTTTTTTTTTTTAATTGAGCTTTCAAATTTGAGGTTTCAATATATTTTAAATGTTACAACTAATAGATAAGAATATTTAAATCTTTATTTAAATATATTATTACAGACTTGTCCTTTAATATACACAATGAATAACAGATATAATGAAATGAATTAAAAAAATGCATATAAACAAATAATATTTATTGCAGCAATACATGCATGATGCATTTACTAAAAGTTGTTGAATTCCAGTTGAAAAAAGAAATCCTTATTTCTAATGTCACGTTATGGCTAAGAAAGCATTCCAGATATAGATTTAGTTTCAAATTAAAAGAAAACATCTATTAAATCATACTGCAGGGGACAAGTTTATCTGCGGTATAACAAAAATCTTGACTGTACTAGATGAAAATCACGAGTGCAAAACCAACAAAATTTTCATTTTTGAAATTCGATAATAACGCCACACTCAAATGTGCAAAATAAAAACAATGAATCACAAAACTCCTCAACGGAACGGCATGGATGATAATTTCATGCAATTTGCTATCATATCTTGATAAATTTGGCAATCCACTTTCCTTTAATTATTTCATTTTAAAAAGCACTATACTAACTAAATCGTGAGAATCTTAATAATAAATTTCGCCACATAACATTAAATCCGATGTGTAAATTGTAAATAAAACGCTATGTTTATTTCAGAAAATCAACGAACGTCTCAGCCGTATTTGTTTACTGTTTTGTTGTCTTGTCAAATAACCCTACCCCATGCCGTTCAGCAACGAACCACCCCGAAGAACCCTGGCTTTCACTCGGGGTAAAAGGGCTGTAGCTCCTCACGTGACAGGGTAGCCCTCTAGGGTGAAAAGGGTGGCGTCGCTGAACGCAGCCTAATGCTTTTTAGATACATATTTTAATATTATGTAAGAAGACATTGAATTTAGAAATTGATATTTAGATGAAAACAAGTCTGAAATATTTCAATAATAAATATATTATTTACAAACTTTTAGAACAGAGACATATTTTTTAAATAAAAATTATATGTGTGAAAAGCAAATAAATTCAATTGTTAAATTCGCTTTAGCTTTATTTACAAATACCAACAACTGTTCACTACTTCTAAAACTGTGCAAACATGCAATGAATATTTAAAAATAAACTCCCAATGGCAATATTTATTTTGTGTTACTTTCAAAATAAAGCCTCATTTGTTAAATAAATCCTTCTTACACTTGAAATCACATATTAAAATTCTTAAGAAAAATTATTAAAAAGAAATTTCTTTATGAATTATGTATGAAAAGTAAATAGTTTCAAAAATAATATCCGAAGGTTAAATTCGCTTTAGCTTTATTTACAAAAACCAACAACTGTTCGCTACTTCCAAACTTGTGCAAACCAGTGTTGAATTCAGACACTTTTCTCCGGGAGGGATTTCAGTGGCTCTGGGGGGGGGGGGTGAATTGACCATTGAAAACACAAAATCTCAAATCTTCCGGGGGGGTGTGGCATCTCATTGTTCGGGGGGAGGAATGTCTCCCCTGAATTCAACACGGGTACAAACATACAATGAATATATAAAAATAAATTCCCAATAGCAAAATTTAGTGTTATTTTCAAAGCAAAGGAACATTTGTTAAATAAATGTTTCTCACACTGTAAATCACATATTAAAATTCTTAAGAAAATTATAAAAAAATATTTCTTTATGAATTATGTATGAAAAGTAAATAATTTCAAAGGGTATATTCGCATTAGTTTTATTTACAAATACCAACAACTGTTCACTACTTCCAAAACTGTGCAAACTAGTGTTGAATTCAGACACTTTTCTCCGGGAGAGATTTTTGTAGCTCCGGGGGAGGGGGGGGGGGGGGGGAATTACACTTTTTGACCATTGAAAGCAAAATATCAAATCTTCCGGAGGGACATCTCATTGCTCTGTGGATTTATCTCCTTCCCCTGGTCCAGGGTTCGTTAATAACATGATATTTTCGAAAATATAAAAAATATCCGATATTTTCGATATTATATCCGATATTTTCAAAATAGTCAACTTACTGCTGACAATAAATATTTTTAAGCATAATATAAATTAGAAACTAAAACATATTGCACTTATCATGAAAACTTAATTCAACAATATTCTAAAAATGCATTTTTTTTTTTGCTTTAGAACAAAATTGGAGATCAACTAATTGAAAACAGATACATTTTGCTTTATACACTTGTTTAACCCCTTAATTCTCGCTCCCGTCATAATCTCGGGCTGTGTCTTTTACTCAAATTGTTTGGTTCCCACCAGCTTTATAAAATAGTGAAATTGGCTATATTTTAGTGTCGTTTTTCCTGCCAATAAATAAGGTGAATATTTCTTTTTCATAAAAATGGTGCCAATAAGCAATTTGAATTTTTCATCCGTAATTTAATTCGAGCGTTAAGGGGTTAAAAAACAAATTACGACAACCAGGCGCAAAACAATACCTTTTCTGATATTTTTTGTTAGTTTTTCACTCATATTTTGTTTCTTAAACAGATATAATTAAAACTTTATAGGAAAAACTCGCGTTTATTTACAATATGCTTCACTGTCACTGCGCCAAGGCTGGGATTACGGTGCCTCACTTAAGATCAACTTAGAGACTTACGATATAAACAAAACGTAAACGGCATTACGGTGCCTCGCGATCTTACGACAGCTTGGAAGCAGCCGTAAGTTAAGACGCAAGTGGATGCGCGCGCAACCATAACAAATGTAACTGCGGCCTCTGATTGGCTGACTGTAGGAGGACTTACGCCGAAGCACGAGGACTTACGCTGAGGCACCGTAATACGAAGTTACGACTGATCGCAGGAACGCCTATCCTACGATCGAGCGTAAGATACGGTAGAGCGAGGCACCGTAATCCCAGCCTAAAAGCTTTCAAAATTCCCAGTCAGTGATAACATGCGCGCCACCTTGCGGCGTCCTCCTTTCACGACCAAAAAAAAAAGCATTATGGTAACCAATGAACGGCACACTATCTATTCTAGCCACTGAGTTACCTCTTTTACTCCGTGCATTACCTGTCCGATTCTCTCAAGGTTCGAAAGGAATTCGAACGTTCGTTACGACGTCACGTGAAAACACTCTTTCGTATCGTATCCTAATTCGTATCTGGCAAAAAGTGCTATTCTGGGATCAGATTTTCGTACATACGAAAGCGATTACGGATGCTATACAGCGTCCGAAAAGGCGGTGATAGCTCCTCCCTGATATCACGATATAACCAATGAGAATCCATCATTTATTAATTGACGTAATCATTATCGTATGGTAGTTTCATCCTAAAACGTGTAAACGCAAAACTAATGACAGTTTAGTAGTGTTTGAAATTTGCAATTTTTGCCGTGTAAGATAATTTAACATTACAGTCTTAATGAAATTCCTGTTATAACGTAAAGGCTGCTGTTCTAGAGTGTCTGCATACTAAGGATCTGAGTGTGACGAATTTAATTTAAAAGAACACAAAACTTTTGCCTGAATACATATTGCCTCATGTATGTGTTGATTAAACGCCACATACTTTGGCAATAATGATTCAGTTATTTCTACAAATGATAAGGAAGAAAGTATTCTCCAGCACCAGGAATTACTATTTTTCTATGCCATTATACAAGGACAACTTGGTAAAATTTCAGAGCCAAAAAGACTTTAATAGGTAGGAAGCCTGCTATATGCATTTTTATTATTTACTTTAGGATTGAAAAATCTTACTGCTAGAGTGGAAATTTTTAATTTTAACGTTGTTTAATAATAATATTTTTTGCAGTTTAAAGAAAAAAATAGAATGTGAAAATTTTAAACATGAAATTGAATAACTAATGTGTGTATGCTCAAGTGTGAGAAATTATATCAATTTACTCAGCACTGATGAAGTGATTTTTTTTATACTGTTGGGAAAAAGTTTATATTTTTTATTCATTCATTTTATTAAGTGTTATACCCAAATGTTTATGTTTTAGATGTTTATATTTTACCTAGGTGGCAGGATTAGTTGATTTTAATCATAATGTAAATGAACGGATTAAAAAAATATATTTAAATTAATCTTTCAAAAAATGTTATTTTAAATCTATGTCAAGATATTTTGTAATAAATATTATAATTATGTATGTCCAAAAATGCATTGTAAATTTCGAAAGTGGGAGAGGATTTTTAAATTTTATTTAAATCAAACATAACAGTTAAAAATAAAATCATAAATTGAGAATGGGTAAGTTAAGGTAATATATAGTATATATGTTAAATTGTAGCTAGTATAACTGAAAGTGCTCATACAACAGAAGATAATTTGTTTTATTTATTTCATGTTTTAAAAAGTAAAATCGAATTCACATTTTCAAATTAAATCTCTGTTTATATTGCTCTATTTTCTTTTTTTTTAACTATATAACTGTAATTCATTTTTATATGCTTAAAATATTTCAAATTAACCAGGTGAATGAATTTATTATTTTTTTTTTCAGATAAATTTAAATAAGCTTTTCTAATTAATAATTTTAATGATTCAGCGAAGGGTATTTTTCTTTCAAATTGTACATTTAAAATAAAATTTTGATTTAAAAAAAATCACAAATCCTGCTTAGAGAGTAAAAAGAAATGTATTTATATTTTTTTAAATTATGAATTTATCAGAATGACTAACATATTTAAAGAATCAAAATACTTACATGGTGAGTAGAATGTGTTACAACAGAATGCAATTCTGAGTCTTAAATATTTCATTAGAAGAAACTAAAAAAGAATTGAAACTTTTACTGTTATCAAAAGTATTTCTTCTAATGTGATTAAATTAGTAAATAAAATCCCCCCCCCCCCCCCCATACACACACATAAACAAACAAACAAACAAAAAAAAAAGCTTTTGAAAGCTACTCTTTGTAAAAATGACTCACTAAGTTAGCCCTTTTTTTATTGTTGTTGTTAAATTTGCATTTTAAAAACAGGTAATAAATAAATGCATTTAATTTATAATGCTTATATTCATAAGTCAAGTGAAATGAGTAAAGTTACGCCTCTTTTTTTTTTTTTTTTTTTTTTTTTTTCGCTAAACATTGTGACGAAAATATAAATTATTATGTTTAAGATTTCTGTGAAAAATCAAGGAATAAAGTACTGAATACATTTGCAAGAAATAAAATGCTTGCAAGTTAGATTTCTATAAACAAATGCTTTTTCATTCCTTTTCATCTTATTAAATTAGTGATTGATAGTTCTGAAAGCCAAAAGACTCATTATACAACTTATTTTTACTTTATACATATAAATTATTAATATTATTTAGTTATATTAATAATTAATATTAATATAGATATATTATTAATATAACTAATTAAAAGGGGATATTTTCAACTGGTAAAAATAAAAGAAATAGCTTTAATATAATCACCCCAAAAATTCAACTTTATATTAAATATCAGAGCTGTTTACCTTTATGCAGAGATAATCAGCAAAAGCTTACAATGTTATTATTTGTTTTCACTGGTAATGTAATTTTTATATTACCTTTCATAAGCAAAATATAATATTTTACAGCAGTTCATGCTTTTATTATTTTTTTAAGTACATTAATAAGAGCATATCCTTATTTTATATCCTAACTTTTCATTTTAATACATTTCCTAAGTTATTATTTTCAGCAATTAACATATATTCTTCGTTATAAAAGCTAAACTGACTTATCCATAAAATAAATAAAGTTGAAACGTGTATGTTGTATGTGACATGTAGTAATACAGTTGATTGAACATGATGTTATGCTTATCTTAATACATTATTGGTGTTAAATCACATTGATTGAAGATAGAATTTGTTTCTTGTAAATGGGTAACAGGAATGTAAAGAAGTACAGATTTAATCAATCGTGCAATTGATATATTGAGATAATGTATATAATTTAGAAAAGACTAAAGAAAAAAAAAACTATTCGCAGTTATTAAGGTAAGACTGGCAATATAAACAGTTGTTAAACAATGTTTAAATAAGATTAAGAGTGTTGACAAAAAATATCACGCCCTTTCCTAACAAACTAAGTATTTTGCTACATGTTTTCAAAAACAGTACATAAAAAAGGAGAAAATAAATGTAAATGCTATGCCCCCTCCCCACACACACCCCTCTCTCTCTCTCTCAAAAAAAAAAAAAAAAAAAAGAGAAGCATTTGAAATTAATTCTTTGTATAAATACACTTCAAATGCTTCCCTCTTTTACGATAATAAAGAAATGTATTTCATTTTTAATATTTATTTTCAAAAGAAAAAAAATAATAAAGTTTTTTTCAACACTGGTGAAAATAAAAATTATTATTTCTATTTTTTTTAAACCATTATTACTGTTATTATTGCCTTTATGTTAAATTAGAAAATTCTATGAAAAATCAAGAGTAAAGAAAAATCTAAATCTCCCAAAATATATCTTCATGAAATAAACTGCCTGCAAGTTTAATTTTTAAAGCTTTCAATCACTATAGTAAAACACCATAATTAACATTCCTTTTTTCTTTTATTTTTACAGGAACATTAATTAATATTTATTTATCATGTATCTTATTAACATAGTGGTTGAAAATTTAAAAAAAAGTGATACATTCTTTTAAAAACCTTTATACCTTCTTTTTTATATATATGTATTATAAATCTAATGTAAAAAGCATATTTTCAACTGTAAACAAATTAAAATGAATAGCTTTTTTAAAAACTCCCATTGAACTTTACTCGTCTGTTTTACTATGCAATTTATTACACAAGTAAGTCATTTGTCTGCTTTTGATATTACTTACACAATTTCTATAAAACCAAGAAGAATTATTGTTATTATTCTTTAAATACTGTTTTAAAGTTCAAACTTTGTACTTTTACAGCAATCAAAATGTAATTTATGTATATTTATATGTGTGTCATTAATGTATAGAGCACATGAATAAAAGTTTCACATTCTTAATAAATAAACATTTTTAAAAATTTCTCCCAAAAAGGGCAGTAAAACTTTCATAAAAAGCAATTTTCAAAGAATATAAACCACAAAAATAAAGTTAATCAGCAAGCAACCAACTTTAATCAAAGATGCTTATAAAACACTCATAGATTTTTTTTTTTTGTCTGAAAATTTTATTTATGTAGGTATGAAGTTGATTTTGTAACTGTAGTAAAAAAGATTTTCACTGATATTTTAACTTTTAGATTATTGTTACTATAAAATATGCTATATTAAAAACAGTTTTTGCCTTGATATTTTAATATTGGAAATGCATAAATAATTAGTAACAAAGCCATTCAAATTTTGTAATAATAGTACTAAATTGCTAATATATTTTTGAAAAGATGATTTCATGAACTTTATTTATTTTCACATTTATTAAAAAGTAATTCTCACACATTGATTGATATTTTAATAAAATTTGAAGAAGATTATAAAATTTCTATAATTTGTTTAATGTATGTGTACTTTAAAAGCTAATTTACAAAAAGAAAAAAAAAATGCAAAGTTGTGTAAGACAGCAATAGATGCAGGATTGAGGTATAATTATATAATAATAATAAATAAATAAAATGAAGTTAGAAAAACATTTTATTCTTCACCATTTTTCAAAAGTACAAGAAAGTAACAGTATATATTTTTCTTACACATAGATATAACAATTTCAAAAATTATATTAATATTAAAAGTTATCTCAGTTTGATGTATACCTCAGTACAAATTATTTCATATTCTTGTCAACTTTAATGGGAAGAGGTACATCATACAGCAGATTTTCAGCTAAGCATTCATCAAAACCCAAGGTTTTATGTAAAATAAATAAATAAAATTGGATATTAATAGCATGTATTTCTTGGGAAAAGTATTATGTTTAAAATTATGTAGCATATAACAATTCTTTATTAATTAAACTCCCTGTTATATTTATTAATTAAACTCTTAGTATAACTAACGGCATTTGTAGTAGAACATCAACTCCAAATCCTTGAACCTTGAAATTTAATTTTTTTTTTTTCAATGATTAAAAGAAAATATTAAATTTATTTTACCCATTTGACTTTAAATAATTAAATATAGATAAAACAGTTATAATTGAAAGCAAAGTGATTTTATTAATTATAATAATCATCATTCATTTGCTGAAAAATCCACCCCCACCCCCTCCCTTTTGGATTTTGATCAGAGGGAGGGGGTGGTCCAATCCTATCAAAATATATCAGATTCTTCCAATTATTTAACAAATTTATCTCCATTTAAAACGAATTCTACAACTTTAAAATCATTTCCAAACATCTGTTTGTTCTTAAAAATTAAAGTATTTTTTATAATGTACATAATTTATTTTAAAATAAATAAAAACTAAAACCTCCCCACATCAAAATAACAGAGTAAACGCTCATTTTTTACCAAATACATTATAATATTCTTGACAAATGCAATAAAAAAGTCCTACCATTGAAAAATGGTAGAAACTTACTTACTAAAATGTCCTATCATATGTAAACAATCATAAAAGTTGCGTCCGAAATGGGCTTTTCACCTACTTTGAGATGGCGAAACTAGCATCCAAAATAAATTTTCGCATCTAATCTTTCGCCAAATACGAAAAGAAGTGGCCCAGAAATACCGCTTTCCCTTTTCTACGTCCCTATGACGTCAAAATGATGTCACGAAGGGGGCCGTTCCGCCAAATTTGCGTACTCGGACGAAGCCGGAATTCGACTGACTATTAAGTTCATCGACCGCTTTTCGTAGAAAAGCAGTTTCTCGAATGGAATCTAATTTCATACTAGACAGAAGCAGCAAACTTCAATAGTTTTTATTAAAACAAAAATATTGCTTTTTTTGTGGGGTGAGTTATATTTAATAAGTTTTCTTTTGTTTAGCTTTTCATTCTTTCCCTTTTAATCAACTTCAACATATTTATACGCAGAAATGTGTGATTAAATACAGACAAAGATTTCGAATTAGAAAAAATGGTTGAAATTTCGAATATTTACCTACCCAGGTAGCACACAGATATCGGCCAATGTCCCGATCAATATTGGCCAATATCTCGAAAGTCGCTGAATGTCAGACGTCAAATTTACAATATCTGCCGATATTCACAGATGGAACTTAAAATTAGTTTTTAAAAGAAAGCATCCAAACGAATTTTTTGCATTACTTGTAACATTATAATACATAAATAGTATTCTAAACAATAAAACTTAACAATTTTGCCATTTTTAGAAAACTTGATTTTTTAATGCCTGATTTTTGATATTTTATTTACACTGGCCAATATTGTAAAAATGATATTCGTATTCCAACATTCAGAGATATCTATAGACATTCGTAAAAACAATACTTTTGAAGGTTTGGGGTTCAAAGTTATACTTTGAACCAGGCTAAAAATCCATTTTTATTGCTTTTATCCTTATTATTCCTTAATTTTTGATAGTCAAACAATAATTTAGGATCATTTCTTCTCTTTTATGCCTCTAGTTGTGACAATATTCTTCAAATAAGTGTGTGGCATATGAAAAAAAAGAAAATGCGGATCAAAGTTACCCTGAATGACTGTAATGTTTTAAATCGGGCACATGTTTAAAGCGACCGATCTGCATAATAACTTGGCAAGTTAAACCGCCGTACAGAGACAGACAACTTTTTACATAAAACTATGTTTTTCAAATGTTTGCGGTGTAAGTTTTACATTTTTCAATATTTTCATATTAATTTTCACAAATAAATTTAAAATGATATATGAACCAAATGATAAAAAGTGAAAGCTGCCCACTTTGAACATATCAACAACAGATCAGAAAATGTTTATTGAAGATAACTTTTTTAAATAAATACAAAGACTTATCAAAGTTTAGCAAAACCTTTTTATTTATCATTATATAAAATAAATAATATTATTTTATTATATACAATATAATTACCATGTTCAAATTTCATGTTTAATACCTGTGTTTCTTCTAAATATGATTTATATAAAGATTTAAAAGTTGTTAAATAAACTTTATGTTTTTCCAATGGTTGTGACCAGGGTAAATATTATCTTTATCAGATATAACTACGAAGAATATTAGTCTTAAATAAAGTTCCCAAATCGACCGTAATGCATTGATTTATTTCATGTAATCGACTTAAAATCTGTTCTCCTGACTAGCTGAAATCCTCTAGGCATTAAGATAAATACCAAGTTTCCTGAAAATTCGAATAATTTTAGTCCTTAATGTTAGGATATTAAAATATCATCAATGGAAAAAAAAAATGTTTGTCTGTACCTTCATCCACTTCACCTCATTGGTAGAATGGGATTACTGTCGGAATAATGCCCGGTACAGTTATATATGTCATCTATAGCTGTTACCCCTTATTAGCATATGCAGTAAAGGGTTAATTGATACATATATATGAAAAGAAATTAGTAAGAAAATTTTCTGGAGTTTAAAATTAAAATATTTTGTTGTTATTTCCTTTCTTTCATGTCTAATATGTTAAATATAAGCGATTTTCTTGATAGGATTAAAGTTCCAATTAGACAATTGCTGCTATTTTCAAAATTTACAAATGGAAAATTTCATTTGGATTTATTTTTCATAGTTTGTATCCCACATCATTTTAAATATTTCTTTCAAGGCGAATGGTGATTAAAGAATGGTTATCCATAATATCCATTATTTTGAAATCTGCTGAATAATTTTCTATGAAATAGATAACAATGATTTGCTAAACATACCTATGGAAACAAACAGAAAAATGTATGGAGTTTAAAATTAAAATATTTTGCTGTTACTTCCTTTCTTTCATGTGTAATTTATTAAAAAAGACGCGATTTCCTTTGCGATTAAAACTTTTATTAAAACTCCGATTAAATTACAAATACCTCATTTTTCGACGATCTCTTCAAAATTATCTGTTACTTCCCTGTAAACCTTTTCCAGAATTCAAAGTTTAATTATAAGGAACAAGGATTTCTTTCTTTTTTTTTAATGACATTCCAAATATGGTATATAGTAAAAGCTTCGCGAAAAGCGAATGTTCTACTTCTTCTGTTCTGTAATTACCATAATTCCCGGTGTATAGCCTGCAGATCAAACAATTCAGTTTGGACCCAGAAATTTTACTCAGTGTTTGAAGACCAATATTTACCGTGATCTAAAAAGTTAAATTTTATTTAAAAAAAATTCTGGGTCGAAACACGATTGTTTGATCCACGGGCTATATACCCGAAATTACGGTATTTTAGAAAACAGAAAAATATTCTGCTACGTAGCTTATAATATCCAACTTAGCTTTCTAAAGCTTGTGGTTTTTATTTATTTACTTACTTTTGAAGCAAAAGGTACAATTCATAATAAAAGTCGTAGTAAGAAAAAACTGCGTGTAGAATTTTGGATAAATATATAGTAAGAGTATATATCAGATCTCAAATAAAATAACAAGTGTGATTACCTAAATTTTAAAATTAAATTACAAACTGAATTTGTAATTTTACCTGAAATTTGGCATGACACCAAGTCTGAAATTTTCATTCTGACACTTGCATATTTCACAGACATAGAAATAGTTGTCACTCAGTCACTAACTCAATATCAATCCTCAATGATTGTAACAATTAAAAGCTTATTAAAAACAAAACACAAAAAAAAAAAAACTCTTTCCACCAGTTCAAGAAAATAAGCGTAAAAAAGTTCCCTCGCCCCATATTGTTTCCTTTTAGCATCATCAGTCCTGAAAGTTTTTTGAAACTGACACCATACTTCACTTTGATTTTTGATTCCTACTGACACCTGCATTCATTCATCGTTGAACACCTTTAATGTTTTTAACTAACTTTTTCCATATTTAAGAAGGGCATATTTAAATTATATATATATATATAAATATGTTGTAAAAGGTACTTACTAAGATACCACTTTTGACTTTATTATTTTAAGATATACATTTAAAATTTTAATTTGATAATCATTAATTTACTTTTAAATAATTAAGAAATTTAAATGAGTAAACGTTATATAATAAATTGTACGTTGCTGATTATCTCTTCCAATGCAAGCCCATATGTCTGAAATGATAAAATTTGCAACAACTAATAATAAATTTTCCACAATGTCAATTGCTACAACTATTTAACATATTAGGAGGCTTTGCCACCTACGAGCTACGCTCACCTACCACTAAATAATCTGCCGAAAACAGGAACTAAATAAGAATTAAAAATACAATATATTTTTAAAGGGATAAAGATAAAAGAAAATATTTACTATAATAAAGTAATTAAATATGGATGTTCCAGATAAAATATACTTTATAAAAATACAATGCTAACGCAATCGAAAGTAGAAGGAAATGTAAAATTCTATTCGATGTAAAACTACATCAGATTTTAGACAATAATTGAAAAAACATTCAGCATCATTTGAGAGCCTCTGTGAATCAAAGAACCTGGGTCCGTGTCCCGAACGCCCTGCCGTAAATCAGGCACCGAGTAAGTAGTATATATTTTAAAGAAATTAAATTGCCCGTGTGTGTTTGAAATTTACGGATAAAATTTGTAAAAGAAAGAGGGAATCCATTGCTATTTTTATTCAAAGGTAAGTTTTATTAATGCTTTTCTCTGTTTCTCCAAAATCTTAATTTTTCATATGTCTATGTAGTTTTTAAGCATTATAATAAAAAAAAGCAAAAATAATTAAGTTTTTATTTGTAATGACTTTAATATATGTCTCTCCAAATTTCAGCTCTATCAGCCATAAAATTATGTTCGTTCATTTATTTATTTGTAAAATAATTTTACTTGTACAGTACAAAGTCTAAAGTTCGGACTTTCCAGCGACAGTAGGTATTCAAGAAAGGAGGGAATAAACAAAACTGGTGAGACGAACAAAGAAACAAAAGGTCTAGAGCAAAGAAGCTTTATTACTGAATCTCAACTCATGTCTATTATCTGTACAGAATAAAAGGAAAATTTCTTAATGATAAACCTAAGTTAATAAAGCAGCCCACATTAATTGAAATGTTCAGTAGTTACGTAAGTTACAATTTGTTCTTAAATTGTATGTTCTGTTAAATACATGTTTTGTTTTACTTTTTATTTTGTTATAATTTATTTAATGAAAATAATTGTTCAATTTAGCATTTATAGCTGTTATAAACGATTTTTAATGTATATGAGCATCATATTTGCCTTTTTAAGTAGTGAAATTTATTTTTCTTCTTATTGGAAAGGCAATATTTTTGATGACCCAAAATTCGGAAAAATCCGAAGTTCGGACTTCCTTAAGTCCCAAGGATTCCGGATTTTAGACTTTGTACTGTATTACGCTTTTAGAATAAGGAATTTGTAGAATTGTAAACAACAGCTTGCGCAATTATGATGCACAGTAACTCAGGGCAAAACATTACAGAATTTGATAAGGCAAAATGTGTATTTTTTACAGATCTTATTTTAATTTAAACACCTGTGCATAAAATTTGAGCTTTCCGGTCTAAATAAGGTATGTGGATAAATTAAATGGAATGAATGCCTATGCATATCAATTTCCAGACCCGTAAACTATCTCGAAATTTGAATAGGGAGATATATATATGCACATTTATGAGCGCATGTGCGTATATTGAAACGATATTAATATATGCACTAAAAACTGTAGCTTTTTAAACGGTAAATAATATTTTTAAATGTGATGATAGCTAAGACAGAAACCTGTTTAAAACGAAATTTCTCGCACTTTTGCGATTCCATCTTAGCAAGTTTTATTGTTTTCAGGACCCCTCCTTTCCGAAATGATAATTCTAGATTAGCCCTTGAGGAAAGTTATAACTATAATCTTTATATAGGGTAGATGTGCAAGTAATAGACACCCTTAAGGAATTCCTTGTAAAATTATTTTTTTATTAATAGTTATAATTATTATATTCCAGTTTTTTCAATATAATATTAATTTATCAACATTATTTAACCATTCTTATAGTCACATTTCCCAATATGAATCAGAATTTAATTTTAAATAACAGAAATATATCTAAACACCCGAAAAACCCAGTAATGGACACCTTCTGGCCCAGTAATGAACACCCTCTGTTCCAGTAATGGTCACCCCATAAAAAGTAATAAATATAATTGTTTTTATGACTGTATTTAGAACCAGAACTTAATGAATACATACCAATGAAACAAAATAGTTATTTCCAAACAAATTTAACGATTACGATACCAGTAATTAATAAAATATTTGCGATAATCATTTACTGTTTGCATCATTATTGTAATTATCAGAAGACTAATGTTTTAATTATTTTAGATGGATAGTTTAAAATACTAAATATCAAACAATTACAGCTATCAAATTACTGAAACAGTGAAGGATTTAAAAGGTAATTAAAAAAGAAAAGTTTTGGAATAGGTATTAGTGTTTAGTTTTGTCTCACTATTTTTAAAAATTAATCTTCTAGAGATTACTTGATATATCATTTATAATAATTAATATTAAAAATGTGAAAGAAATGATATTGTGAGTTGAATATTTTAAATACTAAATAAAATAATTTCAAAATAAAACTTCAGAACTGATGTTTGAAGCCACTGATCTGCAGATTTACTAGTTTCATGAATATTACTACCTATAACTTTCATTAATAATAATTTTTTTTCTCTGTCAGAGGTGAATAAGGAAACATTTAAGACAGAAAATATATTTTTAATAGCTTCTGTAACTTAATTGTTTTTATTTAAACGGAGAGGTATTAAGCCCCATGAGCCCCTCTTTAACTGTGCTCTTAAACAATATTTTCTGCTTCCTAGCTGGTTTGATTTCCACATTATAAAATATGCAAGGTTACATTATAATACATTAAAAATATACATAAAAAAGAATAAAATATTGAAATTTTATTAATCACATAAAATAACTTAAAAGCAACTATTTATAAAAGTTTTGGTGTTATTACATTTTGGTAAGTGTAATTTAAAAATTAAATTTGATTATTTAGGTTTCCAGTTGAGCCAAAATATTTTATACACTATAAACATTACTGAAATTGCATTTTTAACAATACCTACATGGGGTGTCCATTACTGGAAAATGACGGATTAACCATCCCAGTAATGGACACCCCTCTTAAAACCTTAAAAATAAAGGAAATTTTGTAAATGACTCTTAGTATATAAAATTCTAAGTTTTCTATGCCTACTCAAGCAAAAAAATTCGAATTTTGCAGGAAAATAAATAATATATAAATTAATTAAACGAAGCCAGCTCTTAACCTCCTCATTAAGATTTTCACAGAAAAACAGTGAAACTTTTAAACATTATTTTCTGCTTCCTGATTGGTTTGATCAAAAGTGCCAATAGTAACCCAGTTTTATAAAACATGCAAGGAGGAATTATAAAAAAATAATTAAAGCTAAATATTTATTAGTTATTTTTTTATGAACCAAAAACATCAAGTGGTGTCCATTACTGGCACATCTACCCTATAATTTTTTTAGATAAACAAACACTGCAATATTTTTGGGTTTTAATCGCACTTACATGGAACAAAATATTTTTAAACATACTAAACAATCATTGCGCATTGTTAGTAATAAAATAATAACAACATTTTCAATATTATTTTATTAAAATATTCGGAAAAACATGTAAACAAATAATTCTCAAAATCACAATACAATACAATACAATGTTAAACTACTTTAGACTCATGTATCTCCGAAACAATCCATACATACCACACTAATTATAGTAAATCAAATGAAAAATAAATTATTCTTGAGTACGAGGATGTAAAAAAAAAATAAATTCTAATAAAATCTCCTCTATTATATAAAAATAAACTTAGTATTAAGAGCAATACAATTTCTTAATGTTTTGCCCTGAGAAGCTCGCGTTTCGTAGAGTTTGTTTACGTGTGACGTCACCTACGCTTTCTTTATAGAAGTATTAATAGTCAGATGAGCCTAAGTAAAAATAAACGATGCCCAGCTTTTTCATTTGATTTCCGAAAACAAAACAAACAAGAAGGCGGGACGCGGGGGGGGGGGGGGGGGGCAAGCCAATTGACAAAATTCGCGATTTTTCCGCATCCGATCGACAAAATTTGCTATTAATCCGCACCCTATCGACAAAATTCCAAAATTCGCTTTTTTCCGCGCCTGATTCACAATATTCGCAATTTTTTCGCGTCCAACTAAGTAAGTTCGCAATTTTTGGAACCCAATCGTCAAAACTCGTTGTTTTTTAGTGCCCGATCGGCGGGATTTGCGATTTTTCCTCCCCTGAACGACGAAATTTGCGATTTTTCCGTAGTTGATCGACAAAATGCGGTACTTTTCCACACACGATTGACAAAATTCGCTACTTTTCCGCGCCTAATGGACGAAATTCGCTATAGTTCCGCGCTCGATAGACAAAATTTTCGATTTTTCCGCGCCTGACCGACAAAATTCGCAATTTTTCGTGCCCAACCAACGAAATCTGCGATTTTTCTTAACCCGATCGAGAAAACTCTTGATTTTTCCGCCTCTGATAGACGCAATTCATGATTTTTCCGCGCTCGATCGACGAAATTCGCGATTCTTAACTGAGTGACGAAATTTGCAATTTTTTCCAGCGGCAAATTGACAAAATTCGCGTTTTTTTCTGGTGATAAACTGACAAAATTCACGATTTTCCCACTCTCGATTAACGAAATTTTCAATTTTTCCGCGCATCATTGTCAAAATTCGCGATTTTTCCGTGCCCGATATACAAAATTTCCGATTTTTCCGCGTCTGATTGACAAAATTCGCGATCTTTTCGTGCCCAACCAATGAAATCCGCAATTTTTCCGCGCCCGATCACCGAAACTCACGATTTTTAATTGATTGACGAAATTAACAATTATTTTACGCGGTAAATTGACAAAATTCATTTATTTTCTCGCGATAACCTGACAAAACTCACCATTTTTCTCTGCCGATGACCGAAATTTGTAGTATATCCGAGCATTATCGACAAAATTCGTGATTTTTCCGCACATGATCGACAAAATTCGCTATTTTTTCTTGCCCGACCAACGAGATTTGCATTTTCTTAGAGCTCGATCGACAAAACTCGCTATTTTTCCGTATCCAATCGGTGATTTTTCCGAGACTGATTGATGAAATTCGCGATATTTTCTCGCTTTTAACAGAAGAACATGGGACTTTTTCGCAACCGATGAACGAAATTTAAGGTTATTCCTCACCTAATCGACAAAATTTGCGATTCTTAACTGACTGACAAAATTTGCAATTTTTTCCCGCGGACAATTGACAAAATTCACAGTTTTTACTCGCGACTGATGAAACTCACGATTTTTACGCAGCCGATCAAAAAAATTTCAATTTTTCCGCGCATCATCAACAAAATTGACGATTTTTCCGTGCTTGATCAAAGAAAGTTACGATTTTCTCGACCCTGATCAACAAAATTCGCGATTTTTCCGTGCCCGACCAATGAAATTCGCGATTTTTCTGAGGCCGAACGACGCAGAAACTCGCATTTTCCCGTTGCCTGGTCGGTGAAATTTGCAAATTCTTCCGCACCTCATCGGCAAAATTCGCGATTTTTCCACAGCTCATCGATAAAATTCGCGATTCTTAAATGGCTGACGAAGTATTCCATTTTTCTCGAAGATCACGATTTTTCCCTGCAACCTATAGACAAAAATTACAATTTTTTCCAGTTACAAATTGACGAAGCTCGCGGGCCACAGGTTGTGCATCCCTAATATATTAGTACATATATATCTCTCTATATATATACTAAATTAAGAATTGTGTAAATATCCATTTTTGTTGTTTTTTTTTTTAAGAAATGAAGAAAAAATCGATATGATTTGATTGTCTGATATTGGCGAAAAGACCTGATTTTTTTTTATATTAAACACATGTAAATATATTTTTATCGTGCACTTTTATATGATGACAGTCCAGAATTAGAATATTTAATTTTATCATGTGATTTTGTAATTTTTCTATAAGCTTGTATAGTTAAGATTAGCCCATATATAGGCTAAATTTATTGAAAATCGTTTGCAATGTACTGATATATATATATTGTCTAAATAATTAAGAATTATGTAAATATCCATGTTTTGAAAAAAAAAAATAATATGTTTTGATTGCCGAATATTGGCAAAAAGACTTTCTTACTTTTTTATATTATGAAACTTATAAATATATTTTTATCTTCATCGTATACTTTTATAACATGACTGTCCAGAATTAGAATATTTAATTTTATATGTAATTTTATAATTTTTATATATGCTTGAATATTTCAGATCAACACAAATATAATGGCCAAATTTATTGAAAATTGTTTGCAATGAACAGACATATATATTTTCTTAATAATTATGAATCATGTAAGTATCCATGTTTTGAAAAAAAAAATCGATATGAGTTGATTGCCGGTTATTGGCAAAAAGACTTGCTTTGTTTGTTGATATTATGAAACATGCAAATACCCTTTTAATTGTATCATAGTTTTATACCATCAGTGTCCAGAATTATAATATTTAATTTTATATGTAATTTTGCTATTTTTCTACATACCTGAATCTTTCAGATCAACACATATAATGGCCAAATTTATTGAAAATTGATTGCAATGTACATATATCTATATATTTTTTAATTAATTAATAATCTTGTAAAAATAATCAATGTTCCGAAAAAATATTTCATTAAGAATTGGTTGTCGTATACTGGCGAACTTGCTTATTCTCTTAATATTGTGTAAATATTTTTTTTATTATAGTTTTTATAATATAACTGCCAAAGGTTTGATTTTATAATCTCCCGTGTTTTTTTTTTGTTTTTTTTTTTTGTTTTTTTTTTTGGGGGGGGGGGGGTTGTTATTTTTTCTAAAAATGATAGAAACCTGTAATAATTATTATTATTATATTTCCCTGTATACTTGATTTTCCGTACTTTTAATGTTTACTGTTATCCAAAGTTGCCCGCAATCAACTTTATCTACCTATATTTAATATTTTACATCAGAAGTCTGGTGCAAAAAATAACTGAATGGATTTAAAAGTTATCCTGATTTGAGAATACTTTGGTTTTCTGAAAAAGTTTTGGTTAATCTTCTTAATATTTTGAAACTAGTAAATAATATTAAAAAAAAATTTAATTTGCAATTTAATTTAGTTTAAATTAAAACGTTTAAAAAAATAAATGCAGAAATTTACTTATAATCTTTGTTTCCCGTGTTATAGTAGCGTGCTGTTTAATATATTTTTAGTTGCTTATGTTTAATGCATTGTATTTATTTAATCTCCAAATCCTTCAGTTTTCCTGTTTGCAGTATAAAAAACGCCGTGGCAAAATATACGTATATTTATCTATACCTTTTATAACGTATATACAGAGACGTTTTTCGAATTTTTATGTATGAAAATAACACTTAATAAGCATTATTTAAATGAAAAATTTAAATAAAAATAAGAAATTACAATTTACAGTAGGTATTCGCGCCATCTGGCGACGACTGTAGTCTTAACGGCTCCGTAACTAAGGAATATTGTGAAGGCCGTATAAGGCAGGCAATCGAGTTTGGCCGTGGTTATACCTAAGAAAACACCAGATTGTAAGGTAAATTATTCAATACACACAGTAGGTAAAAGCGCCCCTACAATTCTCTGGAGATAACCTCTGATTCTCCGAAAACAAAGGGATTTCGACTTATTGTTACGTCCGTATAAGGGGGATGGAGTTTGGCAATGGTACATCACATGCTGTGGTAGTGGTAAATATCAATGGTAGGGATACTTCCGGCCACCTAAGTGGGCAGTATCCTTTAGTTTAGAGTTGGCCAAAGAGTCGAAGAATCGACTCAAAATCTCGACTCCTTCCAAGTGAGTCGAACTATCGACTCCTCGATAGTGAATTGCCTCGACTCAAAAGAGTCGAACTTTAATTTCCACTCAGTTTGGGATTCGGAGTCGAAGAATCGAAGTCGACTCATTCAAAGAGTGGTTGGACGAGTTTAACACAGTGCGGACTTGGAGAGTCGAGAGTTTAAGAGTGGAATTTCGATTCTTCTACTCAGTATCGGATTTCAACTCTTCAAATCCGGGCTGGGTTGTTTAGCAGAGAACGAGAGAGCGGAGATCTTGGTTTAATTATGCATTGGCGATTTTGGGAAAGAGAAAAGCAGTGTAGATGTATGTTTAGGAAGATGACGGTATGAATGAAAGGAGAGGGAGGGACATGGCCGTAGCCAGGTGGGGGCCAGGTCGGGCAAAGCCCGACCTGGAAAATGTTTTGCCCGACCTAGCGCATTCCGATAAAAACATTAAATTTCCAGTTTTCCCCACTTCTTGTCCAACCTAGAATGAAGCTCGACATTCTGATCATTTTTTTTCATTATTTCCCTTTAAAAAAAATTATGTAATACAACATCAAATTTTCATTTTCCCATGCCAGACCTTGCCCTCTACCACAGAGTATGGAGACCTATTCAGAGAATCAACTCTCATATACTACAATGGCAATTTCTTTAACATGGGATTACGCATAGACAGTAGCGATTGCGGCGGATGACGCGGGAACTACGGCCGTAACGGAAGCGAGGTTGCTAATATGGCGATATATCGCTTAATTGGCGACAAATGGGGGACCCAAAAAAAAAACGGCGGCTGCTTGTTTTGAAATTTAAGTGAAGGGAAAAAAAAAAAAAAAAAAACGGCAGCCGCTTGTTTTGAAATTTATGAATCTGAAGTTCGGAAACAATCGGAATTTAACTATTTTAAAATAACTGTTGTGGTAAAACGAAGCAATTTTTTTTCCATGTTTAAAAGGATAATTTGATTTTTTTTTCTTAAATTTTTTCAAAAATATATTTTATATTGTTTGCTTTAATATTTTTATATTTATCAAATAAAATTCTTTTTACATATAATACTGTGCTGTTTGTGTGAATTATTTGTTCTGAACATTAAAATAAATTATGATTTAAATTAATGATCTAAAAATAAGGCAAATAAAATAATTTTATTTATAAAATATGAAAAAATATATATATATAAATCAAAGATTAAAATAAATTGCAATGTTTTTCAAAGATATTACAAGGCTTTAATAAATTATTTTAAAAGTTACTTCAGATTTAGTAAAGGTTCTGTTGAGCATTTATATATATATTATGAAATTAGATCTATTTTAATTCACGTATATCGTAATTTCTTTTGAATAATCCATTAATTCTATTATATAAGTGAAGAACATCTAATTTTTCTACATAAAAGGAATCTGTAGAGGTTTTGTAATTGTATACAAAGTGTCTTTCAGTGGCGTAACCAGGATTTCGTTGGGGAGGGGGGGGGGGGTCCAGAATTTTTCCTTCAGGTTATATATATATATATAGTAAAACCTGTCAAGATGAAATCGTAAATAATGCTGAAAAATTTCGTTTTACACAAATTTTCGTGTTATCAGGTGTATTTGTATAGTATTATTTTCCGTAGCCCTATGGAACATTTCTGTTTAAGACATAATTCTGTTATAGGCAGGTTCCATTTTTACAAGTTCTGTGTCTTTATATAAATATAGTTATTTATGTCATATGAATAGAATACAACTTGTCAAAATAGTAATTGTCTATAACAAAATCCTGTCTTTAACCGAACACTTGCATGATGTCTTTTATTGCTGGTTAATAGGAAATCCCTAAACAGTCAATTTTAAAGGGATACTTTCAATTGCAATTTTTTTTTTTTTTTTTAAATATTGTTAATCATCTTAGAAGCCATTCAAAAGTCAACATATTTATCTTCGTAAAAGTTTATATTTGGTTCCTTGTTTCTATGAATTTTTATTTCAAAAGACATATTTTGTGGTTCTCTCGCAGAAAATAATATTCATTATTCTTTTACTGAAAAAAAGGGGGGGGGGGACAACTTGAAATTTAAATTTTTTTCACAACATTTTTTCAATTGGATATATTCCTATAAAAAGGACAGCTTATTATTTGGTAGGGATTAATTAAGAATGAAAGAGATATAGCACACCTTCAATTTTTATCAATTTTCTTTCTATATTTATATGAACTGAGAATCGATTATCTTTAATGACTTGCCAAACACAGTGGAGCACTATATATGTTTTTCAGAAACTGTCTTAAAAATATGCAACCACAACACAATGTATCATGCTTCAAAAGTGCCATAACTCCGAAAACTAAATTTTTCAGAAAATTCTGTTATTTTTTAGCTGTATTTTCATTGCACTATCTGGCACTGTAGGTGAATGTTAGTGGCATGAAAAGAAAGCTGGATGGCAGCCATAACTCAAAAATCACAATTTTTGAGTTGTGGCACTTTTGAAGAAAGGGTGCAATATATTTAATAATGAAAGTAAATACACAGATCTGATACATAAGATTTCACTATAATAAAATAATTTTATATAATATTGCTTAATATTTTAACATTATTAAATATCTGCACGATGGAGATTATTGAAGATAATTACGTTGAAGATAATTTTAAATTTCACATGCACACAAATAAATAAATAAACATATAACAAGTGCTCCATTGAATAATCAATTTCAGAATTTCATTTATTTTCTCCCTGTAACAAATACATCATACAATACAAATTCCAAATAACACACAAACAAAAATTGACAGTTAAAATTCTTTATTTATTTTGACGAAAGAAAAAAATATTTACTACACTATGTTGATTTAAAATTTCAATAATATGCAGAATTTCTCAGAAAGGGGTATAGAAACTAAAATATATGACAAAGGCTGTGAATGCTTTTTATTTCTAAATGAGAAAAGCAAAATATATCAATACTATTTACTGATTATTTTTTTTTTTCATATGCTTTAATGTTATGAAATCTATTTAGTGCAAAACAAGGCTGTGCAGAAAAACTGTGGGTTGTGGTAGTAATTTGAATTTGGGCCCCCTCCCACCACATCATAATACAATGAAACATGCACAGAAACAATCAGTAAAAATATAGTTGTTTCCATCTTAGGAAGTTTAATTGCATAATATACTTTTTGACAGGATGATGAAATTTTTCTGTTTGAACCAGGATTCCGTTACAAACAGGTAAATATAAAAATAGCAATTTTTGCCATTTCATTTTTATTAGTTGTTAGATATTTTAATTAAATTTTTTTTAGGTAAATAAGTACAATTATATTTTTTTATGCTTTATTTTAAAAATGAGGGCCGAAGCCAGACCCCAGTAATTTGTACCAGCTCTACCTCTCTCTGTACGAGCCTGCAAAACAATAAACACTATATAATAATGAAGTACATTCGGTTTTATTTTTAATATATATTTATTATTTTGACTGTACATTTACTACTATTAGTAGCTTTTGTAAACATTTTTAACCTGTCATATAGAATCTTGTAAAAAAACTCAGAATTTCAAACTTTTAAAATAAGAACAATTGTAAAAATAAGGTAAGCTTCTAGTTTTTTTTTTTTCTTTTTCCCCTTGTTTAATGAAGTTATACCATTAAAGAGAAAAGTACTAAATCTAGTTCAACAATTTAAGTGTTAGGCAATTTGATGATGAAATGTCAAAAAGTGCAATAGGTAAATATCTGTTAGAGAAGGGAGAGAGACAAAAAAAAAAAAAAAAAAAAAAAACATGGTTCAACAAATCAATTTTTTTTTTCTCATAATATCAATGCATTCTATTTTTTTTATGAAACTTTTTTACATTATGTCAGTCATTTATGATTATTTATATACTTTTTCTGTTTAAATGAAAGAAAATCTGTTCATTAACAAATTTCCAAAAATTACTGGTGTTTATTATGCTTTATCTATAACAGTAGTAGTTATGTAACAAATTGTGATTTGGCCACATAGCCGAATATTAATTCATAAATTTTATATAGCAATATCTTCATACAGTTCTAGAGGTAAATGGGATTTTATTCAGCTATTTTGAAATTGTCTTTTATAATTTTCATTCTGTTTGATAATATTTTATTTCTAGTTTTTATGTATCAAACAAATACATTTCCTGAAAAATATTCCCTTATCATTTTTCTAGCTTCATAAACTTTTATTTTTTATTAAACCAAAACCAAAACAACCCCTTTCCCTTACATTTTTTTCTTGCTCAACAATTTCACAAATTATAATCTTTGATACTATTCGAAATTTCTTGTTTACAACAAGAAAACAACAATTTCTACTTCTTTAATGTGTAATACTTAAGCATAATTAAATCATTTTTATAATGTATATAAAATTCAAATTAATAAATGTATTTGAAAATTTTAAATAACTTCGTGTATTGCATGTTAAGAAAATTCAAATTATTACTAAATTTATATTTAATATTTGAAATAAAATTGTATTATAAATTTAATAAACATTTAAATTTCCTTAATGTACAACACATAAATAAAAATTTATAGTTATGTTATTTAAAATATACCAAATGATATTATTTATTATGATTTTATTTTAGTACTCGGCTGACCTAGGGTGGAGAAATTATTCTAATTTCTCTTTTTACTTTGCTTAAAAAACTCATGAAAAATATATTCAAATGTGAAAAAATTTGAAGGATGCAGCACTCTGCCCTTTTTTATCATATTATCATGTTTTTTATCATATGCTCTAATGTTATGAATTCTATTTAGTACAAAACAGGGGCGTGCAGAAAGACTGCTAGCCTGGGTAGTAATTCGAATATGGGCCGCCTCCCACCACATCATAATACAATGAGACATGCTAAGACGAAACACAATCAATAAAAATATAGTTGTTGTTGTAGTATCTTAGGAAGTTTGATTGCATAATATACTTTTTGGCAGGATCATGAAATTTTCTGTTTGAACCAGGATTCTGTTACAAACAGGTAAATATAAAAATAGCAATTTTATTTTTATTATTTGTTGGATATTGTAACTAACGAGGGTCAAAGCCAGATCCTCTAGTAGGGCTGGGTCCCAGTAATTTGTACCAGCTCTACCCCCTCAGTACGAGCCTGCAAAACAATAATTACTACATAATAACCAAGTACATTCAGTTTAAATTTTAATATATATTTATTATTTTGACTATTTTTTATTAATAGTAACTTTTGTAAACATTTTTAACTTGTCATTCAAATCTTAAAAAAAAAAAAGTTTCAGAAACTTCAAATGTGAAAAATAAAACATTATATATATGTAATCTGAAGTACACAGATATTTCTCCTAAGATTAATACTAATATTTTTTTAGCCAGTCCTCTCAAAGTGAAACTAAATAAGCAAAAATAAAACACACTGCACCTAAATTTTGCTGCATTATTACTTCTACAATTTGTAGACTTGCTTTTTTTGTGAAATTGTGAACTATCACACATTATATAGATGACCAAAAATCTCTGCAATCTGGATCGTCTCTTAATCCACCACGTCTTCTTACAGATGAGAATGTATTCTCAACTGCAAAAACATTAAAATTAGGAGTAGGAAATTTCCAGAAAACCAACAATTTTTTTTTTTTAAATCAACTAGCAAAACACAGTGCATGACGTTGTTCTGGTGGGCTTCGATGAACAGTATTTAAAAATGCCAATGGGTTCCATCTAATAATTAAATATTATCTAAAGAGGCGCTGAAGCTAAGCTCCAACGAGCTTTGATGAAATTTAACACTGTGTCAAACTAAAATGTTAATCAGTAAGACTATTTTATAAACAGAACAAAATGTAGAGAGTAAACATAAAACTACAACGAGTAAAAATGGCTGATACAGTTGCAATTAATTCTGGTATTCATCGTTGGCTTTCAGACAGAAAACGCTTGCTTTTACATGTGTGGCGTGCTGTATAAGCACTTTGATAAGGAAGAATGCAAAGAAAGATAATTTTGGGCTTTGCTTTTTTTTGTTGTTGTTCCTTTGGATTCAGGAGCACAGCAGCTACGAAGTACAGTGAATTCCAATCACTTTTTAAATATTTATTAAAAACGAAGAAGTACCAGAGCTGAGATTTAAATTAAGCACTGTCTGTATGTATTCTAATCCTTAGTATCTTCCTTTTAAAATGGCACTATATCTGTCCATGAAGCTGTTGTACTTTGCTGTTATTCATCAGGTTATTCTGAAAAAATTTTAAGATACGACGCGCATTGTAGAAAGAGATATTTTTCTTATTACGTTAAAAAAAATAGCTGTTCAACTCGTAACTCCAAGATTTCTGTATAATGATTGATTTAAAAGCCCTGCAATATAAAAAAGAAAGAAATTAAATAAATATGCATTTAACTACAAAACTGCAGAACAATCAATAAAATGAAATTAAAATTCAATCCGACTACTAAATAAAAAAATTTAGGGGTCCACAGGACCAGTAACTTTTTTCCCTCTCTGACAGGTAAACGTAAATTTTCCCGTCCCTGAGAAAGCTGCAATCAAACACAAACCACAGAATTTTATTTTATTTAAATAAATAAATAAATAAATAAATAAAAATTCATTAAAACTTAGTCAGTTGAAATAAATAATCGGAAATAAAATACATAAATTAATAATTTTATAGTTTTTGCTTATGTACTGTTTAATTTTTAGCAAATTATAATTTTAAATTTTATTATGAAAATGTGCTAACCACATTTTGCACTTACAAAACAAACAACTACAAAGGTTCAAAGCATATTTAATACAGTAATAACTGACTAGCTTATTTACTTTATCCTAAGTATATGTGATCAAAATTAACATATGAGGATAAAGAAAAGGCAAGGAAAAATTAATATTATGTAAATAAAGCATATTTATATGATCATTTTGAAACTTTTTTGCAACTTTGAATAACATTCGTAATCTTTAATTTTAAATTTTAACTTAATTGTTTACATATCAAATACATGTGGGAATTATGAATCATTGCACATTAAAGTTCTTATTTATTTCTTAGTTTCTGCCATGCCGGTTTTAACCGGTTACAACCACTAGTTGGCATACTCTGGCAGAAACCTGCCAACCCTGAGGGTGGGGGAGTCACTTAAAGGATTAAAAGTACTTAATAGAATTTTATGTAGTGGACCAGTGACAATGTCTGCGGACCAGTAAACTCTGATGTTTACTGGTCCTTGGGACCAGTGACTTTTTTTTTTTTTCAATTCTACCGCTGTGTATATGCACAAGCACACAAAATTAGAGACTCTTGTTTTCATACAGATATGCATAGAAATACTTTTTCATACTGTATATTTTAATGTGTTTGTGTTTTTTGCAGAGAATTGTAATTTTAGACTACTTTTTACAGAATCTGAGTTTTTAGCTCGAAATCATAGAAATTACGATTTTTTTTTTTTTTCATAGCAGTTGGCAGGTCTGATAAATTTTCCAAAAATTCAGAAAATCTAACTTAGGTTACAACATTGGTTTTAGAATTCACATAGCTAGAAACCAGCAGTTCTTTGTTTTCTTAACATTATTCAGAAAGTGAGACGTTTAAAACATTAATTTAAAAAAAATAAATTTTTTACTTACACTGTATATGAATAAACTGTCTTGAATTTTTGTAGGTAGTTGGATAAAGATCCTTGTCCCTAATGTATTTTGGAACACTATATACTTCTGGAGTAGGGATATCAAGTTCACCTGTATGGCCATAAGCTAGTTGCGCCAATATAAGCTCACTGACGATGATGTTCCTGAAAAATAAATATAGTAAACATTAACTTCTATTAACCTAGAAAAAAAGTTTTAAGTAAATAAAAATAAAAGAACAAAAATTTTAAAATGTCACATTCTCTGTCTCCCCCCCCCTCCCCCTCCAAATTATTTAAAAAAGAAGAATTAAATTTACAAAATAACTTCTCATACTCAAACAAAGAGGTTAAAATTGGAAAAGACTTACTCATGAAAATTATTATAAATACTTTAATTTTTTTTTTTTTTTTTAAGAAAAGCAACTCTGATACTAAAATAACAACGAATCAAAGAAACCTAAAGGTCAAGTTACGATTATATTTGTGAATGAAATAAACAGCAAAATCCATATTTTTTTTCTTTACTTTTATGTAGTAAACACAGAAAGTTTTTTAGTCTGAAACCAAAGTGAAATTGGATCTTTATCAGAATTTTGGACAAAAATGAAACTATTTCAGAAGAAAAATGTAAGCTATTAATGTGTGCATACATATATAGATGCAAGATATTATTCACAAATACACATACCTGTCTATTTACTAAAATGCACTATACCATTTGAAAAATGGAGCTTAAATCAGATACAGTAGACTCCCTCAAATCCCCACATCATTGCAGATGTAACAATGAAACATACAATTAAGATATAGGTGAAAAATTCAAGGTTTTTAAAATTTTTATATCATCCTGCATCTGTACACATTTTAATATATAATTCGGGTCAATATGACTGAACTCATGCTTTCTCATTGATAAAGTATAAATTTATTTCTAAAAAAATTCAAGATAGCAATGATATCAGAGGTGATGCCGATTTTTTTTTAACCTAATACATTTATGTATTAATCAAGCTTTTTTGCTTACTAAAAGCCTTCTGGCTAAACATGGAATAAAACTTTGTTATTTAAAGTTTTTGATGCAAATTAACATACTTTCATGAGAAGAGTTTCACTGAATAATTCATGAAAAATTTCTCACATTGTCATCTATATTTAGTTATGCATTGTTAATTGTTAACTTGAAATTTACTTTTAATATTTTAATCATTTTTAAAATGTTCTTAAATTTTATTATTTTTTACATTTTTATTACATTTACTTACATTACATTTACATTTTATTACATTTTACTTTATTGTAAGCATTCATTATACTTTCCAGTGCATTATTAAATTCAAATTACCAGGGGTGGGGAATTTCTAGAAAATCTTACCAGCCAAGGAATTATTTTACCAGCCAGTAAACTGCAATGTACAGTTGAAAAGTTGGAACAGATGTCATATTCACCCCATATTGGCGCGATTTTTTTCTGTCGCCAATATCATATAGGCAACAGGTACTTAACTTGCGTCAAAGTGTCGTTATTTTGTTTGATGTGGTAACCCGGATTATGTTGTTTATGCTGTTGATGTTTTCGCCAAATTGGCAACCGAAAAAAATCGCGCCAATATGGGGCGAATATGACATCTGTACCGAAAAGTTTTATGACAAAATCACACAACTCAAAAATAGTTGGTTACTATTACTATAATGCATTTTCATATTTTCCCCCTATAAAATTAAGAAATATAAACAAGAGATGATAGTAGTTTTCGGCATATCTCTGTAGTTTGCAATTTTCAAAGACTACCTAAAAATTCACTCGCCCTGTCAGAAAATTCACTCACCAGTGGCGAGTAAAATGATGTATTTCCCCACCCCTGCAAATTACTGTTTAAAGAAATGTAAACAAAACAGTGACCAGAAATCCTCAAAATTCTAAAATCTGCACAAACTCAGGATTTAAGCTATGCAGATTTTAGGGAGTCAACTGTATGTGTAAAAGAGTTAATAGACTATTTTGATGCAAAGAACAAATTAAAGAAAAAAAAGAGAAAATTTTTGTTTGATCAAAAATGAAAATGACATCGATAAATCGCCCTCCCTCAAGAGATATTAACCCAACTTGCAGGAATCTACACTTAGCCTGAAATTGAACCGAACTGCAAACAGATAACCTCATAATTTGGTTGTTATAGGTTCTAACCTTCATCAAATCAGAGAAATATTTAATTTAGTTTTAAATAAAAATTAATGTTTTAAGTTTGTGGGGAAAAAAAATAAATAAAAGACCTTTTCAACGTTGGTGAAGATAGAATAGAATAGAATACAAATTAAAATTGAGAATGCTTTCAGCAAAATGTTACAAATGCAGCACAGTAACACCCAGAAGGAAAAAAAAAGGGTATTAACTGATTTTATACAATAACAGACAAAATTTAGATGTTAAAGAATAATTAGAAAACTTAATTATGTATTGCAGCAAAATTACTAGGAGATGATATGACAAACAAAAATGAGATGAAAAATTGCGGTAATGTGCATATATGTCTATTAAATATGCAATTTTTCACACTGCTAACAAGGCGTATAACCAACAGAGTGAAAAATGTCCAACTAATGAATGAAACAGAACATTTATAGGTAAATGGTCTTTTAATAAAAGTTTCAAGTGCACGTTTTGGATTTTAACAATTTTAATAGCAAATTTGTGATAGTGGTGGTGGTGGGGGGGGAAGGGGGGTAAGCGCATATCTGCAGACAATATTTTGAGTTTTTAAATGCATTACAGTTTTCTAATTGATTACAACAGCATTTTTTTTTCAAAAATTTGAATTATAATCTTATATAATTTCAGTAATTATTATAATAATTACACGATACCTATAAATTTCCTCTGTATTATGTGTGATAATAAAAGTTGGATCTTTTTTTTTTTAACTATAAACAAGCATGGGCCAATCCAGGCAAAATTTGGGCACACTTCACAAAATTCCATTTCATATACTGTATTTTATGGAAGAAACGCTGCACCCGTTGTAAACGCCGCATCCATCGGAACGCTACTTTTGTCGACAGCGTTACATTGACCTAACATTAATCAAAGTTTTCTGAGCAGTGTAGGATGCCTCGTTTTTAATATCTTAAGATGTCTGAAATTTTATTTAAAATATTTAAATCTGATTTTAAATATTTTTATGAATTTTTAAATTAAGGAAACTCAGTTGGTATTTAAAAAAATCATAAATGCTGCACATGGCGTAAACGCCGCACTTGGAAAAAAATTAACTTTTAAACACGTAAACGCCGCGGCGTTTCTTCCATAAAATACGGTACTAAACATTATTGTTATTTTGTTACATTTTAAAATGTATAATTAGTAAACAAAACAAGTTCATCCAAAAGAAAAACTTTAATAGAAGGGCTTAAAGAAGTTATTATCAATTAACAATTGCTCCCAAAAATATCTTTTATACTTTTCACAAAATGGGTCCCAAGAAAAATTCCTGCATAAACCACTGACATGAATGGGGAATTTTCAGTGCAGTTGAAAATTAGTATGAAAAAATTTGTGCAGCAGCAGAAACAGTTAAATATTATTACTACAATACAGTCTCACATTTTTCTTTCTATTTAACTAAGAAATACATAACATTTAGTAACAGGGTTAGAAATTAGGAACTTTAAGTGCAATTTTTTTTCTAGGTATCAAACTACATTTCATGCTTTCAATTTTATATATCATATTTTCTCATTATTTTTTTTCGCAACCTTGTTAACAATAATATTATTTCTATTTTTATGCATTAAAGTGTTTAATATGTACAACCCACCCCCTGCCTTTACCTCTGTGTTAATCACTAAAACAAAATAAAAATTGGCTTTCTATAAAAGTATGAAATTTGATAAAACAACAATATTTGGATTCTAGAAAAATGTTAGCTTATTCTTTTTCTAAAGCATACAAAACAGATTATCAAGCAATACTATGTCCATTGAAAGAAAATATGAACTTTTAGATACAACCAGGGATAAGCTTAGTTTTTAAAAAATCCTGCGACTGACAATATACATCAGAGAATTAAAAAAATAACAAATAAATGAACCTTTGGATAAAAATCATGGTGCGGCATTTAAAAATATTCCCAAATCCATTTATTTTGAGGGGGAGGGGGGCGGTAGCACTAAAATTTTAAAACATTCTTGATACAGTATCTTATTTTATCAAAAACAGGTACTCTTGAAGTGAATGTGGCAGGCCCATTAGTAAAATAGTGCTATTAGTTAAATTATGCTAAGGTGCCAACGATAGCCTTTGTAAACAAAAATTAAAGTGAAAGAAAACTAGGCGTCAAATTTGACTACTATGCATAATTTTGTGGTCGTGAAATCCAATAATTTAGTTGCATTTGACGAATAACGACAGCTAATTTCTAACCCTGTATTAGTACCATGCGATAGAAAATGCATTATCAATAAAATTTTATACACAGAAAAAAAAAAAAAAAATTAACTTGAGATTTATGGTACAACAGTCATTTTAACGATAATATAAAGTAAAAATTTGTTAAAAATCTGCCAACACTGAATCTATATAAAAATATTTCATACATTATGGAACTTGAAAAATAAGAACAAAAATAACACATGAAAATAAATCACAACTTACCGAACTTTGACGTCTTGTTCTTGCAAACAATATCACCGTATCTTCTTAACATTTTGTAGAATTTCAATGATCTTCAAAAAATAATTTAATAATAATAAATACGAAGAAATATTCGAAAAGGGAACGCAGAACATTTGCACACGTGAGAATAATGACAACAATAAAAGACGAAGACGCCAAGCAGAATAGGGTTACAGTAAACAGAAATCAAGATGATAAAAATCGCCAACGCGATGATTTCGTTTGTATGTTATCCGCTAAGGCACTATTTTCAGGCGAAGTTGCGGCTCTGTATAAAATCTCCTTACTCTGTGCCCTCTACCCCTAAATTTCCTTTCTAGACTGGAAACAAATGTAGCAAAATTTCATCTATAAAGCTTTTTTTCTCTCCCTCTTTAACAGACCTGTCGAAAATTGCTCCATTGTGCGTGCCTCGCTTTTTCACTTTGTAGAAATTGTCCCATACCGCTTCAACAACAAATCGGGTTTACCTTAAATCCCTAAAGCTTGCTTTCTTTATACAATTGTCACCATATGTAATTTATCGTTAGGAGGCGGGGTTGAAACCAAAGGCTTCTGAAACTAATCTTGAAGCAGCCCACAATACTGTTTCCTTAACTTTAATTTGATGTACATGACAGTTAAATGCTTCTTTCGTGGAAACTTGGTCCGATTACAACAAACTCCAAAGGACACTCCCCCCCCCCCCCATGTGAAAATACAAAATAGATAATGGAAGGTCTATCCCTTCATCTCTTCGACTGTCTCCCATTCCACTGAAATTTTTTAAAAAATGTCGCTTCTAAAATAAACCAATCATTATTTCAAATTTAAACAATACAATATGCCAGGTTACTTACGATTTTACAAATCCAAATTTATTACTTACTGACGCATTCATAAAGCCATTTTTATTCTTAAATTAAAAAATGTTACAGATGCTTTTATTAATGAACGAAGAAACTGAATGCATTGTTTAATGAAACTATTCAACTATTCTGCACTTTTTAAAGCAAATCAGTTTCCAAAGTGGTCGTCAAAGTTGCCAATATAAGCCAATTTTTGCAAGGCGAGAGCCTGATATAGACCATCATATGATAGAAATCAATTACAACTCAAAGTGTAATGCATTTATTGAAAAGTGAAAAACGATATTCGATTCCAATTCCTAATTAAAAGAAATACATTTTATTTACGTTATGCCCAGGGCCGTAGGAAGGTCTTTTGAGGCCACCCACAAACTTTTTTTTCATCTCCCCCCCCCCCCCCCTCTAAGATTTTGGAGAAATATCTATATTTAATTTTGCTATCCGAGTTCTATTTTATAACAACACCAGCGGAGCTTCACTAGTTGATTTTTTCAAAACGAAACTCAAATTAAACGAATTTAGAGTTGGGTTGAACTGCTTTCGGCAATGTGCGTACACCCATTGGGGCTATGCCGGCTCAGATCTCGAATCAAACAAACCTTGAATTGTTGTAAATTTTTATTTCGACCCGGATTAAATTAAAATGTTCAACATTTTGTTCATGGTGTTACAGTAACAGATTTGATATTCTTACAACATGAATTTAATCAAAGCACTAGCAAAATTTAACTGGGAATTCCCCCATTTAGAAAAACAATATAAAAAAATCACTGCAAAATGCGAAAGGATGCCAAAAATTGATAAAGATATTTCGAATCATAGCGAGCAAAATTTACTATATTGTGCTAAAAGATTGAAACCGGATTTTTTATTTACGAATGTTAAAAAAATTACCAGAAACACAGCTAAAAATTCTCGAAAAATTATAAAATAGCAGAGAACAAAATTTGGACAAAAAAAAAAAAGTTTCAAACTGAATTCCCTTTGCAAATGAACCTTCACAACAAACCCCCAAATATTGCACATAAATAAAAAAATATGGAAGTCTTTTCGTATTCTGTTTTTTTTTTTTTTTTTCCTTCTCCTGTTTGACAATGCCATTTTTTAAAGCAGAAAATACTCACTTATAATAACTTTTTTTCTGCTTTGAACGGTGCCTTTTATTAAATATATATATATTTAGAGATTTACTAATTCCAAGAAAATTACCTTTGGGATGTCGTTTTCATATTTTTCAGTTTTCTCCAATTTAAAATTGTCACCCAAGTGTTCCGGATAGAAATTGAAAAAGAAAAGCTTCGGATAGACAGTACCTTTCTGTGGGCAACGAAGATGGGTTTCTTACTAGATCATAATAAAGACATACAGAGTCTTTCTGTCCATTTTTTTTCTTTTTCTCTTTTAGTCTGACCAGATGTTTTTCTGTTCACGACGAGATTTGACAGGACGGATATCTGTATGCCTTAAATTATACACATCGAAATAGGTTTTTTTTTAATTTAATTTTTAAATTTAATTTTTTATGCTATTTTTAGTGTTTTTTCGAGTTTCGTGCTTTTACCCCCACATTCATAAAAGGAATCCATTTTCAATCTATCTTTCCATTTTAGCCGAATATAGTAAAGTAGTCTTCTGCGATTTTTGAATATTTCACGAAGTCTTTTATGTGATTTTTAACTTTCTTTCGCATTCCGACGGGATTTTTTTACATTAGTAAAAGGAGTCAGGTTTCGATCTTTTAGCCACAAGTACAAAATTTTGCCCTCTGCAATTTTTTGAATTTTTTGCAAACATTTTATGCGATTTTAAACGCTTTTCCCGTTTTTAAGCTCCTGTGATTAGAAGAGATTTTTCTCATATTTGAAGAAATTTTCGTCTTTTGAAAATTTCTAGAAATTTTGATCTTTGATTCGCGACTTTTTCGTGTTATGAAGGAAAAAATATTAATGCGTAAGTTCAGTTTCTAATTATGAAAAGTACAATGCAACACAGTTGACGGAACACTATTGGGATTTGATTTGATGAAACTGCATCTTTATATTGAAGGATGTTGGGTAATTTATTTTTACGTTAGATTGGTGACTTTCTATATTTTTGCGAAAAATGGGCAAATCAAAACATTTTTTTTTTTTTTTTTTTGCGTGTGTGTGTTTGAACGGAAAAAAAATCTCCAGTCCACTGATTTATTTACTTTATTTATTTATTTATTTATTTTTTGAGAATGTAAAAGGAATCCGGTTTCAATCTTTTATCCCAATATAGTAAATTTTGCCCTGTGCGGCGTTTTATTCGCTTTCCGCGGAGGTTTTTGTACATTCCTAAAAGGAATCAAGTTTAAGTCCTTTAGTTCTATATAGAAAGTTTCTCGTTTGCAATTTCTGATTTTTTTTTTACAAACCTTTTATGTGATTTTTAGAGTATTTTTTAAAATTCCACATTCAATCTTTTGGCTCGATATAGACAAATTTTGCTCTCTGCGATTTTTGAATTTTTGTCCAATTTTTTATGCGATTTATACCCTTATTTTCGCGTTTTGCGAAGACCTTTTGGAAAGTTTTTCTGAACCGAAGAATTATCCAGTAGATTTTGCCGCTGTCATGAATAAGATGAAGGTGGGAAAATAACAAATTGGCTCCTGTAGCAAGATGAACGACGATGCTGGAAAATTTAACTTTTACCTGGAGACTACCATTTTTATGGAAATAAAAATTACAATAATTCAAGAATCAGATTGGTATATTCCGAACGGGTTTACGCTGTTGAAGGCAGTGGGGCCTCCAAGGGGAATCCCCCCCCCCCCCAAAAAAGGTTCTTTTTTTGAAAAACCAACCGGCAAAGCAAGCGAAGCTCAGCTAGTAGATTTAAATAATTACAGAATATAATTTATGTATAATTAACATTAGTAATTTATCGAGAGAAGAGAGATGAAACGTTAAAAAAGAAACAGGTTGAACGTAAGGGGATAGGTGGCAAAGGCATGGCACACAAATAAATGCCTGCTTATTGGGACCCCAACGAGATTAAAAAGCACATTTTTTTTTAAACATTTGAATAACAATAATGAGGTTTAAAAGTTTTGAATCTTGGGTTCCAACTTTTCCTCCATTTAATAGGGACCCTAAAAAAGACATTTTAAAAAGTATTTAGAACTTGCAAAATTTCTTTCATCTGGGCACCTTTAAAAAGAATGGTGGCTGTAGAAAGAAGCCCATATCTGTTTTGGTTGAAGAAAGTAATACTATTAAGGAGGTTTTGAACCTGATTGGGACTCCCAACGAAATTAAAAAGCACATTTTTTAAACATTTGAATAAAAAAGTGACAGCTACAAGTTTTGAATCCTGGGTTCCAACTTTTCCGCACTTTCATAGCCCCTCCCCCCCCCCCCAAAAAAAGACGATTAAAAAAATTTAGAGATTCATAATTTCTTTCATCTGGACACCTTAAAAAAAATGGTGGCTAGAAAGGAAGCACATTATCTGTTTTGGTTGAAGGAAGTAATTCTATTAAGGAAGTTTTGAAGCTCATTGGGATCCCATTGAGATTAAAAAGCATATTTTTTAAACATTCGAATAAAAAATATGGGGCCTAAAAGTTTTAAATCTTGACTTCCAACATTTCTTTATTTTTATAGGGCTCCCCCAAAAACACAATTCAAACAAAATTTAGAGCCTGCAAATTTTTTTTCATCGCCTTTAAAAAGAACAGTGACTATAGAAAGAAAGCACAATTTTTTTGAAGGAAGTAATGGCATTAAGAAAGTTTTGAAACTTATTGGGGGGCCCCAATGAGATTAAAAAGCATATTTTTTAAACATTTGAATAAAAATTTTGCCTAAATGTTTTGAATCTTGGGTTCCAACTTTTCCTCACTTTTATAGAAGGCCCTAAAAAAGACAATTAAAAAATAATTTAGAGCCTACAGAATTTCTTTCATCTGGGCACCTTTAAAAAGAATGGTGGCTGTAGAAAGAAAGTGCATATCTGTTTTGGTTGAAGGGAGTAATAGTATTAATGAAGTTTTGTACTTTTGGTTTCATCTTTTTCTCCTCTTTACAGGACCCCCCCCCCCCCACACACACACACACACACCAAAAAAAAAGAGACTAAAATACCATTATATTTTAAAAATAGAATTTAAGCTTTCAAAAGCTCTTCCATCTGGGCACCTTTATAAAGAATAGTGGATATAGAAGGAAAGCGCATATCTGTTTTCTAAATCTGACCAAGATCTTTGACAAAAAATGAATTTGGATAAAACAAATTAAAATGTTATTAAAAATAATTATAAAAGTTAAAAGATATTATTCTACTCAAAGGTACAATAACTTACTACTGGACCCCTGGCTTTGCTCACCCCATATGGGAGACTATTCCTACGGCCCTGGTTATGCCAAATATCTTATTTAACTTTAATACATTTTTATTATGTCTCTGAAGAAACTTTAAAAATTTCGTACTGACTTTAGAAATTTCTTATATTTTAAATGAAAAAAAATTCCCTAAAATTGCAATGCATATTTTTGAAAAGCTACGAATAAGAGATAGAAAAAAAAATGAAGAAATAATCTGCCACCCCTGGAAAAATCTTTGCCCTACCTGGAAGTATGGTCTAGCTACGGGCCTGGGAAGGGACAGAGACAAGGGGGCGGGCAGTAGGGTATTTTGTTAAAGATTAATGAATTTACCATATGCTTAGGGGAAAGAAGATAAAAAAAAAGCAGATGCTACCTTTGTATTTTTTGGTAAAAAAAGAAGTAGGACTAGTTAGGGGAATATTTTCATCTGTTTTCATATCATGCAATATAAAAAAAAAAACTGAGAAGAAAGAGAAATAAAATTCTACTTTAGTAGCAGGTTGTTTAAAATATACTAAGTTACTGAATTTATTTTATAATAGATGTATTTTAGATAAAAGGGAATTATCGTTTATTTGTTTGAGTATATAATGTTATTTTAATTCCGTTTTATAAATAAAAATGTTCGCAGGTAATATTAAATGCATATAATTTACATATATTTTTTTAAAGTTTAGCCAATCGATTTTTTTAACATTCCTTTTTAAAACCCAGATAATGAAGATATTTTCGAAATCCTGTCGCTTCCCTGCTCCCCCCACCCTTTTTTTTCTTAAACAACTAGGCTGTGTGTGTCTTTCTATGGATATATCTCAATATATTATGATGGTTTTAAAAATAAAATTTTTAGAGGGAGTAAATGAAAAACTATAAACATGAGAAAAAAAGAACTTTTTAAAACTTACCCCCCACCCCACCCCCACCTCCCGGTGGACGGGCAAAAAATATTGAATTATTTTTTGCTCGGAAAAGCGTAAAATTTACAGGTGTTCTTATTCAGGAACTAAGTACTCGAATGGCGTTTTCCTTTTTTTTTTGCCAAAATATCTTTCAAAAACTGCTGTCAAATTTGAAGTTTTTAAACAAAGTTTGGTACATGATAGCACGGGGAAAAGGGAAAAAATTGTCGTTACGTGACAAAAATCGTATTTTTCTTGATAAACAATTTATTTATGTAAAAAACAGGAAAACTCTATTTGATTCCAAATCGCCGCAATAGTTAGGCCTATCAATTTTATAACTTTGTAGTTAAAAATACTGCCGCTGAGCCCCGCAAATTAAAGTTTGTGTGTAAGAAAAAATGCGGTTTTCTCCAAAACTATGTGGCCGCGGATAATCGCTATAATTTTCCAGCAAAGTTTGAATAAACTACTATTGCCCCTAGTTTGTTTTTTTCATAATTTTAGTTTTAGTAGATTCGGAAATAGGCTGGAGGGGGGGACATACTTTTATATCATATTTTTGACAGTATCTAAAGTTAGAACAAATATATTTTTGATTTCGGTGTTACGACGTCTTTCCAACAATACCCAAACGATACACATACACACACACACATAAAAGAAAAAAAATCAAGTAACTAAATTAGTCCTTTTTTTCGAAAAATATTTGTGAATAGCTTTTAATCTATAAATTTGTTAACAGTATCAACTTATATTAGCTCCGTTTTCACTTTTTAAGTACGGAATCCTAAAAAAATCAATGAAGAAGAGATCTAAGAATTTAAAATGTTGTGAATGGGGAGGATTTTGGATATTTTAATGGATTCTTGTCCTTGTCAGCAGTAAATTTCACTTACCCCACACTCTCCGCGAGCGGGCGCGCGCACACACACACACACACACGCGCGAAAAAAATAAATCCGTTTCCCGTTTTGTTTTCAGCGCAGAAAATTTAAACCTTTGAAACTTGATATACATAAAAAATACCACCTCAAAACCTTCCACACCCAGTTAAAAAGAAGGTAAATTTTAAGACATGGTACGGGATTAAACAAGGATATTTCTATATTTTACAGTTTGCCTTACAGGTGTGCACTGGCCCAACCCGTGGGCAGGACTAGGGCCATTTTTTCGCAACGCTGAGGGTCGAACAGGACCTTACTTTTTTTTAAGGCTTTGGGCCGGGCCTAGGCATTGCTCTTTGCAGACCTATCTAGGACCTTTCTTTTTTCTAAAAGATTGCGCCGAGCTCAACTTAATTTTTCAGTACCGATTCGGGACTGGCTTCATTCTTCCAAGATTTGCAGGGGCCGACATTTTAAATACCGGTCTCGCCCCACCCCGTACGAAGATTAATGTCTCGGCCTGGTTTGATCCGTGCAAAATCAGTAATATTTGTCCCATCCCAAAACTTTTTGCAAAAAATGCATATATTTTTAAATTACCATTATTGTACAACTAAATTTTAAATTTATTCTTTTTAAAGAATAGCAATTTCTAGGCAATAAACTTAAAATACAATAAAACTTGCGAAAAAGAACCCGTATATGACGGAATCCTGTCTTAAACTAAAAAATGTGTTGATACATGAAAAATGAATATAATAATACTAGCCGCCCTTGGCGACCAGTTTGGTCTCCGTTAGATGTATGCTAAGCATTGTACCATGTTACTTTTATCCAAAATTTAATTTACTTTCTCAATACTTCGCCAAATCAGAAGTTTCTAGTAGAGAAATCAAGAACTCCGTATTTTTATGGGTACTACTTGGTTATCCCGTCCCAAAAATCTATCGGCAAACTATAAGATTAAATATCAATAATGGTTGATCGTAAATGTTATATTCGCTTGTTTTTAAGCAAGTTACACGTGTTTACGTCATCAAGTTATTTTTATTTCGACATTTTATTTGTATTTTTATTAATGTTATACTAATTTATTTGTTCTTTCGCTATTTAAAATAAAAATTATGTCAATTTGTATAAGTTGGCGAGTGGTTTGGCGATTTGTATAATTTGGTAAAATGGGTCGACGGTATAACTAAGTAGCAATTTTTATGCTAGCCAGGCGCAAGTGATAAATCATCAAACATTGTCTTTCCAATCGCATTTTTTTCATATTTCATTAAATTCATCTAAAATATAATAATTTCACTCATTTTATTTAAAATACATAATTTTAATTTGAAATTCATGACTTTCACTTTTTCTTTCAATTTTTTAAGAAAAATAAAAGAAAAATAATAAATAATACCAAAAACCACGACTTTTAATTTCAATATCAAAGCATTGTTTTAATTTACCACGCGTAAAATAAAAAATGTAAAAAATGATCACCTGGCATATAAAAAGCGAAGCGGTCAGCCCGGAACTATTAGTAGTGAGATAATGAGAGTTCTACGGCCACAGGAGGAGCGAGGAGCAGCTGCTCATCCAGGGAGCAGCTTATCATCTCATGCAAAGCAGACTCAAACCTAGAAGCAAATTTATTCAATTTTCACTTTCTGATTATCAATCTCTCTCTATCAAAGATATCTCATTTGTCTAAACGGTATTGGACATTTTGCTAGAAAGGTTTATATCTTTTTAAAAAGCTTAAGTCAGAAAGAGTGTTTGTGGATATGAATGAATACGCATAAGTGTATGTAATATTTCTCAAATAAGTAGGATCTAAAGAAGTTCAAACCTCACTTCATCAAACAAGTTAAATCTTGTACTATGTCTGTTACGATAGTATCAAAACAAATTTGTTATATGTCTAACCGTATATGTGCATTGTGTTTATATCCAAAATCTTATGCATGTGTGTGTGTATGTATGTATGTATGCGTGTATATGTGTGTGTGTGTGTGTGTAATAAACTATAACATGTTGAAAGTCATGTACATGTACAGGCAGGTAAACTCGCTTTTGCAAACTTAATTTATGAAGGTATATATAAATATTTTACAGACATACATACAATAATTACAATAAACCCAACTGGAGTGAAAAATTAGCCAGAGCCAGGAATCGAACCCGGGACCACTGCATTCCAGGCAGTCGGTCTAACCACTGAGCTACTCCGGCCGATGCCTGAGTCTGCAATTTCTCACTAATAAACCATGTTGGGGAAGTCACCAGCCATTTACAACAGCCTTGGATGACCGGACAACGATGAATAGATTTTACTATTACATCGATCTACGAAATATAATAATAAACACACATACTACAATATACATTAAAACACACATTCACACATAAATAACGCCTGCATTCAACAGTTAAAGGTATATATAAATATTTTACAGACATACATACAATAATTACAATAAACCCAACTGGAGTGAAAAATTAGCCAGAGCCATATTACGTAATTTCAATAAGGTATTCAATAATTTTCTTTATTGTGAGCAAAAAACAATGGAGAAATTTATTTCCCGTAGTAAGAGAAACTCAAAAAAATTATTTATAACTATTGGGGTAACTGGATACAGCATGGTCCAGTTACCCCGGATACATGTCCTAGTTACCCCATTCTTGAAACATTTGTGGGGTAACTGGGACACTGGGCTTACATTTAAAACATGAAGTAAATATGTATAGATACCTAATAATATTAATGTAGTTATATGCCTAATCTTTAAAAAAAAAGATTGTTTAATAAAAATACTTACACTGTTTTAATAAAAAGCCGGGGAAGTTCAACCGTATTGACGTTGTTTAAAAAAAAAAGAAACGTAAATTTTTGACAACCTATCACAACAAAGTGAGAGTTATGATTGAGTTGACACACGTTGTTTTAGGAAGTAGAGATTAAGATGCATTGTTCACAAAAGCTAAAACTTAAAAAACATCAATTTTTTTTTATAAAATAGCCTATGGCCCAGTTACCTCGTGGGTCCAGTTACCGCAACTAACCCTATACATATATACATTTTTTTTTTTTTGCATGAAACTTCCCTTTTTTCTGAATCACCGTCTCATTTATTGCTGTTTATTTATATTTAACCTTTTATTTTATAATAACTTTTTTTTTTGGCATTTGTGAGCGAGATTTTACCTTGTTTCAAATTATAACAGTTTTTGAATTATTGTTTCCTTGAAATTTATTTTAAAAAGTTTTTGGTGAGTTTTTTCTCTCTTTCATTGTGCCCCCCCCCCCCCCTGACAATAACAAATATTTGTTTAGTTTTAATTAGAATGATGCTAAAATTTGAATAATTGTCTCGTAACAAATTTTTCCAAGATGATGGAAAAACATCATTTTTAAATCTTTATGTTATTTATAAAACCATGTTTTAACATCATTTTCTATTTTTTAAAATGGTGCAAAATCATTGATTTATAAATAACAAAGATTTAAAAATGATGTTTTTCCGCCATCTTGGAAAATTTTTTCATGTCGCCAAAACGCCATTTTGGCGCGAATTTTTCTCTAAATTCGCCAAGTGGCACAGGACATGAGACTCTTCCCTCAGTATATTTGAAATTACGTAACATCATTAAAATACATTACAAATTATTTTTACCATAGACCGTAATGTAATGGAGTTCATTTGAGGGTCCCTGTAAATGATCTGTATCCATTAAATGGCAATTCAAGTATATTTATGAGGAAAATGATAACAAGTGAACAAATATAATCTACCGGAAAGTTCTGTCCGATAATGTTATTTCACGCCTACTTTTTAAAAATTCAGATTACTTCATTGGCATCACTTTTTTGAAATGGTAAAATTTCCACGGTTTTTACACTTCACATTAAGGTGAAAACAATAGGAATATTACCATTTAAAAAAAGTGGTGCCAAAGAAATTTGAATTTTAAAAAAGTAGGCGTGAAATAACATTATCGGACAGAACTTTCCGGTACACCTAATATATTTGTAAAGAAAAAAGAAAGGTATTCCAGGATTATATCCAGTGGCGCCAACATGGGTCATGGGGCGCAAGCCCACCCAATAATTTGATCTCTCCGCCCGCCCAATTTCAATGGATTTAACTCTTATTTTTTTTATTTAATCGCTGAAATTAAATTTGTTTTTTTTTTTTTTACATTCTCAAAATAACTTTGTTTGAAAAACAGTTAAGACATCAATTGGACTTCCAGAAGTACTGAAAACCCCTTCAGCGGACGTACAGTTAAATTTCTCACGAAAATAAATCTATTTTGATGTTATGAATGGATACTACTATCTACTTGGGTGACTAAAATGTATGCTTTTCTTGACATTTAGTTTTTTGCACTAGGTGACTAAAATATATGCTTTTCTTGACATTTAGTTTATTGCACTTTCAACAGTTAGTAATTCCAGTGTTGTTTAAAATAAATATTAATAAATTTATAAGGATGAACTTATAAGAATATAGTTTAATAAAATTATTTATAAAATTAGAATAATTTAAAATTTTGCTTAAAAAATGTAATTTAATTCTGAATTATCATCTTTAGTCACTCGCTCCTCCCCCCTCTCTCTCTACACATTTACACACTAAAAGGGACAAAAATATACATATGCATTATTTTACTCGAAAAATTTTGAGCCCACCCAATATTTTTTTAAGTTGGCGCTACTGATTATATCAACAAAAATTTTCAATGCGATACTCACCTTCTCCTAAATATTACTGTGTGAATTTTTAACAATAACAACTCTCCACTGAACTTTAAATTTTGAAAGGGGGGGGGGCTTTGAGACCTATCGTGGCATGGCTGTAGTCTCAAATGATCCATCAAACCAAATTAAAAAAACATGTAAAGACATCATTAACCCCTTAATTCTCGCTCCCGTGATATTCACGGGCTGTGTGCATCATTCAGATTGTTTGATTCCCACCAGTTTTATAAAATAGTGTCATTGGCTTTATTATGGTATCATTTTACCTGTGATTAAATAAGGCGAATATTTCTTTTTCAAAAAAGTGGTGACAATAAGCAATTTCAATTTCTAAACCGTAATTTAATGCGACCGTTAAGGGGTTAAAAACGATTAATACGATGCAAGAAAGCTTTAGTTGACATTCGAAAATCACCAGAAGAGATAAACTTATCTAAAAAGATCGGAAAAGACCGAAAACAATCACTGTTTAGAGTTGAAACGTTCCAGGATAAAGCACGCTGTTGTCGATACTTTATACAAGAAAAAAGAATGTGCTCCAAGGAGTTAGGAACATGACATGCACTGCAGTTACCATCATCCGCCAAGCTAAAGCGAGCTAACATAGCCGGGGTGATCGACTCTCCACTGTTTTGGAATGTAAACAGCGATAAGCGAAAAAACGCCATTAACAGTTAAGAGAAAGTTAAATGTAGTGGTTACTTTATTTTATTTTTCTGGTGAATTATCAATTTTTCAATGAAATAAATTGTGATAAGAAAATTCATATATTTTCTTCCCTGTATTCTAAAATAATAATTTGAGCTAATTAAAAAAGACAACCAAATTTTTAGGCATCAATTGTTTAGTTGGTTGGTTACGCGTAATGCAAGCTTGAATTGCTTTTCGTCTGCTCGACGATCGAAACAGAGCGAAATAGGTAAAATAAAAATAATAATCTAAACAACATTTAGACTTCTGTGGGGGAGCGGGAATTTTTTATTATCGATTACAATAAAGAGACAAACAGAGCAAAAATTTGTTTAACTATTTCGCGGACGGTGTCCTTAAAAAAGGACAGCTAATTTTAAGTTTACTGGCACCCAGAAAATTTAATTAAAATTTTCGTAGAGGAAAATAAGCTAGTTTTTATTTTCTAATAAATTCATTTGTAAATTCTGGTGTCAGTCTATCATTTCCTCATTTTACAAACAGAATCACTCAGTGCCGGAAAGGGTTAAAAAAAGAGTTTTCAAGTTAGGAGCAAAACGGGGAAGTGAAATTTTGGAAGAGGGGAATATGAAATTTTAATGAAATGAATGTGAATTGTTAATGAAATTTATGATTGATTATTTATGAAATTATAGTTTCTATAAAGTGTTAGGAGCAAAACGGGGAAGTGAAGTTTTGGAAGAGGGGAATATGAAATTTTAATGAAATGAATGTGAATTGTTAATGAAATTTATGATTGATTATTTATGAAATTATAGTTACTGTAAAGTAAAAAATAGACAAGAAAAAAAATTAAGGTATTTTAAAGGTGTTTAACTTTGGTACTGTATGCGAAATTACGGAAGAAGGGGAGAGAAGAATTCATTTAGTTGATTAAAAAAAAAGAAAAATCAGAAATTCAAAGAAACGCAGAAGAAAAAAAGAGTTTTCAAGTTAGGAGCAAAACGGGGAAGTGAAATTTTGGAAGAGGGGAATATGAAATTTTAATGAAATGAATGTGAATTGTTAATGAAATTTATGATTGATTATTTATGAAATTATAGTTTCTATAAAGTGTTAGGAGCAAAACGAGGAAGTGAAGTTTTGGAAGAGGGGAATATGAAATTTTAATGAAATGAATGTGAATTGTTAATGAAATTTATGATTGATTATTTATGAAATTATAGTTACTGTAAAGTAAAAAATAGACAAGAAAAAAAATTAAGGTATTTTAAAGGTGTTTAACTTTGGTACTGTATGCGAAATTACGGAAGAAGGGGAGAGAAGAATTCATTTAGTTGATTAAAAAAAAAGAAAAATCAGAAATTCAAAGAAACGCAGAAGAAAAAAAGAGTTTTCAAGTTAGGAGCAAAACGGGGAAGTGAAATTTTGGAAGAGGGGAATATGAAATTTTAATGAAATGAATGTGAATTGTTAATGAAATTTATGATTGATTATTTATGAAATTATAGTTTCTATAAAGTGTTAGGAGCAAAACGAGGAAGTGAAGTTTTGGAAGAGGGGAATATGAAATTTTAATGAAATGAATGTGAATTGTTAATGAAATTTATGATTGATTATTTATGAAATTATAGTTACTGTAAAGTAAAAAATAGACAAGAAAAAAAATTAAGGTATTTTAAAGGTGTTTAACTTTGGTACTGTATGCGAAATTACGGAAGAAGGGGAGAGAAGAATTCATTTAGTTGATTAAAAAAAAAGAAAAATCAGAAATTCAAAGAAACGCAGAAGAATTTCAAACGTAATTAAGAAGTAATACAAAATTAAAATCAAGGATTTTTTGCAGATTTCGCAAAATAAGTACTTTTAAGGAGAAAAAATTATTTTTGAAAAATTTAAGGCCTTTCAAGGACCGTACAAACCCTGTAGTAAAACGTACCACATTTTAGTAATTTTTATTAATTTTATCCTTTTTTTGTTGTTCTGTTTGCAAATTTATTTTTTCTTTCTGAATTTATATCTTGGGGAATTTAAATTTTAATAAGTTTAAAATTTTTTTACAATTGTGATTGATGTGATACTCATGAATTATCATTATTTTATATTTTGTTATTATTGTTATTGTGGAATCCTTGTATAATAAAATTTACAGTTGTAGAAACAAGAATGTAAGGTAGATGTGCCAGTAAGGACACCCTTCAGTGTTTTTGGTTTATAAAAAAATAACCAATAAAAATTTAGCTTTTATTATTTTTTTCATATCCCCCTTGCATGTTTTATAATATGGGTTATTGTTGACACTCTTAACACTAGAACCGCCATAGCGGTCATTTTGACCGGTAAAAAATGAAAATATTTCGATTCGAACCAGAAATTATTTTCTAAAATAAGTTAAATATGTACCACAGAGAAATAAGTTAAATAAATATGTTAAACATTAAAAAAAAAATAAATAAATCTGGTGTTAAATAGTTTTATAACACTTGAGGAAAATTTCCAGCGGTTCTAGTGTTAAACCTTAATGAAACCGACCAGGAATCAGAAAATGATGTTTCAAAGTTTCACTGTTTTTCACTGAAAATCTTAATGAACACGCTAAGAGCTGGCTTCATTTAACCCCTTAGCGACGAGCGTCTTTTACAGAATTTTTAGTCTTTTACCACCGGTTTCCAAAACAGAAATATTTATCTACTTGAATCTAGAAAATGCTCTGATTAAATAAGGCAAAATTTACAATAAAAACTTACTGGTGGGAATAATCAAAGATTCTGAGCACGCTACGCGTCACGTATACGCTTGTCCCGAAGGGGTTAATAAATTTTTATATTCTTTATTTTCTTGCAAAATTTTCATGTTTTTGTTTTGGTAGTAATAGAAAATTTTGATTTTTTTTTATACTAAAGGCCATTTACAAAATTTAATTTTTTTTAAAGGTTTTAAGACTCGTGTCAATTACTGGAATGTTCAATTAGTTAATTCTCAACAATAGACACAACGACCCCGATGTAGAGATTGCTAAAAATGTAATTTTAGAAATGCTCATAGTGCATAAAATATTTTGACTTTTAACTGATAACCGAAGTAATCAAATTTAATTTTTAAATTGAACGCACCAGAATGTAATAACACCAAAATTTTCAAAAACGGCTGCTTTTAATTAATTTAGTGTGGTTAATAAAATTTTCAATATTTTAATTATTTTTTTTTTCATAATTCTGCCTTGCATTTTATAATCTAGCAATCAATAAAACAAATCAGAAAGCAGAATATTAGTAGTCTGAGAAAAAGAGTTCAGCGTCACCTCGCACGCAATGTGGAGTCTGTGGAAGCCTGTGGTGACCGGTGGAGTTACGTGCCGCGGGTGAGCGCGCGTGCTGATAAGACTCAGTGGTGGAGATAAGAAGCGGAAGTGTGAACGGATAAGGACTTGTCTTATAGTACGCTGATATAAGAGAAGCATATTTATTTAGAGGAACTTTGAAAATTCGCGTAATTTTTTTTTTTTTACTTTGTAATTTTTTTTTTTCAAATGATAAAAAAAAATTGATACCTTATTTATTTTTTATTTTTTTATTTTATTTTATTTTTTGAGAATTTATTTTCTGTTTTAAAACTTTTATTTTGTGAGTATTTTTTTTTTCAGGTGATAGAAATTTTTTTTGTGAATATGTTGTTTCTTTTACAAATTTTTATTTTGGAAACATAAAGTTTTTTTGTGCGTATTTTTTCGAGAAATTCTTTTTCATTGTGAACTTAATTACTTTCTTTTCAGGAATAATATTTTAAATTTTGAGATCTTAATTTTTTAAATTTACTAAGAGTTAGAATTTTTACAAATGGAAAACTTTTTATTTACCATTTTAAAATAAAGAGTAAACATTTTGTGTGTGTGTGTTGCAAATATCTTTTCAGATATTCTGTAAAGTGTTTGTGAAATGGCCCTTCATTCAGAAAAATGGTCCCATATTAAAATGTCTCTTTTAAATTTCCGTTAAGTGTTTGTCTTTGCATGTTTATGTTAGTCTAGCGTGTTTAACAGAACTGTAGTCATGTAACAACAATCCCTGAGCTATTTTCAAGAATTTTTTATTGCATGAATGTGAGAAGATATTTTTTTCGCATAAGACTTTCTCATGTGTGTTGTTCGAGAAGTTGATGTGAGTAGATAAGCATATTTTATCATTTTAGGGTACATTTTTGGAGGAAATATGCTATAACCACGACGATATATATTCTGGAAATGAATTAGAGAGACTTAGAAAATGTCGCGTGAGATATTTTTTTTTTTTAATTTTCTGATGTGTGTTGTTCGAAAAGGGATGTTAGAGAAGTAATTTTTTAAAACAGATTTGGAATTTAATAGGTGTTGAACGTTTTCGTGGGAAAGATCTAATTTCCTAGAGAAGAGATTTCGCATAGAGTGTTGCCACCGAATAACATGAAATGTAAATAAAGAAATCAAATTAAAAGATGTTGCCACTAAATAAATTGAAACGTAAATAACAAAATAAAATTAAAAGATGTTGACACTAAATACAGTGAAATTAAATAACGAAATAAAGACTGTTGGCATCGAATAAAGAAAAATATAGTGTTGCTAATGAAAAAAATGAGAGATTATAAAACAAAGTAAACATTAAAGATCTTCTTAACAACACATAAGCAAAAGAAATGTAAAATTTGCTTTAAAAAGTAAGTATGTGGACACCCTGTATATAAAGTAAAGAAGAGGTATACAATAATAAATCATTGATTGTATTTTTACATATGTTGCATACATCAGTTAATAAATTGTCCTTGAACAATAGAAAAGAAAGGATTAAAACCACAATTTATTGTCATATACCATACATTACACTTATGCATCCATTAATTTTTTGTCACATATATAAAGTAAATAAGAGGTATATAGTAATAAATCGTTGTATGACTTTTTACATGTGTTGTACATATATGTTAATTAAATGCGCTTACATAATTAACACAAAGGAAAACTATAATTTACTGTCACAAAATAGATGTTGCATATGCCCACCAATTAAATTTTTTAAAATATTTACTAAAGAAAAAATACGAAGTTATGATTTACCGAAAAACTTGATAAATTAATTGAACAAGATATCCATTTATGAAATGTCCATCATAAGTAAAATACACAGTGAATAAATTTAATCTTTCTTTACAATTGATTAAAAGAAAGAAAGAAATTGCGTTCATGTAGGGTGAAACCTCCAGTTATCGACACCGTACCAGTAACTGACATTTCAGCAAAATATCTAACTCAATTAACCATTTTCTTATAAAATTCTACTAATGCCATCTAGTGGTAACTTACTCGCATTTGTCTTAACTGTAATAACTCATGTGTCAATTATGGTTTTTCAGAATAGGCAGGGTGTCAGTTACTGGATTTATTGACAATATATTTGAAAAGAGAATTATTTTTTAGGGTTCTGTACTTAAAAAGTAAAAACGGTACCATTATGCGATCATTCCTGTGTCTATCTGTCTGTCACACCCATTTTACTCATAAACTATGGAACGTGGAAAGTTCAAATTGGCTGAAGTAATAAAGGTTATTCATCAACTTCCACATATTTATAGATTATTAACCATTCACACTATGCCTAGGAACTAGTTGGATGTGCCAATCCCAAAACTTTCTTCTATCTCATGTATTTTAATATTTCAAAATGTTGTTAAAAATGTCAATATTTCATTTTTATTAGTTCAATACTATATCAACTTTGACTTTCATCTTAAATTTCTGCTTCAGTCCATTAATCGGACTAAAAACGAGTTAATCTCGATCATATTATTTATTAAAATCAATAGTTTTTTGTTATTCATTTGTATATCAGCTGTTCGCGAATAGTCGGCTTATCAGGATGGAAAGTTCCTGTTGCTTCATCAGCCGCCGGTGTACAATAAAACTACGATAAATCAAGAAAATTACACAAAAATCGCTATTATAGTGCCCCATTTTGGCGGAATATTTCCAAATACAGGCAGGACCTTCTTGCCATGACCGAAAATATGCACAAAAAATTTGGTTCAGTTCTATGCATAACTTCACACACTTTTCGATGGTACAATATTAAAAATGGTACAAAAATCGCTATTACAGCGTCCCCTTTTGGCGATCGCTATTACAGCACCCCCCCTTCCGGCGGAATTTTTCTAAATTCAGGGAGGACCTTCTTGCCATGGCCAAAGACATACATAAAAAATTTGGTTCAATTCTATGCATAACTTCATAAATTTTTCGATGGTACAATATTCAAAATGGCACAAAAATCGCTATTACAGCTCCCCCTTCTGTTGGATTCTTTCCCAAATTCAGGGAGGACCTGCTCGCCATAGCCAAAAACTTTTTAAAAATTTTGGTTTAATTCTATGCACAACTTCATACCCTTTTTGATGGTACAATATTCAAAATAGTACGAAAATCACACAAAATTCGCTATTACACGGACAGACAGAGATTTTCTATAAACATGTTTTTTGGGGCCTCTGTCCTCTAAAACGTGTAAATGCGTCGAAAACCGGAAGTCGAAAGAAATTTCGATTACAATACTTTCTTCTATTGAAGATAGAATAAAGTAAAAATGTAGAGGGACTAATTAAGTTACTTGACAAGTAAAATGTTTTCTTTGTAACCTTATTTTATTAAATTACCTATTTTATTAACCTTATTATTAAATTTCGATTACAATACTTTCTTCTTTAGAAGATAGAAGAAAGTAAAAATGTAGAGGGACAAATTAAGTTACTTGACAAGTAAAATGTTTTCTTTGTAACCTTATTTTATATAATTTTAGGGTTCCGTACTTAAAAAGTAAAAACCAACCATTATAAGATCACTCCTGTGTCTGTCTATCCGTCTGTCACACTGTACTCGTAAACTATAGAACGTGGATTGGGTTCAAATTGGGGGAAATAATAAAGAGTATTGACCCACATATTTACAGATTATTTAACATTCACAAATATATTTAGTAAAAATGTAGAGGAGTTAATTAAGTTACTTGAAAAAAAAAATCTTTTCTTTGTATATCGTGTGAAAGCTGTCGTAACGTGAATGCAAAAATACATTAAAAAAAATAAGGTATTATATTTTCAGAGATATCGTCGAAAATGTAGTGCAAAAATATGCTCTCCCTCATCTATTTCCGAATCTACCGAAACTAAAATTATGAAAAAATTAGAGGTAGTAGACGTTAATGTAAACCTCGCAGGCAAAAAAATAGCGATTACCAAGGCAACATAGTTCTTGAGTAAAGCGCATTTTCCCGTTACACACAAATATGGATTTGCGAGCATTCCGCAAGGTGTTGAAGAGCGCTGGAGGTACCTATCGTAGTAGAAGTATAAAAGCATTGTTGATAACGATTTTCGAAAAAATCGTCGATAATTAGCCGATATATTAATCCTTCAAAACACGGACGGTTTGGACACGCATAATGACAGGAGCGGCGTATTCTATGTACCATCGGCTTTTAAAGCCTAGATAACAACTTTTAATGATATATTTGTGTAATGCAATGTCAAGTAGTAGTGTAAAAGCAATAAACGTCAAATTGCTAAAAACAGACTAATTTAATTAGAATTACTCACATAAATACTATGGTATTCAAGGCATGTTGCATTGACTAGATCTCTGAATACGCCTCCCGTGTCTTTAAACATTAATTAAAGATCTATCTGAAAAAATGCGGCACGGACGGTGGCGTTGCAATTTTGCGACATCCTTTCGAAGCGCGCTTAGTACAATGCCAAGTTTAAACTTTGAACGAGAGTTTTGTTTTAGCTACACTGTAAAAAGAAATGATTATTACTACATTAAACTTAGTTTTATGAAAGGTCAAATGAAATTTAAATATCACTACTTTTATTGCCAGTACTGAATAAGTTCATCATTAGCAGATTACGACAAGATTAAAAGTTATACAGAATAGAAATATTTGATATTATTTAGGCTTCATATCTCTTTGAACTTTTATGGTATAACCATTCATACTTTTCTAGTATATACAGCTATACCCAATCCTATGTTGTATAGCTTTTTACAAACTCTTGTTATTCTTTTAGCAATGATTGTTTTTAATAATACAGTTAATAATTTAGATATTTATTGTACGGAACCCTCTGAGCGCGAGTAATACTCGCACTTGACCGTTTATTTTATTTTGTAAAACTTAACCCTTAAATGCGCGAATTATTCTTTTAGAATGGTGCTTTTATTCTTATATTTAACCCCTTAACAGTGTGGCCCGAACTGGATTCGGGCAAGAACACTTTGCTTGCTTCGTTATTAAAAGCATTTTGATACCACTAATTTGTAACTGTAAATTTATCTTTATTGATTCTCAGAGATTTTTCAATTAACTAAGGTAAATATTTTAGTATGGAAAAAGTGGTGTCCAGACCTATTTTTAATTTTTTTGTAAGAAAACAAATGTCACTGTTAAGGGGTTAAGATTCGACACCATAAATTTTAAGATAGATTTTTAACTTTATTTAGTAGCATATTCTTGTACTTTTTACTAGATTAATATTTCTATATAAATATAGTGGATGCTAAGAGTTAAATAATAAAAAGGAAAAGTGCTAATGAGGGAAGTTCCTTAACATAATAAACCGGTATACCAAATTCGGAGCAAATCGAATCATTCTGCATGAAAAACACATTTATCTGAATTAAGGGGGGTGGACTAACACCGTTTTTCCCCCTTTATCCTTAACCAATGAACCCCCAAAACTAATCAGGGAAGTTCCTTAACATAATAAACCGGTATACCAAATTCGGAGCAAATCGAATCATTCTGCATGGAAAACACATTTATCTGAATTAAGGGGGGTGGACTAACCCCATTTTTCCACCTTTATCCTTAACCAATGAACTCCCAAAACTAATCAGGGAAGTTCCTTAACATAATAAACCGGTATACCAAATTTGGAGCAAATCGAATGATTCTGCATGAAAAACCCATTTATCTGAATTAAGGGGGTGGACTATCCCCCCTTTTACCCCTTTATCCTTAACCAATGAACCCCCAAAACTAATCAGGGAAGTTCCTTAACATAATAAACCGGTATACCAAATTCGGAGCAAATTGAATGATTCTGCATGAAAAAACCATTTATCTGAATTAAGGGGGTGGACTAACCCCCCTTTTCCCCCTTTATCCTTAACCAATGAACCCCCAAAACTAATCAGGGATGTTCCTTAACATAATAAACCGGTATACCAAATTCGGAGCAAATGGAATGATTCTGCATGAAAAAACTCTTTTTCTGAATTAAGCAGGGTGGATTAACCCCGTTTTTCCCCCTTTATTCTTAACCATTGAACTCCAATTAAGGGGGGTGGACTAACCCCGTTTTTCCCCCTTTATCCTTAACCAATGAACCCCCAAAACTAATCAGGGAAGTTCCTTAACATAATAAACCGGTATACCAAATTCGGAGCAAATCGAATCATTCTGCATGGAAAACACATTTATCTGAATTAAGGGGGGTGGACTAACCCCGTTTTTCCATCTTTATCCTTAACCAATGAACTCCCAAAACTAATCAGGGAAGTTTCTTAACATAATAAACCGGTATACCAAATTCGGAGCAAATCGAATGATTCTGCATGAAAAACCCATTTATCTGAATTAAGGGGGTGGACTATCCCCCCTTTTCCCCCTTTATCCTTAACCAATGAACCCCCAAAACTAATCAGGGATGTTCCTTAACATAATAAACCGGTATACCAAATTCGGAGCAAATCGAATGATTCTGCAGGAAAAAACCCCTTTTCTGAATTAAGCGGGGTGGACTAAACCCATTTTTCCCCCTTTATCCTTAACCAATGAACTCCCAAAACTAATCAGGGAAGCGCCTTATCACAATGAACCTAGGAAAAAATTTTGAAGCAAATCGGATGTTTCTATCAAGAGTTATCGCGTTACGTACATACATACATACGTACGTACGTACATACATACATACATACAGAACGGGCGGGCACATTAGCTCTCAGGCTTTGATAGCCTGTGAGCTAAAAAGTGATGCAGAAATGCATCTCTGTGAATTTAACGGTTAAAATACTGGTATCCAAAGAGCCGGAGACTTCGCAGCTCTGTGGTTCGGGGGGGGGGGGGGGGAATATGCGATATGGGGTCAAAAAAATGAAGTGTTGCTAATTTAGTTTTTTTTTTAAATTCAAATAGTTAGAACTATTTTCAATTAGTAATATTTAGCTTAATTAATCACTCATTAAATAAAGTAATTATTACTATTCGGAAATAATGTTTTTTTTTTTTTTTTAATTAGAATTTAAAATATCCGCTTAACTGCAACACTAGAGAATAGAGAAGAAATTCGCATTTATAGCGTATTAAGTGGGATCGCGTAGTAACCGAACGCGTATTGAACGTGATAATTTTGTATTAGTCTATTGGGCGGTGTTCTCGGGATCGGAAAAAATCTGGGTATAAAGCGGGATCGAGTATTAACCGCGAGTATCTTAACACTTTGTTGCTTAGTGTTCCATTACAGGGAACACCTAACGTGATTCCCAAATGCCACATGGGCACCAGAATTTTGTTAGAAGCCTTTTCCGTTCATTGTGTATGTGAAATAAAGCTTTTTCTTATTTCCAAATAAATTTGTCTGTAAAATTAGTCAGAATTGGAAAGTGTTGCCACAATGATAGAATTTTTTTTTCCGGAAAACATGGCCGTTCATTTTAGGTCATATTACTGGATGATGCCGAGAAATATAACAAACTAGGCAAGTGTAATTCACATCTAAAAACGTACTCCATTAAGTAAACCAAGTCATATTTCTGTACTTAAAAAACTCATAGGTGCCAAGTTGCGACTAATCCTCCGTATTATGTGGGTTAATTTAACCCTGGTTTAATACATTTCGTACCGGAATTTTTTTTCAGAGATGAAATTAAATACGTTCCACGTAGGAAACTGGAATTAAATAAATAAAGATTCATCAAATAAATTTTCTGGTTCAAAACTTCGTTAAACTGGGTTAAATTAATCCCCGCATTACGGAAGATTAGTGCGAGCTTGGCACCTCTGAAAACTATATATCTAAATAAATATGAAAGTTAGTGCTTACCTTATAACAGATGTTATAAAACCCAATTTTTCAAAGACTTCTATTCAGACGCGTAATACTGCGATCGCTTGAATACCGCCATAGCTTCTTCCCTTTTCACAATTAGTTTATGTGTTACGCCGTAGCTACTGTGACCTGCCTGGAAGAAAATATATGTGGACCGTTTTGCCCGGGCGGATCCTTTTAGGCCACCTTCCCCTACTACAGTAAGAACTATAGTGAGCATTAGTGAGATTTATGTTCCATAAATTACTGGGGGTAGGAATTCTAGAAGTAACTTAATACACACACAAAAAAGTGTCAATTCTACGATATTTTAATTAAAGTACTTTTAACTGGAAAACAATAAGTTCATGGACAATATCAGAGTCGTATAAAATTGGAAACAATCAACGAACAAATATTTTATCGATTGCTTTATATTTTCCACGATAAATAGATTTATATATATATATATATAAATCTATTTATCGTGGAAAATATAAAGCAATCGATAAAATATTTTTAAATAAATAAGTAGAAAAAAATCTAAAATAAAAGAATAAAATTAGTGTAAAATTAGAAATCATCTACGAACATAAATATTTGGCAATCTCTTGAATTAAATTCTGCATCCCCTATGTCTATACAAATCTGAAAACATAAATTTAGTGTATACATTTTTGATGAGTCTTTTATAATAAACTAAAAAAAATATTTGATATAAAAAAATCATTCACAGAAGAAATTTTATCTATAATCTTGTCAAGTGAAACAAATTAGCGAAATCTTCAATAATGTAATCTTTTCAACCACACTTTCTAAACACCAGCTTGTAAAAAATACTTATGAATGTTTAAAAAAGAACATTTTATGAATACTTGGTGGTACTTTTAGAGTTCTTATTAGAGGAAAAAACACAAAAACAAAACAACGGTTATTTAATTTAATTCTTTAAAAAAAATTGCTTCATATAGTCACATATATTCTCAACATCTGGATAAAATAAATGTTGGTTTAAGTAAACGCATAATTTATACAGAAAATGAATTTATTAGGCAATGACTCAAATTACCGTAATTTCCGGTGTATAGCCCGCTGATCAAACAATTATGTTTTGACCCAGAATTTCTAAAAAATAAAATGTAACTTTTTAGATCACGGTAAATATTGGTCTTCAAATACTCAATAAAATTTCTGGGTCCAAACTGAATTGTTTGATCTGCGGGCTATACACCGGAAATTAAGGTACATCGCTATAATTTTTAACCCCTTAACAGTGTGGCCCGAACTGGATTCGGGCAAGAACTCTTTGCTTGCTTCGTTATTAAAAGCATTTTGATACCACTAATTTGTAACTGTAAATTTATCTTTATTGATTGTCAGATATTTTTCGATTAAGTAAGGTAAATATTTTAGTATGGAAAAAGTGGTGTCCAGCCCCATTTTTAATTTATTTGTAAGAAAACAAATGTCACTGTTAAGGCTGTTCTCAAATCCAAATAGTCAACTTTCTGACATAAGTTTTAATTCATTTTTGTTCGGAAACGCATGAAACTAGGAGGGGTTGTTATTCAGAAACTATGTAATACAGCTGTTTTTCCCGTTTTCTTGTAAACACAACAGATCTTTCTGAAAACACTGTCAAAGTTCGCATTTTGAACCGAACTTCCGAACGAAAGAAGAAAATCCAGTCAATAAGGGGAGAAAAATGCCGTGTCACGTGATCCAAATCGCTTATAACTCAATAGGTAAGTGATTGATCAAAAAATGGAAAAAACAGTTCGATTCCAAATCGATTCCAGGGCCAGGCTTTCTAATTTTATAACTTTCCGTTAAAAAATGAATTTGTATATGTGTCAAAACGTTTTGCGCTTATTGAGCAGCGCAGTTAAGAACAGCCTTAAGGGGGTTAAAGAAAGAAATTGAAGTAAAGAAATGTGCGTAACTAGATAAAAAACTACGACTATTTTAAAATGTAAAATAGTACCAAGTGTTTTAATAAGATAGCAATGTTTAACTTCAAATGAGCAATGATTCCTGAAATTGATTTTATATGCACACAGAACAGAGCGTTAAATGTGATTTCTTCACTGCAGCCTAATTTTCAGCAATGTTCTGTCCAAATTGTTGTGTAAGTATTTGCAAAAATAAAGAAAGAAAGAAATGAAAATAAAATTTAAAAAATAATTTTTGTGTGCCCAGATAGCATGAACTTTAGCAGCAAGTTTGATTTTTTCTGAAATAATCTTGCCGTGACAAATTTGAATTGAGAAATTCGCAGCAAATTTCCCGCAAGGTATACCATCCCTCACTTGCCTGAGTAGTTTGTTGTGAAACTGATGGAAAGACTGTTTTTAATTCATGAAAGTGACGAAAGCAAAAAATCCCTCTGTTGAGAGAATAAACAATCAGCACATACGCAGAAATTGCAGAAATTTTATTCGGTTGGCACCGTTTTTTCTAAACGCTATACTTATCAAATACCAAAAAAGGCTCGTATTGAAGAGTACAAATATTACCGTAACTTGTTTATGGTGATGAAAACGATGCATGCACCTTCTGACAGTGTGTTCGCATCAATAGACTTGATCTGGTCTATGGACCCCTCCGAAGGGGTTAAACTTATAGTGTAACAGTTGTAAACAGATAGTGGGGCGTGGGAAGATTACTACTTTGCAGTATTTTTGATTACTTGTTTGCCATTAATTTGCAAAAAATTTGATACAGCACGAATTTAACTTGCACGACAAGTTAGCTGCAAGTTCAAAGTGTGTTGACTTCGGCGTTTGCGTTATCTTGTGCAGTCTTGTTATGAATTTTCAGTCTTGTCATGCTGAGCTTGCTGAAACTTTGCAAGTTTTCAAAGCAAGACTGCTGCAAATTTTCTGAAAATTAAAAATGCTATCTGGGTAATAATTATATATATATATAAGTGATGAAACAGTGACGCACCGGAGAACAAATTAACATCGCTAAATTTATTCTTCGTCTTATTAACCCTCTCGCTGCGCAACCCGAGATTTCCTCGGACATGCATTTTTTTCCGTCTAATTAACCCTCCTTGATTATTCCTACCAGTAATTTTTTTATTGTAAATTTTGCTTTATTTAATCGGAGCATTTTCCCGATTAAATTAGACAAAAATTTTTGTTTTGAAAAACCGGTGACAAAAGAATAAAAATTCTTAAAAGACGCTCGTCGCGAAGGGGTTTTGATAAAACAATTACGCAGCGAGAGGGTTAATCCTTACCCGGGCAAAGCAATTCTGCGACTGAAATGTTGAAAATATAGACTGCCAGCAGAATCTAGAAACAAATTGATTTGAAAATAACAAGAGACGTTTTATCACGTGAATTATAAAAACAAAATATTTTAATAAACATTCTGGTTCGAATCTATCAATTTTGAATAAAAGTGAAGTGGGAAGCATATTCCCACTACCTGTGTAAGGGTTAAAGGATAGAATTTCTGAGATTTTTTTTTTTTAAATCCATTATAATTTAGTGCTTGCAATCGCCCAACTGTTGCGCCACTGCTCCATCACTAATATATATCTATTTTCATCATAGTGCTTATCAAATATTTCAACAGTGCTTCACTTGGGTTATTTTATTTTTTAGTCGTGCTTCCATACTATAGATTTTTACGTGTGATCATATCAACTTATTTTGTGCGCGTGCGCATGTGTTTTTCAATATGATGCCTTCAACATAATGTTGTACACCAGCGGTTCGCAACCTATGTGCCGTGAGAAGTCTTTGCTCTCGTAATCGTTGAAATATGCCAAGTAGAAGTTGTGTGCCTATATTTATTAGAAGAAATTATACTGGTACGGGTAATTCAAAAATTACTAATTTAGCCACAGTTTGACTAAACTAAATTATTACACTGCATTAGGCCAAATGTGATTTAAATTAACACTAGAACCACTGTAGTGGTCATTTTGACCGCTACCAAATACAAATATTTCGATTATCACCAGAAATTTCTTTCTAAAATAAGTTTAAAATGTACCACGCAGAAATAAGTTAAATAAATAAGTTAAGTAGTTTCAATTAAAATTTCCGGTGTAAAATATTTTTATAAAACTTCAGTAAAATTTCCGGCGGTTCATTAATCAGAAGAACTAAAACTAATTCTAAATAAATGATAACTTAGAACGTATTTCGAAGCTTTTACGCTGATTTCAGTTTCCTTTAAAGTTTTGATTTTTTTAAAAACCATTCGTAGCAAGCATTTATATCTTAAAATTTATCATCATGCCATTTTCTAAGCTTCTGTTCTAATGGTCTTACGACCCCCCCCCCCCCCTTGTTGGTACTGGTACGACATAAAATACATATAGCTTATCTTGGAGCCCGGACTGTCACCATCAATTTTCCAACATTACTTTTGAAATTGATTTGGTATTTCCTAAAATTCCATAAAAATCGTAATTTAGAACGCTTTGTTAATTTCACCCTTTTAAATTTAGAAATTTTTAGAACCTGATCTTGGAGAGAATTTGCATCTTATAAGTATCTTATAAGTATCTACCATGTGAAATTTCAAGCTTTTATCTTTAACAATTCCATAAAAACCGTAATTTAGAACGTTTATAGAACTCTTTTCTCAAATTTTCACCCGTTTTAAATTAAGATTTTTTTAGAAACTGTTCTTAGAGAGGATTTATACCTGTAATGCCAAATTTAAAGTTTCTAGGCTCTTCAGTATCACAAAAATCACATTTTCAGAACTTTTTCGCTTCTTCTCCTTCTACGGGTAGTGGCAAGGACATAAAATATAGCCTATTTTCGAACAGGAACTGTCACCATCAATTTGCCTACAAACACACAAACAAACGTTACTTCTTTATAATATTAGCGTAGATTGTATGAAATAACAGCAGAATTTTAAAATGCAACATTCTAAGTTCCGCAGTTTATTATCCAAAGAGTTTTCAGTGTCATAAAGTTACATATCCTTCTAAATTTGTTTCAGTGCTTGATTGTTTTTAATAAAAAACATTAGACTACTGCAATGAAAACTATTAAAAAACTTATTATAAGCTATTGCTTTTTCCGCAATAGCAAATGTACAATCATTACAAAAATATTATCCGCTCTGAATGTTATATTTAGGAGAAATAATTTTCTGCTAGATCCTTGAAAAATATTTACTAGTATGCTTGTCTTAAAACCCTACCTTGTAGGGAAGAAAAAAATATTTGCATTACAAATACAGTCCAATTCAATTAATACGAGAAGAAAGGGAATTATAAAAGTTCTCGTAATAACCCTTACTCGTAATTCTCGTGAAGATAATAAAAGTTTTAGACACATACACATAATTAAACTTATTACTACTATTTATCGCTCTAATTATCGCAATGCTAAAATTAACTTCCTACCATAAAGTTAACATAAAATATTCAATCTTACCTTTGTGGGTGTCATTTTCGTTAGTCTGATCGTTTCCAGTCTTGCCAGTGGGCTACTTTTTTTTTATTCAAATTTCTTGATGACACCTCTTTTTTCAAATAGTAAAATATCCCCTGTTTTCGCATCAATTAACATGTCATTAACACTTTGCAGTCCGTTGTCACCGATGCGGCGACATCATCTTTCTTTGCAAACCTTGTTTTTGGCACCAGTAAAAAAGGAAAATAAAATTTTCCTTATTTAATCAGAACATTTTTGAAATTGTGTACTTGAAGTAAACTTCTTTTTAAAAAGTGGTGCTAATCGAATAAAATTTGCGTAAGAGACGCCGGAGTGCAAAGGGTTAACACGTTCACTCCGGCGCGGTGGGTCACACTCGACTGTCTCAGAGTTGTCAAGTCTGAGGCTTTTTGCACACCTCTGTTATTTTAGAGAAAATGTTGTTCCTTTAAATCGCCCAATTGTTCTAATTAAATAAAACAACATTTTCTGTATTGAAATACTGGTATCCAAAAAGCCTGAGACTTGGCAGCTCTGAGACAGTTGAGTGTGATCCACCGCGGCGGCGTGAACATGTTAAATAAGGCGAATTTTACCTTTTCAAGAAAGTGGAGCAAATCAAGAAATCTGAATTTTAGAAAAGTAGCCCAAAGTCTTTCCTTTAGACACGAAAACAAACAGTGTATTTTGTTAAATAATGCAACAGCAACGCTCATATATGAGCGCATATAAGCGCCTATAGGCGGTGCTGACTGTTGACAAGGGTGGGTCGAAAGAAGCTAAATTTTTCAGATCAACTTCTAATAACGCAGAAAAGTTGCATTTTGTAATTAGAAGAATAACGCAAAAAATATTTTTGAAATCGGTTAATATCTTTTGGTCGCTCATTTGAATTTTAGAAAATATGATAAAAATTAACGATTTTTAAAACTAATGATGAAAATTAAAAAGTATTCAGAGCTACTTCTAATAGCACGTAAATCTCCACTTTTGGTATTAAAAGAATAACACAAAAAATTATTTAAAATCGGTTAATATTTTTAGGTCGTGCATTGCACTTGTATTTTGGAAAATATGACCAAAAATAGACAATTTTTGGAATTAAATGATGAAAATTTATAAAATATTCAGATCTACTTCTAATATTGCGTAAAAGTCATATTTTGAAATTAGATGAATAACACAAAAAAACTATTTAAAATCGATTAATATCTTTAGGTCGCTTCATCGCACTTGAAATTTGAAAAACATTGTAAAAAATATCACAGCCAGTTCAAAATATGTTTTGGTCGTATAACTACTACAACTGGAACCGATAGAGATAGTTTTAGAAGTGTTATATATATATATATATATATCTTTCTGGGAAGAACATCTCCTTAGAGGTCCTTGTAGTTTGATGTTACGGCACTTCTATGAATATAGGATTGAAAAAGAAGAGGGTTATTCAAATTTAGAAATGGAGATAGGGGGGGGGGGGGGGCTTGCATTGGTGTATTTGCCTTTTGCATTTCATTGAATTGCGTTTTAGGCACTGGTTTGGACATTTTGGATACAATGCCCCCCCCCCCCCCCCCAAAAAAAAACTATTTACATAAATTTTATTTTTAATTTTTAATAGCAAGGCTATAAAGGATAAATCAATTTATTCAAATAAATACATTTCAATACATTGTATAAGTTCAGTGAAAGTGATATATTTAACAGTGTATTGGAAAATTAAAAGTATTGTTTAAATGTGTAAATATATCTCAGTCAACCAAAAATAATTTAAATTGAATTTTAAAACAAAAAGTTTAAAGCCACATAAAGGCGTCCCTTAAATTTTGAAATCATATCTTTTAAAACTCATATTTTGAATTTGTGATAGTTGTGAATGATAAAGCATTAATGAATAAACTTTTATACATCTTTTTAAATTAATTGTACATAATATTTGCATATGCGATTATAAATAAAGCAAAAATAAAATAATGAAATAAATATATATATATATAGAGAGAGATATTTTAATTAATACCATAGCGTCACTCAAAATTTGATATCATTATTTTTAAGTTCCATATTTAAAACACTTAGAGCATAAGATATAGTGCTGAGTCACAAACTTTTAACCCGTTAAGGGTTTTTGTATTGATATAAAATTACGGTTAATAACCGCTATCTGTAAAAATGGTCGAATGACCGGACAGTTTGCTGCAAATTTTTTAATGTGCACCTATAGGACCAGAAAATTATGCCACTCATGTGATTTTTCCATCAATATGTTAATCAAAGTGCCTAAAAGACAATTCAATGAAATGCAGATACACCAATGCAAGGGCCTCCCCTATCGGCATTTCTGAATTTCGGATAACACTTTTTTTAAATCCTGTATTGATAGAAGTGCCGTAACGTCAAACTACAAGGACCTCATCTAAAAAGATGTTCTTCCCGGAAAGATATAAGAAAAAACTTCTAAAACTACCTCTATCGGTTCCAGTTGTAACTTAGTTCCAGTTCTGAACTTAGATAAGAACTATCTGAATTTCCCCATGGCCTGAAGCAGAAATAGATATCTTATAAATAGTATTACTGTACCTCTTCATGGCTTTCTTATCTGTATCGAGGCCCGGTGCCAAGAAATAATCATGGCATCCACTCTTCATTCGGCGAGAAAATACCTCTTTCAACACCTCGGTGACAAACACAATATAAATAACCTCGACACCCAATACTGATGTTACTTATGCAAAAATTATATTGAGGGTAGAATCCCGAGTCATAACTGCTTCAACGACAATAGCTAGTATTCCGTCGACCAGTCTCAAGTTGACTTGCCGAGTAAGTGCCTTTACTGCGACTTTTCATTCAAAACAAATAATGAACTATACAAGCACAAAAATAAAGCTCACAAGTCAAAAGTGAAAAATGAAACTTCAGCAGCCTCGCCAAACATAGGCGATCACTCCCCTAGCTAGCTTCCCTCGACCAGTGGTGTTGGCAGTTCCCTTTCCGTCACTGACAAGTAAAGGTACTTTAGTCCGTGGCGGCGATTTTCGATTTTTATAGCTCATTCAATTCGTCTTATCGAGCTAAATAATTTGCCACATCGCATATCGGCTATTGAGTTTTAATAATGACTGGGGGCCGGGTCAAATTTAAAAATTTGCATAATACAGTGCTGCCAAAGGCGACTATTTTTATATTTTATTGGCACCGCTCGCTATTTTAAGAGAAAAATTTCTCCTGCAGATATTGTCACAGTGTATGTGAAAAAATTGTGTTTTATAAAAGTGGCGCGAGATAGAATTAAAAAATAGTGCATGTGGCAACCCTGTAATGCGAGCTGCCGAAAATAAAACAGTAGCAGAAAATTCCTTCACATGCAACCGTGCGTAGACGTTCCGCAAGTTACGAAGTGACTGAAAAACTGACAAAAGAACCGACAATTTGTGGTTACAAAGATTTTTGCTCGTAATTCGGGAAAACATTTTGACAGGATTAACAAAACTAGACGAGGACATCATAACTTGCGAAAACGTGCCTTTCAAGTAGCATACGAATATTTTATCTGCAATTACAAATTCCTATAATAACAGCAATAATTATAGTTGTTATTGGCACTGTAAAAACAATTAGTAAACTTAAATCTAACTTATATCTTTAAGGCATTCTGTTTTTCAATGAACGAAACTTTGAAATTTGACCCGGCCCACTGTAATTATTAAAACTCAATAGCCGATATGCGAGGTATAAAATTACTAAGCTCGATGAGATGAATCGAATGACCTATAAAATCGAAATTCGCCGCCATAGACTATAGTACCTTTACTTGTTAGAAATTTTATACCTCGCATATCAGCAATTGAGTTTTAATAATGACAGGGGTCCGGGTCAAATTTCAAAATTTCGTTCATTGATAAACAGATACCCTCAAAGATATAAGTGAGATTTAAGTTTATTAATTGCTTTTACAGTGCCATACATTGCCAATAACTACTATAATGTTATATTATTGCTGTTATCATAAGGATTTGTAATTGCAGATAAAATATTCGCATGCTACTTGACAGGCAGTTTCTCGTAAGTTATGATGTCCTCGTCTAATTTTGTTCATCCTGTCAATACTTTTTCCCGAATTACGATCAAAAATCTTTGTAACCACAAATTGTCGATTCTTTTGTCAGTTTTTCAGTCACTTCGTAACTTGCGGAACGTCTACGCACGGTTGCATGCGAAGGAATTTTCTGCTACTGTTTTATTTTTGGCAGCTTGCATTACAGGGCTGTCAAAGGCACTATTTTTTAATTCTATTTCGCACCATTTTTATAAAACAAAATTTTTTCACATACACTGTGACAACATCTGCAACAGAAATGTGCAGCAATTTTTTTTTCTCGAAAAATAGCGGTGCCAATAAAATATAAAAATAGTCGCCTTTGGCAGCCCTGCATTATGCAAATTTTTAAACTTTGACCCGGCCCCCTGCCATTATTAAAACTCAATAGCCGATATGCAAGATGGAAAATTATTTAGCTCGATGAGACGAATCGAATGAGCTATAAAAATCGAAAATCGCCGCCACGGACTATAGTACATTTACTTGTGAGAGTAGTCTCAACGCAAGTATTGACGATAGTCATAAGTCGCCAAACACCTCTGACCACCTTCTAACGCAGGCATGTCAAACTCATTTACCACCGCGGGCCAAATTAAGAATTATATACACAGCCGCGGGCATAGATAATATTATAGCTAGGACTGGGCGATGTAGAAATTTCTTAAATCGATTTATCATCCATCCAACATCGCGATTTAGTGCTAAATCGCGATTTAACACCGATTTTACATTTTAGAATATGGAAGCCTATTTTTTAATTTTTAGTAAGAAAATACGATCTTTATGTGCCCCCTTCCCCCTCCTGTATTATTTAGTATACTTAGGTTTTAATTTGTCAAATAATTTTGAAAAGAGGTATATTTTACACATAAAAAAGCTTTGAATGTCCCAAAACACTAGTTTTTTTTTTTTCCATTTTAAAAATTAGTGACCTATTGTAATACATTTTATAAACTCATTCTATAAGAAGTAATATAAAAGAAAATGATTTTTTTTTGTCTGACTTGTTATGCATGCTACAATCTAAATTCCTTAAGGGGGGGGGGGGCTTCCCCTAGCCCACTCAAATAGCATTCATTGCTAACAGCCTACATACACTTTTTTTTTTTTTTTTTTTTTTTTTTTTTTTTTTTTTTTACAGACACAGATTAAAAAAGTTAATAAGGTAAAACAGAAGCATATTAAAAGACTTCAATGATGAATTTAACTATTCATTTATCATGATGAGAAAAGTAGTAAAAAAAGGGGGGGGGAGATATGAGAAATAAGGTGCAATTTTATAGCTTTTTAACTTTTAGATTAAAATAAGATTTGTTTAACATAAATGCTGACATTTATATAGCGGATGGAGAAGGATTGAAAGTGTGACCCTTGGAGCACATCACTGAAATTGCTGATTTTTTTCGTGGTTGTTGCCATCCTTTAAGATTAGTAATAAAATATAATCTTAAAATATATCTCTTTTTAATGATAACAAAATGTCAAAAAAGCAAAAAATCGCAGATCTGCAGAAAAATCTAATGAATGCCTCTTCCAGCCTTCCCTCATTCTCCTGTAAAAATAAAGTTACTTGACTCATTACAGAACTTTATTAAAGTATTTTTAATTAATTACAAAATAATAATAAATTAAAACTAAAATATTCCCATAAAACCTAAACATATGAAAATTAATTTTTCATGAAAATAATGCATAAAAATATAAACTAAAAATGGAGGAATTTGGATATAAATAGTGAATCAATTTCAGCAAGGTACTCAATCCATGTGACTGGCATTGAAATTGGATGTCAAATCTGATGCATGACTATTTTAAAATATTTTAATTAATTACAGAATAATAAAAAATAAAGAATATGTATTAAAATATTACCCAAACATGAGAAAAATGAATGTTTCATTAAAAGAATGCATAAAAATAAAAATTGAAATTCGATTAATTTGGATTTTAAATATGAAACTTTATTCTATTTTTTTCCAACCACAAATACTCAATCAATTTCAGGAAAAAAATATTATTAGTAAAAGAAAAATATTTCATGTGGATCACGGCCAAATAGTGATACACAAAACAATGCATGACTATACCTTTAAAATAATTTCATTAATTACAAAATAATAGAAAATAAAAAATAAATGTTAAAATATTACTAAAACATGTAAAAAATGAATTTTTCATTATAAGAATGCATAAAGGTATAAACTGCAAATCGATGAGTTTGGATTTTAAATATAAAACTTTATTATTATTATTTTTAATCATATAAATGCTGAATGAATTTCAGGAAAACAATCTTTTGAAACAATGCAGGATTCTATTTTAAAACATTTTAATTTATTACAGAATATTGGAAAATAAAAAATACATATTGCAATATTACTCAAATATGTGAAAACTTAATTTATCATCAAAAGATTGCATTAGTATATAAATTGAAATTCGATGAATTTGGATTTTAAAATTTAAGCAATACTTTTTCCTTTCAACTTTCCACCATATAAGTTCTTAATTTCTGAAAAATACACATTCCAATCTCGTAAACTCTGAATCTTGTTCACAAAATAAATAAATAAATATCAATTCTTACTTAAATCATCGTTTTCTTAAATCGCATTTTTCTTAAATTGGATCATGCTAAATCGATTTAACACCAGCTTACCTTGTTTTCATTAAATCGTCTTTTTCTTAAATCGGGAAGCATGGAGGCTTGCGATGTTTGTTTAAATCGGATCGTCCTAAATCGATTTAACACCAGCTTGCCTTGTTTGTCTTAAATCGGAAAGCATTGAGGCTTGCGATGTTTGCTTAAATCGGATCCTCCTAAATCGATTTAACACCAGCTTGGCATGTAAGTGGTAGATACATCAAAGTGGATAAATCGGTTTTCTGATGCTATCTCTGAATCAGTATTTTGTTTTAAATCGATTTAAAGCCAATGGCTAAATCGCGATTTAAGATAATGGCTAAATCGCGATTTAAGATAATGGCTAAATCGCGATTTAAGACATTGGCTAAATCGCGATTTGACATTAGCTTAATCGCGATTTCCGATTTTAGCTTAAATCGATTTAAGACCAATGGTTAAATCGGGTTTCCGATGTAAGCTTTAAATCGATTTAAGAATTAAATCGATTTAAGGTCCAGGCCTAATTATAACCATTGCACAGAAAGAAATTTCTCTGTACAAAACACAGCCATGCTAAAAAAATTGTTAACGTAAAGTTCTAACGTTAAGTACATAGTTTATTTTACATTATTTTTCGAAAAAATACTCAAAATTGCCTTTCATTTACGAAAACAATAAAACTTAATTAGATTTTAGAAATTGTATTTGCTTTAAAAATTGCTTGTACACGCTAATCTTGATCTAGCAAAGGCATAGCTGCCAATCTTCAGTATTTTCTCCAAGTTAAAAAAAAAAAAAAAAAAAAAAAAAAAAAGCACATTTCGAAAGAAAATCTATTTCATAAAATGTGTGTTATACCAATGCACTACTTATTTGATTTAATTTATTAAATGCATTTCCTCGTTCAAATTATGTTTGTTTGACTTGAAAAATAACAAAGGGTTGCATACTGCATCAAAAAATTAGTCTTTTGATGAATAATTACAGAAAAGTGAAAACTCCATATCCATATATATTAGGCGTTAATATGGAGTCGTGCTGAATTTTGATGAAGTGCAGTTATAAATTCAGAACAATAATTTGAACATAAATCATATAGAGATGAAGTATACTGATTAAATTGATTTTCATGCTTCTTGAAATTGAAACGTCTTCTTTTGAAATCATTTTTAAATATATTTTATCCATTCGGTTAATTTTTGTAATTATACAGTCCGAAATGTCCCTGGAAAACCTCGACTGATGTCAGGCAATAGGCAAAAGCTATCAAAATAAATTAAAAATTTTTAGTATATGGAAAGATAATAATAGAAACATTATACATATCTTTCGTATGTTTGCCCTTTCTAAGACCACGGTCGGTGCAAGAATGTTCATGCAAAGTGTATTTTCAACACGCGCATTCTAACAATTGAATTAAACAAAGGTAAAATGCCAAAGACTTCGCGGGCCACAGATAAGTGGTCGGTGGGCCAGTTGTGGCCCGCGGGCCGCGTGTTTGACATGCCTGTTCTAACGGAAATAAACGAAACCTCAAACACAGCTGAAATTATATTAGAGTGACCATAGGCGTAGAGTTTTCAAAATTATTGGAGGGGCTCAGTCAGCGGCGTAGCCAGGGGGGGGGGGATTCCGACCCCCCCCCGGAACGAGGAACTAATTATTTCATCATGGTTACAAAAACCAGTAAGAAGAAATTGCAAGGAATCAGGGAGTTCCGTTTTAGACAGGTTTCCGTTTTAGCAGGTAAACTTTCAAGATATTAATTTCGTTATGATTATGGAATGTTTCCGATTGAGACAGGATTCTTTTATAGACTGCTTCCGTTTACACGGGTTAAATATTTATACAGTAAAATCTGTGAAAAAGCAAGTGCAAAGGACCGAAAAAATATGTTTGTCAGGTTTCTGCAGACTTTAGTAGGTATGATTGTATGGTAATCCTTCCGTCGGAGCATGAAAATTTTCGATTTAAAACAAGGATTTGTTATAGACAGATTCTGTTTTGGCAGGTTTTAATGTACATATAACATAAATATATATTGATATATGTAAGTACGGCAAAATCTGGGAAAACAGAACCTATCTTAATCGGAAAAATACCTTGGTCCTGTTGAAAAAAGTACCGTGCAATTACAATAGCTAAGACAGAAACCCATCAAACAAAATTTTTCACTTTCTAATTTCGTTTTAGTAGGTTTCACTATATATATACACATATGATGAATTGTAATGTTATATAATGGTTATATATATATATATATCATGCAGAACAATTCTGGACACCCCCTTTCCTCTCTGAAAAGAAATTCTGGCTACGTCAATGGGCTCAGCTCAAAAAATAAATATGCGTGCGTTTGTGTTTTGAATATAAATAAAGATCTATTATATATTAAATATTGTTTTTAGGCAGTGTTTTTAAATAGAGTGCATTATTTTAAAATATTGAACCTGAATATGCTATATAAATATAAAATTGTCAGACAATGTAAAAATTTGAATGAATAAACCTTATCATTCATAACCTTAGGTATAACGTTACCATTTAACAGATTTTTTTTTTTTTGTCTAAGTAACTAGACCAGTATCTAGTATCGCAGAGCTAGATTTTAAATATTTTATAGTCATGCTTAAAATGCTTTAAGAAAGGTCCTTAAACTATCATTTTTTGGGGGGGGTGGGGGGGGATGGGGAGAGGGCAAAAAAATAAGCCTCCTGTTCTTCGATAATTTATGAAATTTTCGCTTTTTGCAAATAAATAATAACTTGCAAGTAAGTATTATAAATATTGATGAATAATGCAATATGATGAAAGAAACTTCTTAAATAAACCACAAAGGGGGGAAGTAAGCAAAATGATGTGCTCAAGACCTGATTACCAGTGGGGCAAACATTCCTTAATAAATTTAAATAGAAATTGTCGGTTTATTTATGCAGAATGTGTGTCGAAAGTAAGGATAAAATTTCTTTTCGTTTTCGCTGGTGGAACTTTTCCCCGCCATTAATCAGGGCATGGGCGTGCTATCACTATATAATAACAAGTGTTTTGCTTCTGTTCTCGTAATAGTAGCATGTTTTTGTACGGAGAAAAGAGAGATTAATTCAAAACAAGTTGCAGTTTTTCCAATTTCTTAAAATTTTCGTTCTATAGTATTAAATATTGATTTCATTTTATTATAAAAATTTCTAATATAAATTTCATGGAAAAGGAAATATTCTAACTAGGAAGTTCTGTACTCTGGACCTGGACATTTATGATCAATTCATATATATTTTATTCATTTAGATAATCAAAAGAAAGCATTTGATATGTTTAGCAGTAGTCTAATTTTACATTCAATGAGCAATAATAGCTTTTCCAGATTAAATATTTTTTAATATAATATTACTAGAATATGAAGCTTTTTACAATAGTTTATCTACATTACTAAAAATAACTAAATATATACACACACAAATATACATACATATATATATATATATATATAGGTATATACACACAGGGTGTCCCAAAAAGATTGAAACGTGCTTTAAATTTTTAACTACTGGAAAATGTGGGTATTGCAAATTGCAAAATTGTTCAAAATAATGTAGGATCAAGGATTATGTTGCAGAAAAAATAACTGCCATTGATTTAAAAATAATAATAATTTTTTATACGACTCTTGGTCTTATAAGATATATTATCACAGTAAAGAATCTATTCTTTTACGACCGAAAGTTTTGGTCGTACAAGAATAAAACTCTGTTTTACTTGTCAAAGCATGAAGAAAATTTTTTTAATTATATAACTTGTAGGACTGAGGAACCATATGAAAATTTAAAAAGTGTAACTTTTGGAAAATTAATGGCAGGACTATTTAATATAACCTTGATTCCTATTTTATTTTGAATATTTTTGCAAATTATATTTTTTGCGTATCTCTAACAGGTAAAAAAAATGAAACGCGTTTCAATCTATTTAAGACACTATATTGAAATTATGTATGAAATTCAACTATAAAATTGGTAAAATATACTATTCAGATATATAGCCATACATAAACGAAACTGAAAATTCTATGAATAATCAATTATTTAAGATAGTATGAATGATGATGTTAATAAAATATGGACATTGGAAGTGTAGGCATTTGTCAGACATTTATAAGTGAAGAAGTTGTGGATGCACAATTTTCGTAAAGATTTAAATTTACAAAATTCACAAAATAACAGATAAGAAGGAAAGTATGTATACATATTTCAAATAATCTAATTAAAAGTTTGCAAAAGTATTTCGTCTCTGAGGTGACCTAACTATAAATGCATTTACGAGTTCTTCTATATTCAATACATCAACTTTTTCTTGGTATGTATTTAAAATAGCAACATGGTTTAGTCTTTGCTGAGTCATAGTCGATCTTAAAAAGTTTTTCAGTCGACGAAGCATGCTAAAACTTCGTTCAGCTGTGCAAGTGGTTACAGGAATTACATAACAAATTTGGATCAATTTGGTTATTTCCAGAAATGTTGTAGCAATATTCTTATCAGTCTGGAAAAAGTGTTTCAGATCAGAAAGACTTTCAAAACTTTTTTCTCTTGTCTTGCACACATCTGACAGCATCATAATGTGCGATTGTAATCTCTCTATATCAAAATCAGCCACCAAATTCTCACCAAGAACGTTCTTTAATTTTTCAGATGTTAAAGTTGATCGAGAATTTAAAGAGCTTACCAATAATTCTTCAAAGTTTTTCAATTTAGAAAAAGTATTGCACTTATTATATCGTTCATTTAAAGAATTTTGAACACTGTCTAGTAGTTCAAAAAACTTCATGCGATAGTAGTCTTCAGGTTTTTCGTAGATATGGGGATCACTTCCTCCGTCAATACGCTTAGGTTTTCTTCGGATTTTAGGCAACATTGGTTCTTCTAAATCAAATTCTTTGCTTTTAGAGACAATTTCGTTCCAAAATACAGAAAATTTTTCATCTTGACGATAAGTTGTCAAAAGGTCTTTTAAAATATCAATTTGACTTTGGATATTTCTCAGTGAGATGTTGGGCGATTGCAATGTTTTTTGTACCTCCTCAACTGGCCCTAATATTTTTATAATGTTGCTTAGCGCAAAGAAAAAATCGAAAGAGATCAAATTTCGAAGAAAGCCACTACATTTAGTAGCTACGTCATATCTTGATACAGAAACGGAACTTAGATTTTCAAAAAATTCCATCAAGGACTCATAATTATTTAAAATACTCTTGACACTGCTGGCACGCATCAACCACCTTGTGGGGCACAGAGGACGTAAATTGCCCATGTCTGGTGACTGGAAATTTTGAAAAGTTGCAAGACGCTTTGGAGATACTTTTATGAAATTGATCATTTCTTTAACAATGTTAAAACAATCACGCGTATTTGAGATATTATTCATGGCATCTTGCACTGTTAAATTTAAACAGTGAGCAGAACAATGAACAAATTCTGCAGATGGTTGTCGCTGTTTTACTCGTTCTTGTACACCAGAAAATTTGCCGGCAACGTTGCTTGCGCCATCATAGCACTGCCCCCTGCAGTTTTCAAATGATAACTGGAATCTTTTAAGCGCGTCATCTAAAATTAAAAACAACGCTTCTGCACTGGTATTGTCCGTCTCATAAAATCCTGCAAAATCCTCATTAACGGAAAAATCACTTGCAGATACATGGCGAAAACAAATACTAACTTGTTCTTTTCCGGAGATATCGGCTGTTTCGTCCATAATTATCGAAAAATAATTGTTCTTTTTTATATTATCAGTAATAGTCCTCAATACTGCATGCGACATTATCTCCAAAATTTCGTTTTGGATATCCGGAGATAACCATTTGAATTTAGAATCCCTTTTAATCCAGCTAGCAATAGTACTGCAGTCCTGTGATCGTGTTTTCAATAGCTGCCAGAAATTTGATTGCTGGGGATCGTGCCCTCGCAAAGCAATACCTTGGCGCGCATGATATTGAATGCTAGTAAAAATAATTTTAAGGGCGTCCCTTGAAACGATCATATCAGCTTTTTTTCCTGCATTTAAGGAAGCTGATACATTTACTCCCGAATTAAGTGAATTTATTTTCAGAACTGCTTCTCGATGACAGTTGGAACTCCAGGGCTCGCAGCGTTCCTAAAATTTTCGCACTTTGCTACCACTAAATTAAAACGATAATGTTTGTTGTATAATTCTATTATAGATTTTAAAGTAACCTACCACGAAGAATTCCTATTTAAAATACTGGTAGCAAAGTGCGAAAATTTTAGGAACGGTGCGAGCCCTGGAACTCTCATGTGCTTGAAAGTTTCTCAGCGCATGTTTCCAATTTTTATATCCTAAATAAATAAAATTTTCTTCTTTTTTACTGGAAGACAACATCTTTTTTTCCGAGCATTCTTTGCAAGTTGAACAAAGAACGTGTTCTTTGGTCTTTTCATATTCAATCCATGGAAATTTGTCTATCCAAGTCTTTTGAAAAACTCTACCTCTTCTTTTACTGTTTAAAGATTTTTCAACTGTAGAAGGTTCAGCATTTCTGCAGTTAAGAAACCAATTAAATGTTTAATAACTCATAAATAAAATTAAATTTCATGTGAATAAAATGTAGCAAAATGAAAAATAAAAGACATGTATATGAAATTTATGAAAATCGTTATATAAATAAACCAGAAAAGACAACACACTGCTCGTTGAATATAAAATTCTTTCTAACATTGTGCAATTTCTGCCTTGCTTTTCTTTTTATTTTGTTTAACAATAGTAGAATTAGCAGTATATACATAGACTGAAATTTGTTTCTCTATTCTCTTAATTTGACACCACACATGACATTTAACCCCTAACCCCTTCGCAACGGGAACCCTTTGCTTAAATTTTAATCTTTTACCACCGGTTTTTCAATGAGAATTTTTTCTGTTATTGAATCGCGAAAATGCTCTGTTAAATAAGGTAAAATTTACAATAAAAAATAACTGGTGGGAATAATGAAGGATTCTGAGCACCTCAAGTGGCAAGTATACCGGTTGGTCGTCCCCAAAGTGTTAACGGACGATAACTTTAAATGCATTATTCTATTTTTATATTCTATGCGCACCACTATATTTTAAAAGTATTTTTTTTTTTGTAAATTTCTCTTGCACATGTTATTAAGTGCAAGAGAAAGTGTTTCTTAAAAAAAAAAAAAAAAAAAAAAAAAAAGTGGTGTTAGGCGAATAAATTTGATTAAAGATGCCAATGCCGCTTTATTTAGTCTACTCTTTTCTATTCTCTTGTTACAGATTTTTTTTTTTTTGTATCGCAAATATCCAGCGATTAATCCTTTCAAATCAAACTGAAAATCCTAAAATTAATGCACTTACAATGATTATTTTCTATAAAAACATTTTAAAATCTATTCATGTAACATAATTACATGACATTCCTTGTATTTTTAAAACATTAAAAATATCCTAATTTTATCGGTCAAAAATTTAAGAAAAATAACTTTATGGGTGGTATATGACAATAAAATATTTTTTCATCTTAAATAACTTTTTACTAATGCATATTTCATTTCAAAAATAAATAATATAAATCAACACACAATTGCAAATTCATAGTTGTGCGAAAAGTAAACTCGTGAGATCACAAATAAATAATTCAAAAATATTTGTTGAATATATTAATACATAAATAATTGCTTATATTACAAATTATTGCTTATATTGAAAAATAAATGAAATATTATTTTTCCAAATAAGATTTTAAAAATTTATCAATTTGGGGAGCCGAAGTAATTTCTGTTATGCGTATGCATAAATCAAACCTTTCCAATGTTTTAAATTTAAAGGCAAAATAATTTATTCTCAGTTCGTATACTCTACTCGCTAGTAATAATAAGAATTTCGACATTAACGTTTTTCAAAATTTGAGAGAAAGAATAAAACGACAGCCGTTTTTATGCTTTATGGTTAACTACTTTTTTAACAACTATAATAGAATGTGTCTTTCCTTTCTGTCTAATTTTCCTTGCAATTCCTTTTATAATCTTTCTAAAGTAAACTTTACTAAATTGTTGGTTGATTTGTGTAATGAAAAATCACTTATTGTTATACAATGTTACTCAACACAATTAATTCTTGTTTTATTAAAAAAAAAATAAATAAATCGGTAATGGCTTTAAAATTTTGTATAAAAAGTGCTCTTAAACAGGTATGTTAAAGTAAATAGCACATGTATGGCATGCAAATTCATCTTTATAGCATATCTGAACATAAATGATGGCTGTATGTAGATGGAGATTTATTTACATCCAGATTGCTAATTTATTATTATAGTGATTATTACTAATCCCTAAATCATAAAACGGCTGATGTCAGGCATGGATTCTTTGATATCAGGTTCGTCCATGAGGAAAGCGCAGTGGGTGAAATGCACCCTGGGCTCATGCTCATACGGTCTGGCGAACGAAATTGAAAAGAACTTAAAAGAGAGGAGGTCCGAAAAATGTTTGATCCGTGCCGTGTCCCCATCTTGCAACCGATCTTATCAATGGGGCTTTTGAAGATCCTCTTTTTTAAATCTTAAGGGGAAAATAGTGCCGGGCTTCAAAATTATTTTTGTCCACCCGAGTCTCTTTAAAGAAGACCGGCCCTGGCTGTAGTAACTGAAAATCTATCAAGCTAAATTTTCATAAAAAAAAAAAAAAAAAAAAAAAAAAAAAAAAAAGATTATAAAGAACTAAAGTTAGAAAGAATCACAAAATACAATATATATATACATTGCTTTTTTTTATGTAAAGAAACAGTTTAAATTAGTTTGTCCATATATCTAATTAGTAAAATCATATACATAATTCTACACTGCAGATATTTTCTAAAAACCCTGAATTACAAATACATTTGTTAAAAATATATAAGAGAATTTGGAGCAGAAAATAAGGTACTAAAGAGAGGTTTTAATGTGAATTATGAAGGTTATGTAAGATAATAATTGCAAATACTGAAATTATTTATTTTAATGTTTACACTGAATCATAAAACTTCAACAAAGAGTAAATAAATAATAAAATAAAAATATAATAGCAATAATAAAAAAATGCTATATATATAAAATATTTAGAAATTGACAAGAATGGTTTTCTTATTTAATGTACGTTAACCGCTCAATGCATACAAACTCAACACTGTATATGTGGTTAAAGAATAGAAATTCAGAAACATAACTTGATTACAAAGAATTTGGAATCATACTAAAAATTTCACAGTTTAGAAGTTGAAAATTCGTCTGGAGCTATCCGTGAACTAAAATTTAAATAAGATGCTTTTTTAAGCGGTTTAAAAAAGATCTATCATTCGAAAAACGACACGGCACACTTGGGAAACAGCCCAGTCCATTCGGAAAGCATTAAAGTTATATATGCCACGATAAGTACACCTAGAATATTCACTAAGAATCCTTTTATCCGTATGAACAATTCTATTATTGAATAAAATAAATATATAAATAAAAAGACAGAATATTGAAGAGGAAAATATTGTACATTTTAATAACAGAATTTAAGGAGTTGTTTCAATAAATCCCGTCGACCTCGGAATCCTGTGTTAACCTATGGGGAAATTTAAGCAAAAAATTACATTACTTAAGGGAGTTCGGACACTTCATACAGTGGTGGAATGCATTAAATTTATTGATGTGCGTCTTATAATAACATATTAACCCTTTATCTACTGACGGTACTTATAAGTACCATTAAAATAACTTGTTATAAAATTCATCTAATACACCGATTAGTTGTAATACAGTTTAGAATGAGTTATAGATGCATTACATTATCTTGTTCCAAAAGCATTATGGGTTACACAAAACAAAAATATTTTTAAAAGGACGATTTCTTTGCCTTTGTATCCTTTCAGCATTCTTGGCGTTGGGGTGAGGGAGGGGGATATTTCAATTCGGAAATATTTCTATATTTCTATTAAAAGAAAATTCTACTTTAAGAATATTCTATTTATACATTTCCTAATTCTACAAAATACTTAGAAAAATATTTAAAATAAAAGATTTGAGTGGGGTTATAAATATTGCACGAAATTCCCATAAATTCAAATTTAATTAATCCTTCTAAAATTTATTAAATTGTTATATAAATCTTCTAATGTAGTTTAGACAATTCACGAAAAATACTTTAGAAGATAAAATTTTCATGAATTCATAACTCAGTAGCTAAAGGGTTAAACCTCATTTTATTTTTTTTTATTTTTGCCTAAATGACTTTTTATATCATAAACAACGCGACATACACCTTTGCAATCTTTCACACACGTATTTCTCTCATATGTACGTAGTTTAACACAAGCTTTTTGTAATTTGAAGTTTTGTTATTTTTAATGAAATTTAAAATTTTTTAAGTAGTTTCAAGACTCGCACTGGTCCGTTTTTTGAACACCAATAATTTTTAAGAAAAAAATTCGTGGTAGGTTTTCTCAACAATATCAAGGAAAACGCATTTTTAGATAAGTTTCTATGAAAATTATCAAGGAAAACTCATTTCTAGATAAGTTTCTATGAAAATTATAAAGAAGATTTTTAATTTTCAAATTAATAAAAATCATAAAATTATAATTACAACCAATTTCAAGAAATTTGTGTGTTAATGTCTGTAAAAATATACAGGAAATAAGCTTTGAAATTTTCAGCTGATTCCTTGGAACAGCTCCAGAAATAAAGGATCATCAATATGACAAATTTAACATTGACACGTGTCCGAACCCCCTTAATATAATTATCAAAATATGGTTACGACGACGAAAAAATTAACATCCGATGACACTGTTGTAATCTTTTTTAAAGACTATAAAATTTTAAGTTTTTGTACAGCATAAAATTCAAATTTAATATGATTTTATCAAATTCTTAAAATTTAAGGAAACAATTTTAAATGCAGTGCATCAACATCAAACGTGTAGTTTCTGGTGAGAAGAAACTGAGTTTTGATCGTTATACATGATACGTGAGTGGAATGGAGGTACCTGTTTCGATGAAACGCTCCCATAAAAATAAATAAATAAAATAAAGCAGTCATATGTTATTCTGAATGAGATATTGGAACTCCTTAAGGCTACCGTCTCGTCAGGCGAAGACACTCGCGAGCAAATGTTAAATCTATGGTAAGGTTCTTTTCAAATATCTCATTTCTCATTTGCATTTTGATATTTCTAAATATATATATATATATATATACATAGTATATAACTATTAAATAAACATTACCGGCCACCAAGAAAAACTGTGAAATTATGAATAAAATTACACTAACAAATTGACAAAAATACAGTTCCCCTCAACACACATAACATAGATTCTAAAAACATAGTAAAAAACAGAAGAAATTGAATAACAGAAATGGAATAATGGAAATTTGTAGAACTTAGACAGAATCGTCGTGTCCCAAATGCCAAAAGTTCCACAAATAAAATGTGTGGTTTCATCTTCATATTAGCCATAAATTAGCTAAAGAACATGAATTTGGGACAATATATATATATATATATATATATATATATATATATATAGAGAGAGAGAGAGAGAGAGAGAGAGAGAGAATAGCTGAAGTCAATCCCTACATTTGACTGCAGTTTTTTATGATCACATTTTCACTTTCGAAACCGGTTCCGAAAGTGTAACTTCATAAAAAAAAAATCTGCTGCCAAAATACGATAAGTGAATAAAGACTAGTGTAGGGATCGACCTCAGCTATCCAATGAATATATATATATATATATATATATATTTAAAAATACCGAAATGCAAATGAAATATTTGAAAAGAAATTTCCCATAGGTTTAACATCAGCTCGCAAATGTCTTCGCCTCACGGAACGGTAGCCTTAAGTCTCCTATCCCTGCCGGCGAAGACACGAGCTAATGCTAATCCTAAGGGGAGAGATTTATCTAATATCTCGTTTTCATTTCAACATTTTAATTTTTTTTTTTTTTTTTTTTTTTTTTTTTCATTGGATAGCTGAGGTCCGTCTCTACATCGCACCTTTTCACTTTTTCGATTTTGGTCGCAGATATTTTTTATAAAGTTACTTTCACTTTTAAAACCGCTTCTGAAAATGAAAGTGTCATTCTAAAAAATATCTGCAACCAAAATAGAAAAAGTAAAAAAGGTGCGCTGTAGAGACGGATCTCGGCTATTCAATGCAAAAAAAAAAAAAAAAAAAAAAAAAAAAAAAATGTCGAAATGCAAACGAGATATTAGAAATATCCCTCCCCATAGGATTAACATTAGCTCGTGAATTTCTTCGCCGGCAGGGACAGGAGCCTTAAGAAACATACACACGTGTAAAATATTCTGTACAACCCTAAAAAGTTTTTAACCATGACAAGCCAAAGCCACAAAACAATCTGAGTTGTACGAAAGTAATTAGTGAGGAAAAAAAAAAAAAAACGAAATACCGGATAATTTAAAATAGATATAATGGACATTAAAATAGTTTAATTAAAATTAATTAAAATAGATATAATCTTGTGTATCGCTAATGCTAGAAACATACTTCTAATCACAAAAGTATACAAATTATGAACAGATTTTAGACATGGCATTTGTTTTACCGAAAGATATATATTTCAGATTACCTGGCGATAATGCCCATTAATATATACAGGGTGTTCCGTTAAAGGGGTCCAATATTAATAGGGGTAATAGAGGAGATCACATGGAGCATAAATCAGTATATAAAGCCTGGTCGGATCTCAATAGTTTTCAAGTTACAGCAAATAGAATGAAAATTCGGAAAATTGTAAAAGAACCCTCATTGCTAAACTATCGATAATGCTACATAAAAACGAAGCACATATTTAGAAAGAGCAGAAAAAAACCTACAAAATGACATCAATTGTATTAAAATAGCAATATTTATTGACGAGTTACAAGCCCTGAAACAGTGAAAAAAGTACGAAATCCAATATACATCAAAATAGTTAATCGTTAATTCCAAAAAGACAACTCTAGCTACAACAAGGAAAATGTAGTAAAATTTGGTCCATTCCGAAAACTTTCGAAAAAGCTTACAATGAACCATATCGGTTTAATTGTGTGAGAGAAATTAATCAGTTTCTTAGTTACAACTCCGCTTTCTTTGACACTAGCAAAGATTAAACTCCGCCCATCACGATTGGAAACACCGCCTTTTTAATTACTCTCAACTATACATTTTCGATCATGCTTCTTCTGAGATGCAACATTTTTAATTATTCAAGAGTTGAATGAACCAAAATAACTTTACAATAATAGTCTACATTTTAAAGTGGTCTTTTATTGATATAAAGCTTAAGTTAAATTCTTTAAAATTAAACTGGTGATGAAAATTCGGAAATAATTAAAAATATTGCGATTTGTAACTATGCAAGAAGTTTCAGTACATGTTTTACATGGACAATTATTGTATGTATATGTGCATCATAATTTATGATAGGAAATAATAATAACAAATAGCATAATAATTTTATTAATTATAAATTTAAAAAAGACACTAAATTTTAAATTAATTCATACAAACTTTGTAATTTACAATTTGAGTACACCACAGTCTGTGACTTACAAAATACTGTGCCAAAAAGTGTTGAAAATAAAAGAAAAATGACAAATAAAGAATTACATTCCACGTACTTTATGACATATGTGAAGCATAGTCTTCTGGCCTGCGCTGCACAGTTCAATGTCGGAAGGCAGACGAACGGACATTATTATAATAGGTGTTCGAAGTTGCGCCCATTAACAGAATCGCACAGCCGACAGCGACGTCGTAAAGATTGGCGAACACGCCGAAAAACTCCGACGGAGTTGGGAATGTCTCCTGCAGCGACAACGATTCGCGCTAGTAAATCCTCCGGTGTATCCACAGGCGTTTCATACACCAGCGATTTAAGGTGTCCCCAAACAAAAAAGTCTAACGGATTGAGGTCTGAATAGCGTGCAGGCCAAGCAACAGGTCCACTGCGTCCAATCCATTTCCCAGGATATGTTGAATTGAGGTGATTGCGAACACCTATGAAAAAATGTGCCGGTGCGCCATCGTGCATAAACCACATATTGTGGCGCAATGTTGCTGGCACATTTTGCAGTAACTGCGGTAAGATATCCCGTAGGAAAACCAAGTACGTACTGCCATTGAGTACATCTGGGAGTAAATATGGTCCTATGAGATAATCGCCGAGGACACCTGCCCATATGTTCACACTGAACTTTTGTTGTGCGTTCAACGGGAAAACAGTGTGCGGATTTGTATATGACCATGTGTGCATATTGTGCGTGTTTACCACGCCCTCTCTCGTAAATGTTACTTCATCAGTAAATAAAATATTTTCCAGAAATTGTGGATTATTTTCTGTTACATTAAGCAACCAGCGTACGAATTCTGTCAGCTGAGCACAATCTGTTACTGATAACAGTTGTACCCGCTGCACATGAAAGGGGTGCATGTTTTCTGCACACAGAATACGCCACACACTTTGGTGAGAAACACCGACTTCAGACGCAGCAGCTCGTGTACTCGTGGACGGGTTATCTTTAAAAATATTCAGTACATCTTCTTCCATTGCAGGTGTTCGTACATGTCGAGGTTTCCCTGCATCAATGCTTGCTGTATTAAACGATCCAGTCTCCCGTAATCGTCTATCGATTTTTATGAAGAGTTTCGAACTTGGGCAACGTCTCCTTGGAAATTGCTCACGGTACATGCGCTGTGCTAGACATGCATTTCCATGAGCTTGCCCGTACATCAGATGCATGTCCGCATATTCTTCGTTAGAGTATTCCGGCATAATTATTATACATCAACTTACTACAATCCCACTTACAACAGCCTCCCTTTAACATAACGCCCACTGATGACTGCTGTTTTATTACACTTTTCTTCCTATACACATAGAAAATTTGCATAAAAAGTACTTCTTCTTCATCATCCTGAAAGTTCATGGAGGAAACGCAGCAGTCACGGAGTTTGCTTTAAGACAAGGCGAGAGCTGCACAATATGTCATTCACTTGACCAGACTGAATAATGAAAGGGTATTGATAGAGGTTGATCAGAAATGTATAATTGAAAGATATTAAAACGGGGTGTTTACAATCGTCATGGGCGGAGTTTCGTCCTTTCCGAGCGTGCAACAGTACAGAGTTGTAACTAGGGAACTGCTTGATTTCTCCCATACAATTAAACTGATATGGTTTATTGTCAGCTTCTTCGAAAGCTTTTGGAATGGACCAAATTTTATAACATTTTCCTTGATGTAGGTAGAGTTGCATTTTTGGAATTAACGATTAACTAATTTGCTAAATATTTGATTTTGTATTTTTTCACTGTTTCATAGCTTGTAACTCGCCATTAATTCTCAATATTCTAAAACAACTTATGTCATTTCGTAGGATTTTTTCTGCTCTTTCTAAATATGTGCTTCGTTTTTATGTAGCATTATCGATAGTTTAGCAATGAGGGTTTTTTTACAAATTTCCGATTTTTCATTCTATTTGCTGTAACTTGAAAATTATTGAGATCCGGCCAGGCATTATATACTGATTTATGCTCCGTGTGATCTCCTCTATTACCCCTATTAATATTGGACCCCTTTAACGGAACACCCTGTATATAGCACGCCCCCTCTTATCCTTTAACTTATATTTGAGAAAAAAAATCCAGAGTCAAAGAAGGACATTAAAATAAATCCTCTTCTTTGACAAAAATGTAATCTAATTAGGATATTTTGAATTTTATGAAATTTCAAACCCTTCAGATACTAAAACCCAGTTTTGCCACTTTTAGTGCAGGAAAGTTCTGAAATAACATAACTGGGTAATTTTTAACCGTAAAAGAATGGGATTTTTTTTAATGTCCTTCGGTAGGCTTAATCGCTACTATGTCTATTTTCAATCATCCGGCAAAATTAAATTTAAGATGCAAATAATAATAATACAAATAAGCTTAACGACAGTTTTTCATACATTTAAAATAAATAAATAAACAATAAACAAAGGAAAATTTATAAATGAAACATAACAGGTTTAAAACTGAAGCAAATTTTGTACATTCCTATGAAAGGTAAGAATATATCGCTTTTAGTTGCAAAAATATGGCTGTTATTTATCAATTTTTCATAAAGTTATGACTCACTAAATTAACTATATATATATATATATATAAGTTTATTACAAGGGCAGTTCTAAAGAGGTAACTTGAAAGGGCTAGATAATTTTTTTCAAGTTGCATGTTTTATATATTTCTCTATATAAATTTAGAAAAATATCTGCAATTTCAAATGTCTAAGAGGAGTAAAAAGAAAATTAAATATATATATTTTTTAAATTCTTTCTTTATATTCCCTCGTACAAATGTGACTAAAATAGCAGCAATATCGGTGGTCCTAAAGGTTTTTGGCCCTTAAATGTATAATAGATGAGACTTTTCAAAGAATTGCAGAGTTTTAAAAGATTACATTTTAATATAAATTCACTTCTTAAAATTCAGATACAATCACCATTAACTAAAATAACCTTGGCCCCATTGAAAAACATTCATAATATTCACCATTACATTTTCTATATAATTAAGTAAGACTTTTTTTTTGCTCATTGCACGAATGAATTAATAATTGAATAAGTTAATGAGAGCTAAATTGTTTTTTTTTTTTTTTTAATGGAAGTCAATCGAATAAATTGATGTAATATATCTAGTAGCAAGTGTGGTTGGAATACGACGATTATATTGCAGATACTATTCGATAGTACTAATACTAAGTTACTAAGTCATATGAGTACCATTTCCATTATCAGAAAATTTTAATGTTACAATCAGTGATGAATACTGGAAGTGGTCCGCAACCCCTTCCTAGTCCATGCCCCGACCATTTTTTTTTAAATTTATTTATACTAAAGTCTGAGAATAAATGACGTCCCCCCCCCCCACACACACACACCCCACCCTCCGTTTCGGTGGCGCCTCGGAGCAGCAGAAACTTCAATCGTAGGAAAAATTATCAATTCTACACTGGCGATTACCCTTCCCAGGCTGCTTGTCAGAGCCGCCCTTAGAGGTCTGCACAAGTCCTAACTTTAGAAGAGGAACATACTAATTAATATATATTCCAATATCGTACCAGGAATAAAAACTAAAAGTTGAGCCCTATCTGTTTAGTTTTGCCAATTAATCACTTGCCCTTGTAGAAAAACAACGAAATTAAACCCAACTCAATTTCTATAAAATAAATGAAAATAAAATAAAAAGCCAATATCTTTTTATCAATATGATTTTACTACTGACATTCTTTTAACCCTTTGAGGAGCGGTGGGATATATTATATCCCACCTAGTTTTAATCAAGCTTTGCACTAGAAACTTTTAAATATATTTTTTCTTTTACAGCTTTGTTGGAAATTAGTTGTAAAAATGTTTCTCCTTATTTTGAAACATTTTTTTTTTTCAAAAATTCCGGTGTGAATTCAACATTACAGAAACACAATTACTTGCCCCTGAAAGAGTTAAAAGAATATTGCATCTGTTTTTATACAATAATTTGAAATATAGTATTTTTCAGATTCTTATGTCTGTAAACAATCATAATATGGAATAATAATAATGATATTTAAACAACTGCATGCATACACAAGATTCAATTTATAAATAATAGTAATTAAAAGAAGAATAAAAAGTTGATTAAAGTAAACCATACTTTTAAAGCTGCTCTGTAATTATAATGAAGAAAAAGTATTTTCATTAATTTATGGGAACAAAATATATTTTAATACAGCAGGCAGTATAAAAAACTTCCAAAAATTTCATTAAAGAAACGTCGTATAATATAAATATTTCATGGTAAAGCTGGCCCGTGTGTTCAACATCAGGGCGCCAGAATGAAGGATTATGCCTTTGGAATGGATCAATTTCTTCTGATGGACTGTTGGCATCCATTATTATGAAACAGCCATTATAAATGAAGTGTTAGGTGAAGATGAAAGAGCAGTCGCAAAAAGTTAGAACTCTGATTTTCTGGTCAGAATGGAAAAAAATGGCAATAATTAAAAAAAAAAAAAAAACAATATGGCCCTTTTTTTTTATTATTCTGACCAGAAAATCAGAGTTCTAACTTTCTACGACTGCTCTTTCATCTTCACCTAACACTTCATTTATAATGGCTGTTTCATAATAATGGAAGCTATCAGTCCATTAGAAGAAAATAACTCGGTTAAAGCGGAAACTCGGTTAGGCGAAACTCTGCTGTATATTTCATTTTAAAAATGATCTTTAGACTATTTTTATTGGTGTTTAGAGGGGGGTCATGACCCCCGTGACCTCCCCCTTGTATCCACCATTGTAGATTACGTAGTTCAGTATTACCGTATTTTATGGAAGAAACGCCGCGGCGTTTACGAGTTTGAAAGTTAATTTTTTGTCAAGTGCAGCGTTTACACCATGTGCGCCGTTTACGATTTTTTTTTTCCGTGCGCGTAAAATTGGGATAAAGTAAAAATTCCTTAAGGGTGTTCTCAAATGCAAAAGGGCAAGTTTCTGACATAAGTTTCAATTTATTTTTGTTTGAAAATGCATGAAACTAGCTGGTGTTGTTCAAAAACTATGCCATCGAGCCGTTTTTTCCATTTTTTTTGCAAACGCAATAGATCTTTCAGAAAATAGTGTCAAAGTGGACGTTTTGAACCGAGTTTTCGCGCGAACGGTGAATAATCACTCAAGAGCGGGCGATAAACGTGTTTGTCACGTGATCAAAAACGCTTATAACTCAATAGCTAATTTATTGATCAAAAAATGGAAAAAACAGTTCAATTCCAAATCGCTACCATGACCAGGCTTTTTAATTTTACATATTTCCGTTAAAAAATGAATTTGTAAATGTGTCAAAACGTTTTGCGCTTGTTGAGCAGAGCAGTTAAGAACAGCCTTAAGACTATTCTCAAGTCTCAACAACGCGGAACTTTCTGACTTTACCTATAATGAAAACTGTGACATTTCCAGTGATGATACCGATACCGAACCATACAGGTGGACCAAAGAAAATTTACAACTCTTCTACTCAGATATTACGACTCAGATTTTAAGGGCTTCGAATAGAAACTAAAAAAGGACTAAAGTGGATGCGACGTAAAAAGCGTGCTAAGTTGGGCCGACCACTTAAAAAAATGTGGAGCGCCTAAGGTGAGGGGTCCGCGTCCCGCGCTCTGGATGGTTTTAGTACCAATTAACGTTTCATAATTTAAAAATTACATACAAATATTTAAAACCTGATTTAAATATTTTAAATAAATTTTTAGAATCTTAAGTTATTCAAAATGAGGCATCCCTACACTGTTCAGAACACTTTAATTAATGTTAGACACTATCGACAAAAGTAGAAGTAAAGACACAGATGCGGCGTTTACGACGGGTGCGGCGATTACGATACTTTAAAGCTTATTCAGACCAATTTTGAGGAGTGCGGCGCTTACAACGGGTGTGGCGTTTCTTCCATAAAATACGGTACATATTTTATGATTATATATTTTAAATTTTAAAATAAGTCGGCAATTAGAAAAGTAGTAAAATTCTCTTTGTGAATATATTTTGCAGAAGAGGGGGGGGGGGGGGCAAAAACCATGTTTGTCCCGGGTGCAAAAAAGGCTAGTTTCGGCCCTGTTCAACACGAATACGCATGTACAGCTAGATATATTTATCTGAACATCGAAACGATAACAATAATAAAATCAAATTCCAGATTGAGACAGACAGAGAAAAAAAAAGTTCAGGCCTAGCCCGAGTTTGCAGGAAGGGAGGGGGGGGGGCGGGATGTAGGCCCTGACTTTATCAGGTTGCGATCAGGGAAAGAAAACCGGCCTGAGTCATGAGTTCGAGTTTCGGGCCCGGGCCCGGGCCAAGTCTTTGCAGACTTTTAATCAGATAACTTAAGACAACACAAAAATAAATTATTTAAAATAATAAATAGGAACAATTGAATACTTACTGTTTATTAGAACTACTAGATCCTCGTGAATCATTTGTTACTGTGAGAGACGGCTTGGTACATTTAGGCGAAGTTAATATGTATTTGTCCATCTGAAATTTTCATTTGTAAGGAAATTTTATATTTTATGCTTAGGTATAAAGAAATTCTCCCGTCTGTGTTCTTTGCATTAAAGACACTACTGGTTTGGTCATCCGCTGCAATAAAACATTAAAACCCCTCTATACACCTTCCTCCCACCATCTCTCGAGTTCTTGGAAGCTCCTAAATTAGAACCTTTTTATCCAAGTCCGGAAGGCCCCTTCTTTGTATGTTTGGGAAAAGGAAGACATCTTATCTAAGGTTTTTTAATTTGATAGTATCGGACACGTCGTCTACGTTAAAAGCGTTAATTTATTGTCCCCTGCCCCCTGTGTAGGACATCTGAATCAGAAAAGGTGATTCTTCCTAGAAACTATGTTCATCGTCCAAGGAAGAAAGAAAGAAAAGAAAAAAAACCCGTGAGAGTGCTCCATTTTACCAATACATTATATTGAAGGTTTTCTTAGATTGTTTTAGTCGTTTTTAAAGAATAAAAGTAAACAACTCATTTAAAGAAAGAAAATTTTCTATAGAAAACAATATACGCTGAAAACTTCTTTAAATTATTATACATTCCAAAAATTTGAGATTTTTTTCTATATCGGATGGCGCCAAAAAATACAGCCCATCTGAAAAAATTATTGGGGGGGCCGAGCCCCATGGGCCCATACAACTCTACGCCTATGAGACTGACACTAACAAAATGTTAGAATTTCTCATGTGCAGTCTTCTCCTGAAAATCTCAACCCTGATGCTGAAGCTAAGGCTCATACAACTATTCCAACTAATAAAAAAAGCTTCTCACACCAGTCAAAAAATATAGGTTCACTTCACGCTATTTCTGCCATTGCGTGTACTTTGGTTGCTGGTTCTAGTTCTAAAAATAGAAACGCAGATAAAAACAATTCTGTTCCTATTCCTTTTCAGACCGCCTCATCTCTAATTAATCAACCACTAACTTCTACTGGACCTAGCAACATTACCTCTGCCCCCGAGCACTCCATGCAATCCCATCGAAGTTAACTCCACCCTCATGGGCACTTCTGATGACAATTCTAAAAATAATGACAGAACTAGTTCGCCTGGACTCAACACCAGCTATAATAGTGATCTATTCTCAAATGTCAAATAATGGGAACAATGACTCTTCTGATAACGATTCAGCTTCACCACCAGAAAAATCTTTCATTAGAATCGATACCAATAATGTAACTGATATAAATTCCTCTGCTTCGGTAGCTCCGCCCATTAATGACGATTCTTCTAATAATTCCATGAATCATGCCAATATTCTCAAAAATCAATCTGCGGACGCAGATATGTTAATCAATAATGAAACTACCGTAGACTCTGCTGCATCTGTAGCTCCCGCCCACTAATGACAACTCTCATAATAATTCCATGAATTATCCTAATACTCTTCAAAATCAATCTACGGATGCAAATATGTTAATCAATAATGCAACTGGTGTGGACTCTAATGCTCATGTAGCTCCGCCTACTAATGACAATTCTTCTGATAATCCCATGAATTCTTCCAATGTTCTTCAAAATCAATCTACGGATGCAGATATTTTAAATAGTGACACTTCCGCCTGCTCCATCAACAGCCTGGTGCCTCGCCCGTCAGTCAGCCTATCAACGACACGCCTTCAATTCCAAAGCCCGCAAAACTCAAGTGGAAATATGTCATTGGTATCGGGAGCTTCCCGCATGTAATAAATATGGATGGGAACCTGCTTAATCTCGTCCTCCCAATTCTTGACGCCATCATATGTCCTGTCGATGGTTGTGACAGCTCGTACACAGGTGAAAACTTCACTTCGGCCAAGGCGTCTATAATTTGCCACATTGAGGGTGTTCACCACAGAAAAGTTAAGCATGTCCAGCGATGGTGGACATTCTGTAAAATATCCATACATCGAAATGCCGCGCTCCATAACTGTTTTAAGTATACTGACTATTTTTCAAAAAATAATAGACAGAAGTACCAATGCAAAAAATGTGACTTCTCATGTCCCTCCAGCTCCGGAATTTCAAGTCATTTTAGAAAACACAAACGTGAGGCATATCGCGACTTCCATAGGAGGAATCCACCTGATGAAGACTATAATTTTAATCCATCTGCCACCCAGACCTCTTATCGGGGAACTAATGAATATCCGATCGATGACAACACCCCGGACCCGGATCTTTGCCAGAACCACTCTACCCAGAGTAGCGGTAATAATTTAAATATATTCTCACAGCAACAAAATGGTGATGAAGCAGAATTCATCATTGAACCTGTAGATGGGCATGATGGCGCTGAAGACGAATTCTTTCAAAATATTCGACTTCCTCATCCTGATGCCCCGAATCTCTCAAAAGACTTCATCGAACAATTCAGTGTAATTAACAATGAATTTACGGCCGACAAGTGGGGTGACTTTGAAGAGTATCTTGAAAAATTCATTGACTTTGGCCAAGATTTCGTCCATATAAAAAACCCCAAAAATAGCTCTCAGAAATCGAATAATAAAATAAATACAAAAGACCCCTCCTCCATCCAGCTGCTCTATAGGCGGAACAGGAGGCGTGCTGCGAGAGAAATTTTAAATGGCTCCTCCTCTTCTTGTAATGTTGGTCACGATAAACTCAAAAACAATTCTTCAATGAATCCAACATTCCGTTTGACGAAAGCATTTATTTTCCCGAGACCACTCTTCTTGAGCCTCCGGACTATGCACCCTTTACTGCCTCTGAAGTGAGGAACAAGCTCAAAGAAGTGGGTAAGTGTGATCACAGATCGCACAGAGGGTTTCGTTTAATATTCCTTTCGAAACACTTTATCCTTTTGCAAAATCTGTTAGTTCCACATTTCGCAACCAGGTTCGCACTCTATTCTAAACAAACTTCTATTCGAACGAAACTCCGTTTTACAACCTATCAGTAGATATATTAGTTGAGGGAATCGGGCCCATAGCACCCAAGATAGGTAGACGCCCCTAGGCAGTAAAAAGTGGAACTAAAATCTATAAGTGTACGGTGCATAATATGAAAGGGTGGTCAAAGTGGTGTCGGCAAAACTTAGTAATGTGCCCCCCCCCCCCCGGGTGAAAAGGGGGGAGGATAAAAAATTGCTTAAAATACACAAGTTAGAGCCCGGAGGGTAATTAATATGACTTTTTGAAAATTTTATGATTTTTCGTGTGATCGCTAGTGTTCTGCTATAAGTATGTAAAATTTCAAGTCTCCAACTTAATTAGGGCTGGGTCAGAAAAATTGCTTAAAATACACAAATTAGAGCCCGGAGGGGTAAATAATATAAAACTTTTTGCAAATTTTATGATTTTTCGTGTGATCGAAAGTGTTCTGCTATAAGTATGCAAAATTTCATGTCTCCAACTTAATTAGGGCCTGAGTTAGAAAATTTGCTTAAAATGCACAAGTTAGAGACCGGAGGGGTAAATATAAGACTTTTTGGAATTTTTATGATTTGTCATGTGATCGCAAGTGTTCAGCTATAAGTATGCAAAATTTCAAGTCTTCAACTTAATTAGGGGCTCAGTTAGAAAAAAAGCTTAAAATACATAAGTTAGAGCCCAGAAGGTTAAATATAACACTTTTTCGAAATTTTAAGATTTGTCGTTTGATCGCAAGTGTTTAGCTATAATTTTGCAAAATTTCAAGTCTTCAACATAATTAGGGGCTCAGTTAGAAAAAAAAAGTTTAAAATTCACAAGCTAGAGCCCAGAGGGTTAAATATAAGACTTTTTCGAAATTTTATGATTTGTCGTGTGATCGCAAGTGTTCTGCTATAAGTATGTAAAATTTCAAGTCACCAACTTAATTAGGGGCTGGGTCAGAAAAATTGCTTAAAATACACAAATTAGAGCCCGGAGGGGTAAATAATATAACACTTTTTCGAAATTTTAAGATTTGTCGTTTGATCGCAAGTGCTTAGCTATAATTTTGCAAAATTGTAAGTCTTCAACTTAATTAGGGGCTCAGTTAGAAAAAAAAAAGCTTAAAATACACAAGTTAGAGCCCAGAGGGTTAAATATACGACTTTTTAAAAATTTTGTGATTTGTTGTTTGGTGTGAGGTGTTCAGCTATAAGTATGCAAAATTTCAAGTCTCCAACATACATAGTTTCTGAGAACGGGCACTGTGACGGACAGACAGACAAAGGAGAGAGACGAATAGGGTTTCGTCAGATGAACGAAACCCTAAAAATGCGAAAATACCGCTCCCGGGCACGACCGTCTACCTACAACCACTGGAAGGGAATAGATCCTGACTGCCGAGCTCTGGCATATATTTTCAACATCTGCTTAAAAGCCAAAAGAATCCCTTCTAGTTGGAAAACTGCAACCACAATTTTCATTTCTAAAGATAGTGATCCTGCAGAAGCTGAAAACTGGAGACCATTCTCCCTTTCATGCACTCTATAAAATTTTTACAAGCCTCATTGCTAGTCGCCTCTCTAGGTGGCTTGAAGATAACGAATTATTATCTTCACAACAAAAAGGGTTCCGCCCATTTCACAGAACTCTTGAAAACAATTTCCTTCTAAGCCATAGGATCAAACAAGCTAAGAGGTCTAAAAAAGAACTATACGTTCTTCTTATTGACATAAAAAATGCCTTCCGGTCAATTCCCCACAAAATAATCATAGCTGTTTTGAGAGCAATTGGTGTTGGAGAAGAATATTGCAGTGACATATGTATTAGGTAGCTTTCATTACAAAAAGCTACCTATTGCAGCCTTTCGAAGGAAAGCGATTTCAAAAAATTTTGGTATATTTTCATCGATTATGATCCCCAGACCTTGAAACCACCCTCCGTTCAAATGTTGATATATATATATATATATATATATATATATATATGAAAGGATAAAAACCCTTTAAAATTCCAAAAATTTAAATTAAAATCCGAAGTATCTTTCGTCTAACTTTAAATCTATTTCTAAAACCAGTTTCTCCCCTTGTAACTTTGTTTCCCAGCAATACATCTTATTTCTTTCAGAGATCATTTTAGGACGATTCTTAAGAGTGAAACTGCTAATCTAAGCGCTTTTTGCAGGCATCTGTGGGTAGGGCTGATACATCACAGTCCCTGGGAATTGTGCGGGCCTTGACCACAGATCAATCAAAACTTAATGAACCAATTAAATTAAATGTTCTTCCCAAATTAAAAATTCTACCCTCTGCTGGAAAATATTAGAATTTTCACCATATTACCCCGAACACCCGCGAAAAAAGGGGGATTGTGGCAATTTGAGCTACTTGCTAAACTTACGCCAATGTAACCTCTCAAAAGTCTACGCCGTTGGCTCTGGGACCGGCGATCGACTCGCGAAGCTGATGGATGACGAGCAGCCTAATAAATGAGTTCGATTCGCATAAAGGTTCCCGAGTCACTTTCTCATCCCATCATAGCCATCATCTAGGACCATACCATTGGAATCATTATTTATTATTACATACATATATATATATATATATATATATATATCTGATCTTTGTCACACTGTAACTCTCGTATTTATGAACCGATTTGGATGAAACTCGGTTTGTACATAGTACATACCAATGTCTCGACCGATTTCGTTGGCCAGCTTCATCCGCCATCTTGTTTCAAAATGGCGGCCATTTAAATTTTTTTTTTTAATTTAAAATTTAAAATGTGGTACCAAAAAATTGAAAATTGAAAAATATTTTTATCTTATGCGTTTGACCTTGATACAAAGATTCCGGACCAGTTTTTGTTTCGTCTATATCTTAAAAAATGGCTGAGTTATAGCACTTTCAATTTCTAGCATAGCTGACATTTTGAAACGTCCTGATTTTTGTTACGCGATAACAGGTGTATTCATGTACCCATATGGATGTACCTTGGTGTGTACAAAGTACGCACCAATGTCTCGACCGAGTTCGTTGGCCAGCTTAATCCGCCATCTTGTTTCTAAATGGCGGCCATTTAAAAAAATTTAAAATTTAAAATGAGGTATCAAAAAATTGGAAAATGAAAAAGATTTTTTTTCTTATGTGTTTGACATTGATACAAAGATTCCGGAACAATTTTTGTTTCGTCTATATCTAAAAAAATGGTTGAGTTATAGCATTTTAAATTTCTATTGTGGTTGACATTTTGAAACGACCTGATATTTGTCATGCGGTAACACATGTATTTATTAACCTATTTGGATGTAAGACGGTATGTAGATAGTATATAGCAATGTCTCGACCAGGTTCACTGGCCAGCTTCATCCGCCATCTTGTTTCAAAATGGCGGCCATTAAATTAAAAATATATATATATAACGTGAGGTGCAAAAAAATTAGAAATTGAAAATGGTTTCTTTCAAAGGTTTTAAGTATTTGACTTTGATATAAGGATTCCGGAGCATTTTTAGTTTTGTCTTTATCTTAAAAAATGGCTCAGATATAGCAGTTTGAATTTCTTTATGTGGGTGACATTTTGAAAAATTTGATTTTTTGCCTGCGACAGCACTCGTATATATCAACCGATTCCGATGTGAGTGAGCATGTGCACAGGAATTACTAAGGTCTCGACCAAGTTCACTGGTTAGCCTCATCCACCATGTTGTCTTAAAAGGGCAGGCATTTAAGATATCGCCGAATTTGGAAAACAAATATAAGCTACTTGAAATAAAATCAGCTTGGATAAAGCTGACTAATTTCGCGAAATTCTCATTCATAATGATTTAGTATTGATAAAAATTAGTATTGAATCTTCTATAATCGGTTTCCACTAAATTGAGCTTCGTGTGTTTGAATAACATAAGCTAGCTTTTTAAAAATAAGGAATATGAAAGCTACCTCTTCCTCCCGGCACTGGCCGTAAGGACTTTTTAAACTTTAATCGTTTTCTATTATTTTGTTATGTGTACCTGGCAACGACAGTGTTGTGTTGATATTCATAAAATGTAGCCCGCGATGTTGTTTGTAAGATGTAACTTAGATCTAGTATTTACTATGAATATATATTGTCTTAATTTCTTATATGTTTAATAAATAACTTTAATGATAATGAACTATAGTGTTCTAGAATAATGCTAACTAATACATGGTGTCAGGTGAACAATAATCGCGCCGATGGATAAGGATTGTCAGTGACGGCCTGAAATAGAGCTATCGTGTTCTCTACAACGTGGAACTTTTAGTGTTCACATATCAGCGAAAATCATGGAGATATTTAGGCCTCCAGGAGAAATGAATTTCTCTAGTGGTAATGTGGCAGACAACTGGAATAAATGGTACCAGAAATTCATGAACTTTTTGATTACTTCCAAAAAAAAAAAAAAAAAAAAAAAAAAAAACAGTAAAGACGATCCGACGAAAATCGCCATTCTGCTAAATCTTCTAGGTGATGAAGGTGTATCTATTTTTAACACCTTTAAATTTGATGAGGAAGCTGATAAAAAAAGAAATTTGATCCAGTGGTAAAAAAATTGAGGATCACTGTATACCAAGAAAAAATGTGGTTTTCGAACGCTACAAATTTTTCAGTTGCATCCAGTTAGAGGGTCAAACTTTGGATGTCTATTTGACTCAACTAAAGACATTGGCTTAATCTTGCGAATTTGGAGATGAAGAAGATTCTCTCATCCGTGACAGAATTGTTCTGGGAGTACAAGAGAAATCCCTCCAGGAAAGACTTCTCATAGAGCCTCAACTTTCCCTTCATCGAGCTACAGAGTTTGTTCACGCGTCAGAAGTCAGCAAGGAGCAAATTAAATCTATTGTGGATCAAAAATCTGATGTAGATGCAATAAAAGTTAAAAGAAATAGTTTCCAGAGTGCTGCTCGAGGTTTTCAGTCTGTAAAGAGTGGTAGTGGTGTATTTGATTTTTCAAATTGTGGAAGATCTCGTAAAAAACGCGAATGTCCAGCTTATAATAAGTTATACAATCTTTGCAAGGGAAAACATAATTTTGCTGTAATGCGCTGTAAAACTAAAAAAAGGTTTGCCAATACCAAACACGGAAAAGTTGATCAGATTCAGCATAATGTTACAGAGTGTGTCCAAGAACTGTCGAGTTTATATATAGACTCTGTGTCAACAAGCAAAGAAGACTCTAGTGAGACTGTATGGTGTAAAAACATTTCCATTCACAAAAAACTGATTAACTTTAAATTAGATACTGGTGCAGATGCTAACATATTACTTTTGTCTGTATTTAATAATTTTAAGTTATTTGGATACTCTAATTTAAGTGAAACTAAAATTGTTCTAGTATCTTCTGGTAACTACAAACTAAAGCCGGAAGACGAGGTAAGTTTATTATGTCCAACAGTTAAGTGTAAAAATGTTAAGTTAAATTTTATTATTGTTGACGTTGATTCTAGACCTATTTTAAGATTAAATGCTTGTAAATTGTTAAATCTAATACAGAGAATTGATAATATTGAAATTTCTAGTAAAGATGAAATACTGACTAAGTATGATGAAGTGTTTAAAGGTTTTGGCAAGTTTCCAGGTGACCCCTATCATATAGAGTTAATAGAAAATGTCATGCCTGTTATTGACCTTCCTAGACGAGTTCCCTTAGCTATAATTAATAAGTTAGAAGATACGTTAGCTGATTTAGAGACAAGAGGTATTATATCACGGGTAAACAAACCTACTAATTGGGTAAATAGCTTAATTGTAGTAGAAAAACCTAATGGGAAATTACGTATTTGCTTATCTCCGAGAAATTTAAACAAGGCTATTAAAAGAGAGCATCATATAATCCCATCAAGTGAGGAAATCATTAGTCGATTGAAAGGAAATTAGTATTTTACTGTTCTGGATTTAAAAGAGGGGTTTTGGCAGGTTCCTTTGGATGAAGAGAGTTCGTATTTATACACATTCAACTCTCCATTTGGGCGTTTCAAATTTAATGTGCTACCTTTTAATGTTTCATTAGCTTCTGAGGTGTTTCAAAAATGCAGTCAAAAATTATTTAGTGATATTCAGGGAGTAGAAATTTATTTTGACGATTTCACAGTAAGAGGTAAAACTAAGTCCGAACATGATAGAACACTGATTTAGGTACTAGAGAGAGCTAAAACCAACAACGTTAAGTTTAATCCTGATAAACTTCAGTTTCGAGTGCATGAAGTAAAATATATGGACTTAATAATTTCAGTAAAGGGTGTTATGGTTCATAAATCTCATGTTAGGGCAATTAATGAACTAGATCAACCTCAAAATAAAAAAGATGTGAGGAGAATTTTAGGCATGATCAATAGGGTGGGTCGAAAAAACCGAAATTTTTCTAATCGAAACGTAATAGGTTGGAAAAGTTGCATTTTGTGGTAAAAATTAATTTCTTAAAATATTACACCAATCGGTTAATATCTTTTACCGCCGCAAAAGGGTTAAATTTCCAAAAAATCACAAAAACATTTTTTTTCCTTATTTTTCTTAGTTATTCAAACATAGCAATACAACTTCTATAAGCGCGCAATAGCTACATGAAGATATCAGAAGTATCCCTGTAAAACTTCATTAAGATGAAAGCATATCTTTTACCGCCGCAAAGGGACGATTTTTTTCAAAAAAATGGCAAAATTTCAATTTTCCGTTTTTTCTGTACTCTTATAATATCTCTAGAATTAAATTACTTTATTTCTACTAAAATGTTATAAATGTCTAGTAATTATGATAACAATAGATAAAAAAAAAATAAAGGTACTCACTTATTTTTCTTGACGATCGCTTCATGCTCTGCTGTTTTACTTCATGTCAGTAATATACAGAAGTTCCTTGATGCACCACAAATTACAAAAATCATTTAAAAAGAAGTATTTTATTAAGTGAAATAAAGATATTTTTGGCAGAATCGGGATAATAAAATTTAAATGAAAAGGTATTTATTTGAAATGAATTTTATAATGTGATTTGCTTTCAAATGAAGCCATTATTCCTCGAGAGGCCAAAGTTGATCTAATGTAACCCTCCCTCTGCTCTTCTCCACAAACTTTCGAAGCTGATTTGGTGACTAATTTTACACATCTCTCTACTGCCTGTGTATGACAAGGAAATTTATAGCAGCTAATATATTTAATCGAACCTCTCAAACTCACCAGCAATGTGAGATCGTCAGAGGATAGAGAAATCGTAATAGGCGGTTCCGTTAGTTCACAGTTTTGCCAGCCAATTAAATCGATATAGCTTTCAGCTTCAAAGTTCAAGTCTGAAATAACGAAATGTCGGATGGCGCTATTGGACTCTGCAGAACTTCTTGCTTTGGCAATTCTCTTCAAAGCTAGGGTCCTTATGTGCTGTCTTTGATCTGCTAGCATTACAATAAGGATATTTTCGTGATTTGCGAAATAAGCATTTCGTGAAATTACAGGATCTATAATCTTTCGTAGTTTGTCCGGCAAGTAACGGGTGTTTTTAATTGAACCACCAATTGGAAGAAGGGAATAAACGCCACTTTTTGACACATTCATTTTTCTACATTTTTACATTCTTTAGAAGTGTAGCACTTAATTGTGAGTTCGAAGAAAATATCAAAAACCATTCGCTTCGTATGTTTTTTTTCCTTCGAACTCACAACTAAGCACTACGTTTAAAAAATGTAAAAGTGTAGAAAAATGAATGTGTCAAAAAGTGGCGTTTATTCCCTTCTTCCAATTGGTGGTTCAATTATAGTCCACAAATTCTGGGCACCATGGAAGCATGATGGATTCATTTTAATAGTGAAGCAACCGATGCAATACACTTTCACGATGTACTCAGCTAGTATGACAAGTTCAGAAGAGGGTTCCTCTGTTCCAACATAGAGTCTCAAAATTTGATTAGCAGTAATGATCCACCTGCGTGAGATATTTGTCCAAGGCTTCGGCGAGATAAGTCAATTGAACACTCGCCTGTTGAAACAACTTGCACTATTTCAAACATATACTTCTGGTCAGTTGACAAATCGTCTTTATTAACAGCTAGGAGATAAGATTTAATTGGCTTAAATTTTGCAACTGGTAATAATTCGCAAGTCACCAGAGATTTCCCAATTGGCCCACAATAGGACCGAGGACCGTCGTTTGTCCATCAAGATGTTCGAAAAGGTGTCTCAGAGGGAGCTCATTAAAGTTCAGAAGACAAGGAAGCCACTGAAGTGGTCTTTGAAATTTGTCCTCAAGCAAACGTATAATACCTCCTTTGCTTCCTGTGTTAACAACAGTTCCATCACATCCAACTGCAATTATTTTTGAAGTTTCGATTTCATTTTTCTCCAAAAAATCTACCATACCATTGCTTATAGCAGCCGCCTTGCTAGTCGATGGGGTCAAATGACCAAAATAATGGGAACCTGGTTAATCAAAGATATATGTTCTTCCTTTGCTTCGCGACGATGAAACCTCGCCCCCTCTTTGAACTGGCAGAGAGTTCTATCTTTACGTCCATCAAAGTATAGAGCAAAGGCAGTATCTAAACTTGGTATGTCAAATGCTCTACTTATTTGAGATCTAATTTTCCGTTTTTCTCTTCGGATTTTAGACTTATCTATAACTTTTGAAGTATCATCTTCGTTTATGATACCTACGTCCTGGAGAACTGCTGATGCTAATACGGCAGTAGCCCTGTCAGATACACCATATCTATCGCTTAACATTGAAGTTGCTGCAAGATTCATCTGCATATTTTGAGATTTGGAAAAAGTTTTATTTGGTTTATAATCAGCACTTTCAACAGAAAATGAAATTTTATTTTCGATTAATTCAGTCAATTCATCCGTAGAAAAATCCTTCTCATTCATACACGGCGACATTTTTAGATAATTTTGCTGATGTTAGTCATCCGTTTTTGTGAACGGGCTTTCCTTTCCACTCTTTTTAGTATATGTGAATTATTCAGCATCTAATTGACCAATGTAACCGACTCTTGTCGTCCGTTGATCCAGCAAAAATGCACGTTCTCTTTTTGGAACCTTATTTTGTTTCTTACAATTGCATTTGTTCAAATCTTTGCATTTACTTGCGGCTATATCAAACAAGGTTTTTCTTGCATCATCTACGAAATTATTAAGTTTCTTCTGAAAGTTGGGTTTATCCTTATCCCTTCTGTAAGACTTCATAAGGTTCCTATATCGTTTATGTATATATTTAACATCGCTATAACTCAATTATGCAAAACTGTTGGTATAGATGATTTATTATAGACACTTTCAATTTTTTTAGCTACACGTTCAGCAATAGCGGAGAATTTGCGTTCTTGATCACCGACGTCCGGTTCAAGATTACACCTTTCTTGGAAACAATAGCGCAATACATCTTCATGGGTTGGTAATCTGCATTGTGTTAATTCCTTTGGGGTTCCAAATAAAGGACATGTGAAAGTCGAACGATTTCGAAACTTACTTGCCTTCTTAGATTTTTCCATTTACACTGCGAAACTTAATTTTAAAATCCATTACTTCTACTGAAATTTAATGATTCTCACACGTGTACTAATTTTCAACTACTGCACGTCAAACCTTGACACTGTCGAGTAGGAAAATAAACTATAAAAAAAACAACCAAGTGAAATATACCTTTTTATACAGAGAAATAAATTTACGCGCATGCAGTTGCAGGTGTTTCTATCGTAGAGCACATGTTTTTGGTAGCATTACATGGGTCATGATAAACAATCTGTGTGAAATTAAATTCAACAGAAAATAACATTTTCAGTCTATTAGAAATATAAATATTATGGCGATTAAGATGAAGATAAAAATATAAAAATGTGAAGCTAAAAAATATTATAAAGATTATTACAATTGGGAAAAACAAAAAACTTAAATTTTCTAACATTTTTTAGAAATTTTGATCTTTTTGCGGTGCAAAAAGATATGATGCCACCATAATGAAATTTTAATATTAGATTACTGATACCTTGAATTAGCTATTGCGTTTTATTAGAAATTGTATAGCTATGTTTGGATAATTTAGAGAAAAAAACTGCAAAAATCATGTTTTTTGAGATTTTTCGGAACTTTGGCCCGCTTGCGGCGGTAAAAGATATTAACCGATCGGTTTAATGTTTTACGAATTGATTCTTTATAAAAAAAGGCAACTTTTCCGCACTATTACGTTTCGATTATAAATATTTCGGTTTTTTCGACCCACTCGAATGATCAATTTTTATCAAAATTTATTCCATATGTATCCCAAATTACAGCTCCTTTGAGTTTATTATTTAAAAATAATGTTCATTTTTATTGGTCTTATGAACAAGAGCAGGCATTTGAGAACATTAAAAAGTTTATTAGTTCATCTCCTGTTCTAAAAGTTCTTGATAGCTCGAAAAAAATAACAATACAGTGTGATATCTAAAGTTGGGATGGGTGTCTGTTTATTACAAGAAGGTCAACCTGTACCTTTTTGCTTCTAGAAGCCTTACAAATACTGAAAAGAACTATGCACAAATTGAGAAAGAGCTTTTAACTATAGTTTTTGCCTTCGAAAAATACCACAATTTTGTGTACGGTCATAAAGTGATAGTCCAAACTGATCACAAACCTTTGACAGCAATTGTTGAAAAGCCAATTAGCAAAATTTCTAATCGTCTCCAGAAAATGCTTCTTAAATTGCTAAAGTATACCTATGGGGTTAAATACTAGGTAAAGATATGTATATTGCAGGTACATTATCTTGAGCTTTTATCAAAGATGCTGTTAAAGATGAACCCGAAATGTTACAAACAGTACATTCAATTGCAAAGTATCTTCTAATGTGTATTCACAGAGTAGAACAATTTAAAAAGTCCTTCCGGCCAGTGCCGGGAGGAAGAGGTAGCTTTCATATTTCTTATTTTAAAAAAGCCAACTTATATTATTCAAACACACGAAGCTCAATTATTGGAAACCGAATATAGGAGATTCAATACTAATTTTTATCAATAGTAAATCATTATGAATGAGAATTTCGCGAAATTAGTCAGCTTTATCGAAGCTGCTTTTATTTAAAGTAACTTATATTTGGCTGAGATGTTGATGTATACTATCTACATGCCTTCTTATATGGAAATAGGCGAATACGCGTGTTATCGCGTGACAAATACAAGATCGTTTCAAAATGTTAGCCATACCAGAAATTCAAAGTGCTATAATTTAACCATTTTTTAAGATATAAACAAAAGAACAAATTTTCAGAAACAAAATCTGCTCCGGAATCTTTGTATCAAGGACAAACACATAAAAAAATCTTTTTCATTTTCCAATTTTTTAATACCTCATTTAAAATTTTAAATTTAATTTTTTTTTAAATGGCAACCCTTTTGAAACAAGATAGCGAATGAAGCTGGCCAACGAACTCGGTCGAGACATTGGTATGTATTATGTACAGACCAAGTAACATCCAAATCGGTTCATAAATACGCTTGTTATCGCGTGACAAAAATCAGGTCGTTTTAAAATGTCAGCCACAATAGAAATTCAAAATGCTATAACTCAGCCATTTTTTTAGATATAGACGAAACAAAAACTGTTCCGGAATCTTTGTATTAAGGTCAAACACATACAAAAAAAATCTTTTTCATTTTCCAATTTTTTGGTATCTCATTTTAAATTTTAAATTTTTTAAATTTTTTAAATGGCCGCCATTTTGAAACAAGATGGCGGATGAAGCTGGCTAACGAACTCGGTCGAGACATTGGTATGTACTATGCACACACCTCGGTACATCCAAATCGGTTCATAAATACGCCTGTTATCACGTGACAAATATCAGGACGTTTCAAAATGTCAGCCACGCTAGAAATTCAAAATGCTATAACTCAGCCATTTTTTAAGATATAGACGAAACAAAAACTGCTCCCGAATCTTTGTATCAAGGTCAAATACATAAGAAAATAATATTTTTTCAATTTTCAATTTTTTGGTACCACATTTCAAATTTAAATTTTTCTTAAAAATTTAAATGGCTGCCATTTTTAAACAAGATAGCGGATGAAGCTACCCAGCGAACTCGGTCGAGACATTGGTATGCACTATGTACAAACGAAGTTACATCCAAATCGGTTCATAAATACGCCTTTTATCGCGTGACAAACTTCAGGACGTTTCAAAATGTCAGCCACGCTAGAAATTCAAAATGCTATAACTCAGCCATTTTTTAAGATATAGACGAAACAAAAACTGCTCCGGAATCTTTGTATAAAGATCAAATACATAAGAAAAAAATATTTTTCCATTTCAAATTCTTTGGTACCAAATTTCAAATTTAAAATTTTAAAGAAAATTTTAAATGGCCGCCATTTTAAAACAAAATGGCGGATGAAGCTGGCCAACGAACTCGGTCGAGACATTGGTATGTACTATGCACATACCGAATTACCTCCAAATCGGTTCATAAATTCGAGAGTTACAGTATGACAAAGTTCAGATATATATATATATATATGGATATATATATATATATATATATATATATATATATATCAACTTTTGAACGGAGGGTGGTTTCGGGGTCTGGGGGTCATGATCGATGAAAATATACCAAAATTTTTTGAAATCGCTTTCCTCCGAACGGCTGCAATAGGTAGCTTTTTGTAATGAAAGCTACCTAAAAGGCACTTGAGGAGGATGAAGAACTTAAAGAAATCATGAGTTATTGTAAGGAGGGATGGCCTCATAAAAAGAAAATTGTAAGTAATTTAAAGAAATATCATAAATTACAAAATGATTTGCGCCTTATTGAAGGTTTGCTATTTGTGAATGACAAAATAATTGTCCTTGAAACACTAAGACCTGAAATGCTGTCCTTAATTCATGAATCTCATTTAGGTATTGAAAAATGCAAAAATAGAGGCCGTGAAATTATGTTTTGGCCTGGTCTCTCACAAGACATTGAAAATGTTGTACAAAAATGTGAGATATGTATGAAAATTCGCAAAACTCTACCTAATGAACCATTGCTTCCTCATAGTATTCCTGATAGGCTATTTCAGAAAATAAGAGTGGATTTAATGTTTTCTAATGGGATAAATTATGTCATTATAGTTGATTATTTTCACCCCACTGAAAAGGAGGGTTATGTGTTTCAAGCATATCTAGGTATGTGGATTTCTCTATACCCTCGAAACACCCCAACGGCTAGATGGATTTTAATTAATGAGGTCTCTATCAATTCGTCTTAACGGCTTGATGGTTATAGGTTAGGTTTTGTTTTTATAAATTCAAAATGGCGGCCGCAAAATACAAAATGGCGGTAGAGACGAAAATAAATTTACGCACCCTATTGAGTGGCATATCATTGGATAGGTCTTTCAAAAGGAAGACGATGTTTCATTGACTATTTTACAGTCAGGAGCTCCGTTAAAATATTAAACAACCTGGAAGTTGTGTATGTAGAATCTCTAGCTTTACTGCAACTCCAACCATCATAGACAACTAAAAACCTCATCAAAACAGTGTTTATAGATAGGAACTAACAATTAAATACAACTTAAAAGTCATCAATGCAAGTAAATAAAAAAATAGGTAAGTAATATAACCAAGTAATATAATAAAAAAAAATTAAGTCAATTCCTACTTAGGTCAATAAGAGAATTTTTTTTCTCCCATTCTTCTTACCTCTTGAGTGGCGCTTAAAATGCCTTGATCAAGAAGTGGGCTCTCTCGGTCTTAAAATACTTTGATCAAGATCTCTCGATTATTGAAAATTAATTAATTTAATTTAATTAATGAATTAATATTTGAAAAAAACTGGATTAACACAATTGTCATCCACTACAAGTTAAAAAAAATTATTCGAGCTTGATTGGATGAATAATAAGTATTTCATTAACAATTGAAAATTTGAACAAGATATATATAGCGAGCAAGAATATAGATAGATATATATATATAGTTCAAGATATATATAGTGCGAGCTAATAGTAGGAATTGAAAAAATAGTTTCACATTGATGAGAAATAATTAATTAGTTCGCTTTTTACGCAGTCGGTTTTTTGATTTTTTAAATTTAATTGTTTATTCAAAGTGGATTGAGGTGGAAAAGGTTAATGGCAAAAATGTGAGTGATATCATTGTAATTCTGGAGAATGTTATTTCCAGATTTGGAATTCCAGAAACAATTGTTTGTGATAACAATCCATTTAATAGTTTTGAGTTTAAGAATTTTGCTAAACAATGGGATATAGAACCATCTTTCAGTAGTCCTTATCATTCTCAAAGTAACGGTATGGCAGAAAAAGCTATGGGCATTGCTAAAACTTTACTCAAAAAGTCAAATGAGGATAACAAAAAAACAACAGTAGCTTTGCTTGAATTTAGAAATAGTCCTATAACAGGCTTAGGTTTATCACCAGTTCAACTACTATTTAATCGCAGATTAAGAACTAAGTTGCCCATTAGTAAAAAATTAATTACTAAATCCTAAAATTGAAAATGACATTGTCTCTAGACTTAAACAACGGCAAAACAAGCAAAAATATTATTTTGATAGAAATTTTAAAGAACTTAAACCATTAAAAAAAGGAGATAGAGTATTTGTACAAGATATCAAAAACAAAAACTGGAAACCTGCCATAGTCCTGTCAAAAGCTAAAAATCTTAGATCTTACAAAATCAAAACAGATTCCGGTAGTATTTATTACAGAAATAGAAAATATTTAACTCTTTCAACAGTAGATGAACCTCTAAATAAAACTGTAAATTTTGATTTTGATTTAGATGATAATTATAAACAGGATAATTTTTCAAGTGACTTCATCTTATGATAAATGTAATGATAATAATAGTAATGAGGTTTTACCTAGTACTAGTTGTGTAACTAAAAATATTTATAAAACTAAATCTGGTCGTATAGGTAAGCTTCCTGCTTTCTTAAGTGAATATGTCGAATAAAAGGGAGGATGTGACATATGTATTTAAACTTTAATCGTCTTCTATTATTTTGTTATGTGTAAGTGGCAACGACAGTGTTGTGTTGATATTCATAAAATGTAACCCACAATGTTGCTTGTAAGATGTAACTTAGATCTAGTATTTACTATGAATATATATTGTCTTAATTTCTTATATGTTTAATAAATAACTTTTATAATAATGAACTATAGTGTTCTAGAATAATACTAACTAATACAGAAGCTTATCTCGGACATGTACTCTGAATTGAAAACATTCCTTGTTACGGCAGAGGGTCTTTCAGACCTGGTTGATATCCTCTGCGGGGTGAAACAAGGGCGTGCCCTTAGTTCCTTATTATTTATATTAGCCATCGACCCCATGCTTAAACGTATTAAGCGCAATCGTGACTCCATTCATCTCTTATCATACGCTGACGACATGGGCGTGATTGAGGACTGCCTCCAAGATCTTCTTGACTCAATCAATGCACTAGTCAAATGTGCTGCTCAAATAGGGCTCTCCATTAATCCAAAGAAATGTTTCTCCATCCATATTGCTGCGGACCACAAATTTACTATTCCTACGGAACTTCGTATAAATGGCACTCCAGTTAACATCCTCGATGACCTAAGTATTACAAAATACCTAGGAAAGCCTTTCGGGTTTGTGACTCTACCTGATTCCGATAAACTCGAAGACTATGTTAAGACCGGTAAAGAAATATTGAACTCCTCCATGGCGCCGTGGCAGAAGCTCGACGACCTTAAACATTTATATATCCCTCGTTTCAATTAATTCTCAATGCGGATGAACTTGTTCAATAAAACAGACTGGCATTACCTTGACCACGCCCTCCGTCCATTGATTAAAAGAGAATTAAAACTACCAGTAAATGCCACAACTGATTATCTATATGAGGACACAAAGGACGGAGGACTGTTCGGCATCCACCTCATTGCTGACTATTCTGACATTGCCAAAATCGACACAGCTTATAAATTATTAACATCTCCAGACCAGTTTGTTGCTGATACGGCATGGGAGGATCTAAAGTATGTTGCTGGGACAAAGGTGTGTTGGCCCCGCTTCCAAATCAGACATTGCAGAATTTTTGTCGGAGTGTGGAATGGATGCTTCCGCTTCTGATGGCCTGAGCACATGGTCAATCGCTCGTGAGGCATCTCGTCGCCTTGGTGTCTCCTGGTCCTTCTCGGATGACTCCCCTACTCTCTACATTGGAGATCATGTAATTACGAACCGCAGATTTATCTTCAAGTTTATCAGATCACATCTACGGTCCCTTAAAGCCAATAGTCTTCGCGGTCGCGTCCGGCAGGGTTGTACTTTCCCTTACTTTTCTGCGGATAAGGCCTCTACACACTTCCATCACACCGGCGACTTCATGCGCTTCACCGATTGGAAGTTTATCCACCCGATCCCAACTGAAGGGATACATGCCAACCGGTGAAGGCGTTGATCACATATGCAGAGTTTGTAAAAAACATAGGGAAATCCTGTCGCACGTGATCAATCACTGCAATCCTCTGCTTCATCGGGGCACCTACCGGCACAACTTAATAGTTAAGCGAATTAAGGATGCCTCCAAGTGACATTGGAACATCCCACTAGAGAATCAAATGGTCCCCGGCACCCCGTTGAAGCCGGACCTTATTCTCGAAAAGAATGGCCATCTTTTTATTTTGGACGTCACTTGTCCGTTTGAGGATGGCGCTGACGCCTTTAAAAAAGCCAGGTCAACTAAACAAGAAAAATATAAGCCTTTACTAAAACACTTCGGGAGTAAATACAAATCCATCCACATCGACGCAATCATTGTCGGTTCATTAGGATCCTGGAATCCAAAGAATGATCGGATACTCCTGAGACTTTGCAGCAAAAAATACTTAAATCTAATGAAAAAGCTCATCGTTTCTCAAACAATCCGATGTTCACATGACATATTCCATGAATTTCTATATGATTATCTTCCCAATCGGGGCAACCCAAGAAACAGACACAGGAACCGTTTCAGAGACCACTCCCAAGATCGGGACGGTAGTGTGTATCTAGAAATCGCGCCCCTTGTCTCTTCGGCTCAAGAAATTGCCGTTGATATTGGTGAAATCCGGAACCTAGGCATCAATGCCGTTGCGGCAATCGATAACTTAGTAATTGCCTCCTCACTCTCCCAATCTCCAGAGCCTTTCGTTGAGAACTCTCACTCCGGTGCCACGGACTCACCCATACAGGATAGCTCCTCCCACATTGGGAACTCCACGCCTACTACCGAAGCTTTGTATTCTTCTAAGTGCCTGCTGCCTATCGAGAACTATAACTCTAGCCAGGACTCTCACGATAATATGAATAATAGCCAATTTAGTATTTCTGAGCGCCTGCCTCACTCACAAGAAAATTTATCTAGTTAGGATTCTCCTAATGCATACTATGGCCTAATATCAAATTCCCAAGCAGCAACAGTTGCTACAAATCAAAAGCATCCAAATTATGTAACCATCCAACCTACTACATCAATCATTTCATGTGGCTCATTTACTGAGCATTTTCCATCAACGCCCTCAAAGCCAAATATCTCTTTGTACCGAGGAAACTCTCCATCTGTCAACAAAGACTTTGATGATGTTGTAATTGATAATCATGTTCCTATAAATAGCAATAGTAATAATATTTATAATTCTGAGGCTCCTCCCCCTTCTGTTTCTGCCTCTTATGAGGAATCTCTTATTATTAATTTGAATGTCTGTTGGAAATCTGGACGAAGTCTTGTCCCCCCAAATTTGTCGTCTGGTTTGTTCGGAAGTTATATCGTTCCGAACCAGTTTTTATTTCAGTCGTAAAGGCACTCTCTTTTAACTGTAACTGTATGCATATTTTTATTCCAGTTTGATGAACTCAGTAAGTATATCTAGTGTGAAACAACTCCATGGAGTGTGTAGTGGTGTGAGGTGCTGTAATGGAAGGACGATAGAACCGGAGTTTAAACTTACTCCTTGCTACAGCTATAATATGTTAATATAACAAAGTTCCCAGCAAAAGCTGGAGGTGTATGTATATATCTTTATTATTTAAGTTTTTAAAATTTAAGTTGAATTTAATAAATGAACTGTTATTTTCAAATGAACTGTTTCTTCGATGTGATTTATACTTAACGCCACACCAAAATGACCTTAAAACCTGCGTATTTATATCTCTGCTCTAATTATAACATGGTTAAGGGGCCATGTCATGCTATTTAAAGGTCAAATAGATAAAATATCGTGTGATTTAGATGAAATACTCTGGCCTCCAAAAGTTAAGGTACACGGACTAAATGCGTTGGATTGCACACGTTTTGTCGAATATCTACAAAACTTATTGGCGAATTGTTCTTGAACTTCTGGGATGAAAAGAACATGTTTCATTTCATATTTCTCGGTGAAGATTTAGTCGGGGGTACAATTAGGGGGCTAATAATAAATTTAATAATAAAATAATATTTGCGATCCCCTATGTAATAGGAAAGACTGGAAATGGTTTGTCACTGTGGTAAATGATTATTTGAGTCCTCTTCAACATTTGTATGCATTTGTGTAAGCATAGCACTCATACTCGTGAAGATGTTAACGTTTTTGTGAAAAACTCAAACGTTTTTTTTATAGCATACAGAGTTTTCAACCAAATTTAACACAACTTTCCAAAAACCTGACAAAGAACAGTAGAAATAGTATACTGCAATTAAAACATGAATATATTGAATATTTGATGAGATTATGGGCATTTTTATGAGATAATTTTTAACTGCGCATGCGCAGCAGATTTCAAAATCTTTATTTCAGAATTTGGTAGTCAGCTATTTAGGGCAACTTATATGAAAAGTCTAGTCAAATATCGCGAAAATTCACAAAGATGGGGTCGATATAGTGAGTTGCTTCCTAAAAACAGCTTTATTATAAGGGATTTTGCACAACTTTTCAATCAGCTCACTATATCTTCCTGAGTTTTCACAACATTTGACTGGACTTTTTATAGAAGTTGCCCGAAAATACTGAGTACCAAATTATGAAATAAAAATTTTGAAATCTTCCGCGCATGCGCAGTTAAAAATTATCTCATAAAAATGCCCATATCTTATCAAATATTCAATATATTTATATTTTAATTGCAGTATACTGTTTCTACTGTTCTTTGTCAGGTTTTTGGAAGGTTGTGTAAAATTTGGTTGAAAACTCTGTATGCTATAAAAAAAAGTTTGAGTTTTTTGCAAAAACGTTAACATCTTCACGAATATGAGTGCTATGCTTACACAAATGCATACAAACGTTGAACAGGACCCAAATAGTCATTTACCACAGTGACAAACCATTTCCAGCCTTTCCTATTACATAGGTGATCGCAAATATTATTTTATTATTAAATTTATTATTAGCCCCCTAATTGTACCCCGACTAAATCTTCACCGAGAAATATGAAATGAAACATGTTCTTTTCATCCCAGAAGTTCAAGAACAATTCCCCAATAAGTTTTGTAGATATTCGACAAAACGTGTGCAATCGAACGCATTTAGTCCGTGTACCTTAACTTTTGGAGGCCAGTGTATATACTGCATAATGGCACAAGTTCCAGAGTTAAATTATTCCTTCCCGAAACTATCGGATTATAACTATCCTTCCTGGAAGCTCCACGTCAAATGTGTCTTGATTGACCGAAATTGCTGGGAGTTTATTACAAAGCCAGATATCGCATGTAAATCGGATGCCTCTGATCGTGAGAAGAGCGATTTTGAATGGCGTAAACGAACAGCTTATACAACAATTTACCAATCCATCGAACGGAAATTCCAGATACTAATTGCTCAGACAGAAAGCGGCAAAGATGCCTGGGATATTTTAAAGTTAAACTTCGAACCAACTTCACGAGCACTCTTAGCTGGATTAGTCCATGAATTTTTCGAGATGAAGTTAAACTCGCAAGAAGAAAGTATCGGTTTATTTTGTAAAAAATTTGAAGAACAGAAGGTTCAAATTAAAGATGCTGGATTTGAGATGCCAGAACTGTTAGCAGGATTTCAACTAATCCGTCGATTACCTGAGGAATATGATAATCTAGTTCAAGTGTTATATAGATTAGATGACAAAGAATTCAAATTAGAAAATATATCTAAGCAGTTAATAACTGAATATGGTAGAATTTGTTTAAAACGAAAAGATGAAGATAAAGAGGTTATCGCTGTACCTGATGCTTATGCAACTAAGTTTAAAAACCCTACCGTTAAACCAACCATTCGAGCGGAGAATTTTGGAAGCAGTAAAAAGCCATAGGTTTCACGTAAGGGAAGCAACCTGGACACCACCAGACGATCGTATACTTCACCAGCTAATCGTATGGGGCCGAGTTTAATATGCAGTTACTGCAAGCGACCTGGTCACACAGATACAAGTTGTTTCAAAAAGAACTCTAGAGGGAAAAAGCAAGTTTTCTACAGTGAACCTACCAAGCAATCTGAATTCGCATTAATATCTTCAAATGGTAGAAAGTTCGTGGAATTTTTTCTGGACTCAGCGGCTACTTCTCATTTTACGAATGACAGGAGTCTATTTGTAACATATAGGAACCTCCCCCCTCAACAAGTGCGGATAAGAGACAAGGACTGTTCGTCGGAAATACTGGGTATTGGTGATATTGACTTTACCATACTAGATGTAACAGGTAATGTAGAAATAACTTTAAAAAATGTGTTATATGCTCCTAACATGAGAAGAAATTTAATTAGTGGGTCTGATATAGATATTGCAGGAAACCAAATTAAATGGGGAAATAATAAAATGATTGTGTATGATAAATTTAATAGATATTGTTTTACTGTACCTCGAGTTGATAAATTGTATATTGTTAAAGGTTATGCTTCAAAATGTGAAAATTTTGCTTATTTTTCTAGTTTAAATTCAGAGATTGTACATCGTAGATTTTGTTATACAAACTTACCTTTACTTGAAAAAATGAGTAAAAATAATTGTGTTAAAGGTATTTAAAATATTAACGGTAAAAACAAAAATAGGGTGTGTGAATCTTGCGTAATTGCAAAATCTAATAGAAAATCGTTTAAAAGAAATTATTTGTATAAACGCATTTCTAATCAAATCCTCGATAGGGTGTATATGGATTTGTGGGGTCCTAGCCCTGTTAACTCGTTAGGAGGGGGGAAATACTTTTTGTCAATAATTGACGATTATTCTAGATGGACTGAGGTTTATATTATTAACCCCTTGACCTACGGTTTGGCAAATCCATAGCTACTACTAAAATTTAATAGAGATTTTCGCCTTCTTTAATCATGGAATTTCGACGATTAAATTAAACTATATTTACTGTGAAATTTTAGTAGTAGGAATAATTTACATTTGGCTCGATCATCGTACGCGGGCTATGCCCGTCATTGTAGGTTAAGGGGTTAAGAAGAAAACGGAAGTATTTGAATTCTTTAAAAAGTTGTTAGTTAAAGCTGAGAGACAAACTGGTAAAAAGTTAAAATGTGTACGAACTGATAATGGGCTGGAATTTACCCATAAATTATTTGAGAAATTGTTAACTTATTTAGGTATAAGAATCGAAAGATCCTCCATTTATATTCCAGAGCAGGTGGGTGTTGCTGAAAATTTTAATAAAGTAGCAATGAATGCAGTTAGAGCAATGCTACACGATAGCGGGTTAAAACCATCATTCTGGGGGGAAGCTCTTTTGGCGTTTGTTCATACAAAAAAGAGGACTGAACACAGTTTAACCCAAGGTCTTACACCGCAAGAATTATAGACGGGATTCAAACCTTCAGTAAGACATTTAAGAATTTTTGGTTCTTTAGCATTTGTTCATGTTCCTAAAGTTAAACGAAATAAACTTCAACCGGAAGCTTTACTAGGTATTTTAGTTGGTTATGCCATGAAAACTAAAGGATATAGAATTTACATTCCAAAAGAAAGGTGAATCGTAGAGATTATTCATGTGCGTATAGATGAATCCAAAAAGGGTGTGGTAACATTATTTGGGGGAAAAACAAATATAAGGATTTGATATTGAATTTTAATGAATCTCAAATTAAAATAAACGGTTTAAGTAACGCAACTTTACATCTTAATCATGAACTACCAGGAGGTAGCTTAAACGAAGATGAAGAGAAAAAGGGGGGGGGGGGGAGGTAACTGTAAGTTCTATAAATAATTCAGATTGGAAAAGGATTGAAAAACCGAGAACGAAAAGTAAGAGAGTTGACGTATATTATTATACCCCAGTAACAAATACGAGACTGAGATCTTTAGATGATGTTAAAAAATATTGTAAGGAAAATAAAATCCCGTTTGAGCCAGATAAGTTTGACTTTAAACCTAAAACTACTCATCCTAATACTGAAACTTTAAGTGAACCCTCAACTAGTGATTCGGACGATCCATATTTAACTGAATTATTTCAACAGGAATTTTACAATACCGAAATCCCTAAATCCTTTGAGGATGCACAAATAAATCCAGAAAGGAGGAAATGGAATGCCGCGATGAGGGACGAACTTGAGATGATGAGTAAGAGAAAAGTTTGGCGGTTGGTTAATCCACCGAAAAATTCCACAATAGTAGGAAGTAAATGGGTTTATAATATAAAAAACACGGAAAAAATGGTAAAAAGTACAAGGCACGTCTCGTAGCTCAAGGTTTTAAACAGAAACCAGGTATTGATTTTAATGATATATTTTCACCTGCTGTAAATTTTTCAATTATAAAACTAATGTTTATTTTATTAGTTTCTATGTTATAGTGGTATCATATTCAATTGGATGTAAAATCAGCATATCTATATGGCTCTTTAAAAGAAACTGTGTTTATGAAACAACCTCCGGGATTTGAAATGAAGGGTGCTGAAAATAAAGTTTGTTTGTTAAATAAATCAATTTATGGATTAAGGCAAAATGGCCGCGAATGGAATTCTGAATTAGATAATATATTACATAATCTTGGATTTTGTAAATTAAAATGGTGTAACTGGGTGTATAAACTGAATAGTATTGCAATTTTAGTTGTCTATGTAGATGATTTAGTTTTGTTTGCTACAGATGAAAGTGTATTGCAATCTGTAACTAATATGTTAAAAAATAGCTTGGAAATTACTGAAATAGGATTAACAAAGTATTTGCTAGGTGTTAACTTTGAACAGATTAAAGATTCATTATTCGTTCATCAAAGAACTTATATTGAAAGATTAGAATTAAAATATAAAGATTTACCTAAAAGTTATGTTAAATTACCTTTTAAAATGGGCTCTGTTTTACCAGATAAAGTTAACGAAAATAAAATTATCGAAAATGAATTAATGAGAAAATTTCCATACCGATCTTTAATCGGGTGTCTGTCATATTTTTTCAAATAGATCAAGACCTGATATTAGTTTTTCTGTAAATGTAATGTCACAGTTTTGTAATGGGTATACATATAAACACTGGTTAGTAGTAGTAGATATTATGAATTATGCTTTTGCTACTAAAAGTTTTAAAATAAATCTGTCTAATGTCAAATAATTAAGTTTATGTGCATATTCAGATGCTAATTGGGGATGTCAACTTACTAAAAGACATTCAAGTAGTGGTTATATAATTTACTTTAGTAACGTTCCGTTTGCTTGGAAATCATCGAAGCAAAAAATGTATTGCACTCAGTTCTATGGAATCTGAGTTTATCTCATTAACTGAGAGTGTAAAGGAACTAACTTGGTATTCAAGAGTTTTAAATGAACTTAATTTATACGATAGAATAAAACCAATTCAGTACTGTGATAATGAATCTGCCATTTATTTTTCTAAAAATAGCCAAGAGAATTTTAAAACGAAACACATTGACATAAGATGTCAATTTATTCGTCAGTTAATTAATGAAATTTTTTTTGAGTTAAAACATGTAACTTCTAAAGATAATAAGGCAGACTTTCTAACAAAACCTCTTCTGTATGTAAAGTTTCAAAGAGCTATTTGTAATATTTTTGATTTTGATTATAAAAAGAAAGAGGAGGTATTTACGACCGATGGGGCCGCATGTTGGAAATCTGGACAAAGTCTTGTCCCCCAAAATTTGTCGTCTGGTTGTTCGGAAGTTATATCGTTCTGAACCAGTTTTTATTTCGGTTGTAAAGGCACTCTCTTTTAACTGTAACTGTATGCATATTTTTATTCCAATTTGATGTACTCAGTAAGTATATCTAGTGTGAAACAACTCCATGGAGTGTGTAGTGGTGTGAGGTGCTGTAATGGAAGGACGATAGAACCCGAGTTTAAACTCACTCCTTGCTACAGCTATAATATGTTAATATAACAAAGTTCCCAGCAAAAGCTGGAGGTGTATGTATATATCTTTATTATTTAAGTTTTTTAAATTTAAGTTGAATTTAATAAATGAACTGTTATTTTCAAATGAACTGTTTCTTCGATGTGATTTATACTTAACGCCACATCAAAATGACCTTAAAACCTGCGCATTTATATCTCTGTTCTAATTATAACAATGTCGAATTTAATGATTCACTTAATAATTGCTCTTTTACTGATAATTGTAATTCTGTTAATAATAATTGTAGTAATTCTGATGTACCATGTAAAAAAGGTCTTAGATATTAGTAATAAGTGTGTTATTACTAATATCTAATAACTGGATTGAACTGTCCCGTTGATGACACACATGTTGATGATACGGCCCACAGTTCATCCACCATTTCTTCTCATATTGTAAATAGTTCTAGTGTAAATAATATTAATAATACTAATTTGTCTTCTGACAATAATATTTCCACTAACTCCTCCCCCTTGTTTCCTAATGCAATTGTTAATTACAGCAATAGTGTATCTTGCATCTCCAGTTCTGGCATCGAGAGAGATTTAATAATAGGTTTAAACAAGATCTATAGCTCCTCCCTGCCTGCCAGCACTGGGCCTGCCTCTAATCCCACGGTGTCCGTAAGGCGCCGTATTACTAGATTGCATACTAACAACAAAACTAATATTGTGTTGTGTCTGACAGCTCTAAGCCTACTAATTGCACGAATGACATGGGTAATGAGTGCGCAAATGGATGCAAATGTAGAATGAGTGCTTCTCTCTCTAATGTCTACCCCGCCTAAGTTTATTTTATGTATTTAATTTTCACAAGGATGTATTGGCTTGGGGGTTCAGTGCAGCCCCATAGCCGACCCCTCGCCGCTAGCTTGTTTTTCTTTTTTTGTATATTTTTTATTTCCTAACATTTTTTGTTTTTCCTCCTTTTCCGTCCTTTGCTTTCTAATTTTTTATTTGCAATTTTTTATTAGTTTCTGTTTATAAACAGAGTCAATTTAGTCTTCTTTACTCTTACAGAGACATGATGATTGGATGTAACTTGCATATTTAATGCTAATGATTTTACTAATGCTCTATCTGAACTTAGATATAACTGAACGTAGTACGTTCTGGTCTTATAACTACGTAGTTATAAGACACACATATTTTGAATCTGGCTGCTGAATTGCAGAAATGTGATATTTTTTACAATGTTTTTCAAATTTCAAGGATGAAGCGACCTAAAGATATTAATCGATTTTAACCCTTAATTGCATAGTGATGTAAATTTCCATCACCTTTTTATTTAATTTTTAATGCATAAATTAAGTTCTTACAACCACTATATTTATATAGAAATATTAATCCTCTAAAAATTACAAAAATATGCTACTAAATAAAGTTAAAAATCTATCTTAAGATTTCTGGTGTCTAATCCTTAATATAAAAATAAAAAACACAATTCTAAAAGAATAATTCATGCAATTAAGGGTTAAATAGTTTTTGTGTTATTCTTCTAATTTCAAAATGTGACTTTTACGCATTATTAGAAGTAGATCTGTATACTTCTTAAAGTTTCATCATTTAATTTCAAAAATTGTCATTTTTGGTCAGATTTTCCAAAATACAAGTTCAATGCGCGACTTAAAGACATTAATCGATTTTAATTTTTTTTTTTTTTTTTTTTTTTTTTTTTTTTTTGCGTTATTCTATTAATACCAAAAAGTGACATTTACGCACTATTAGAAGTAGATCTGAATATCTTTTAATTTTCATCATTAGTTTTAAAAATCGTCAATTTTTATCATATTTTCCAAAATTCAAGCGTAATGCGCGACCTAAAGATATTAACCGATTTCAAAAATCTTTTTTGCGTTATTCTTCTAATTACAAAAGGCAACTTTTCTGCGCTATTAGAAGTTGGTCTGAAAAATTTAGCTTTTTTCGACCCACACTAATATTGACTAGTGGTCATGATTGAGTTTTAAATTCCCTATAAGCTTTAAATTTCTTACAAGCCTTAAAACGTCTTACAAAACTTCTAGCAAATTTTAAAAATACGTCTAATTTACATGCCTGTTAACCTGTAAATAGTTCGTGAATTTTTGGGAAGTTATCCATCTATTTCTGACTCAAAATAAATAAAAGGTTCCATTTAATTTACTAAAAAGCTAATTAAAATAAACCAGAATTATAAAGCTTTGCAAATGAACGCAAGAAAAGTCGATTGTAATTTGAACAGATGAAAGAGAAAGAGAGAATTAGACGATATATTTTCGCTATCATTTTATTAGTAACAGAAATATCAACGCGCCGCACCTTTTACTAAGAATCCTTTTATACAAATATTTTTGCTTTGCCTTTAATTTCTAATGCCAAAAATGCATTACGATTATACAGTTCCAAATCCGAATTCTTATACACATGGTATATTGGTGTTTAAGCATTACATAGGGTACATGCAGATTAGCATTAAATATTTATCAGTTACTCAGTTACAACTTTTGCAAGCATATTATTCTTCCATTCGCTAATGATCACGCTCAAGAAACACGAGAATTCCACATTTCCAAAATGCTGTCTATATATAACTCGTTGTTTATATATATGGCGATAAGAGTTTGAGATATACAAGCTTTACATATAAGATACAGATGTATCCAGATTCCAGATACCTTCTTCACTCTGCAGATTTGTTTCACATGCGTTTTTTGTGATGGTATGTGTTTTCCACATAACTCAAATTGAAGCATCTAACGTAGTACATGCATTCGCTGGTATCCCTATACAGAGAACTCAAAACAATGTGAATTCGATATTAATATATCACTATATATCGATATATATTGTTTGAAATACTTATCAGCGACTTCGTTATTTTGCACATATAACATTGCTATTTAAAAAGAGCTGCAGACAATGCTCCGCCTACTTTGTCAAATTTCTGCATTGATGTTTACATTATAAATGAAGGCATATCTCAGAGGCAACGGTCAGTATTTAGAGATAAAAAGTTTTGAAGGGTGGCGTAAAGTAACAAACATGTTTAAATGCGTTTCCAGCGCATAAATTTTCAAAACTTACACGCAGAAGAAACAATAAGGATAAAGTTGCAGCCAAAAAATTTTGGGCCATACGCTATCTTTAAAATGTACATTTAAAAGAAACGAGATCAGATAGGAATGGGAATTTAGAAATAATAGTATTATCAATGATAAATAGTAACATGTTCTGCAAATCCATTTATATGTTAATGCATATAAAATAAGTGATGTTTATTCATAATATTCCGGACCAAACTTTACAGAAGTGAAACAACGACAAGAGCACTTTTTATGTGGGGATTTTAACCCTCTGAGCGGTTGAGTACTTTGTAAAATAACGCATTAAGAAAGCTTGCAAAGGAACAGATAACTTGTTTCAAAAGCTAAAATGTTTTAAGAGAATTTGTCTCTCAAAAGTGCTAAAGGGATTACTTCTTTCCCCTGCTAAGTGTCATACGGTAATCGAGCACGCTGTCCGGTTATCAATGGGGGGCGTGAATGGGTGTTGAAAAATAGCTTTGGAAAACGTTTCTCTGCTACAGGCTGTATGCCGGCTAACATCTGAAGTAATATATGCAGAAAAGAGAAGTCTTTACGAATAGTTTTGGTTCTTATGATCAAATAACATTTGCATCGTATCTCTTTCGGATCTTGTAATTTAGCTGCCAGATAACTAGTAATTTGTATTTTAATTAATTAATTTTTTACTGATAAATGCAGAATATTTTTAAAAACATGTATTGATAAATCAAAAGTTCAGTAAAAACAAATCTGCTAAGATGGATTAGTAAATGAGCATTTACCGCGTATACAGTTTTCTTTCTTATCAAGTTTATGATTTTTTATACTTATATCGTGTTTGGAGATGGTAGTATCTTATATTACCATATTAATTTAATATTACACTTTTAAGGTGCTACTTCACTCACGCGAAAACACATATGCGCTAATGTTAATCCCATGGAAGATTTTTTTAAAGACATCTCGTTTGCATTTCAATATTTTTAAACGATTTTTTTCGTATTGTTAGATGAAATCGACCTGTACAAAGGCCGTTTTTTACTTTTTCGATTTTGTTTCAATTTTTTATCTTTATAAGAGTACATTTCGTTTTGGAACTGGTTTCAATAGTGGAAGTACTCTCATAAAAAAAAAAAAAACCCTGCAAAGAAAAGAAAAAAAGAAAAAAACGACCTGTACAGATTGACCAAAGCTACTCAATTGAAAAAAATATATATATATTGAAATGCAAGCGTAATACTATCTTTTAAAATGTCTTTCATAGGATTAACATTATAAAAACGGGTGTTTTCGCGTGAGTGAAGTAGCCCCTTAATTAATCAGTAAACTAGATGATACTACAATTTTACAAGAAAACCGGTCAAAACGAAATTACATAATACCAAACAAAGTTCCGCTTTAGACATGTTTTCGTGTTTCAAGGTATATTATGTGGCATTTCATATGTGGAGTAGATTAATATTTCCGTTTAAAACAGGATCCCGTTATCTATAGGTTCAATTTTACTTGCTGTACTTTAATGAATGATCGTAGTACCGCAGCATTAGTGAATTATAGGTTCAATTCTTATATATGGTATTACTGATTAATTGCAGGTTTTAATGTTAAACCGTCTAAGACGGAATAGGAAGTAACCGTATAAAAATGCCGATTTAAAAATTTTCGTCGAACTTCGGATTTTCTTTACTTTTAAACCAAGATTCCCTATAATACAGGCATCGTTTTAAGAGATTTACAATATATGAATAGGTAAATGAAGTTTCAGAAAATTTGTATTATAATAGATAAAATAAATGAACTTTTTTAGTGTCAAAATACTAAAAGTGCCTTTTTTCTGGGTGCTACCTTGAAGAAGTAATTATTGTGTAGGTGTTTTGTAAAACAGTAAAAAAAGCATATAAAAAACTTGAAATAATGGAGAGCAATAATTCGTAAGCTGTATGAGGAAAAAAAACACATTTTTTTCTTTCCTTTCCGTTAATTCTATTTTTTTATGATAAAAATTTAATTAAATTAATAATGTATTGTATATTAACCAAATGTGATGGGATTTAGTTTAGTTAGAATACGTTAAAGATCTGTTAACCGAATAGTCTAGATTATTTAATATGTTTTATATATAACATACGAGTTAACTTGTCACGCCAAAGAGTCACAACATTAATTTATTTTTAATTTTAGCGAGACATCCACAATTCAGTTAATTCTCGGTCACTATACTAATTCAGCTCAATAAATATCGTTTATTCCAAAACAGTTATATATAGTCTCTGTATTTAAAAATTAATTATATTTGCAATTATATTTTGTATTATTATAGAGGTGTTAGAGGACAATTACGTAAATGGAATGAGCTCGGCATAATTAAGAATATTTACTTAAATTGAAAAATATTTTTAAAAATATTTCTTAAAAAATTACAATAATTTAAATGTGATTATATTTCATTTAATAATGCAGTGAGTTATGTTAGTGGAAAGTTATATAAAATAACTTTATTTGATTCATTATTAATGAAATAGTTTATAATGTATTTTTTAATAGTTAAAATTATTACATTTTAAGGTGAAAGAAGGTGATTATTTAAAATATAATATAACCTTGCGTAATAAAAACATGCCTCATATGATATTTCTCTTAAAATTACGCTATTATTTCTTTTTTATCTATGAATTATAAGAACTTATGGTATTAGCGACGTTATGTGAGTTACTACTCAGCATGAGGATTTAAGTTAAAAGGAAATTTCTAAAAAAATATAGTGCAAATCTAAAATATCTTGATAATTAATTAGTTTTAGAAATCATTATTTTTTATTAAAATTTATTATTATTAGAATGAATTAATAGCTTAATAAAAAAACTGAATGTTTAATCAAAGTTCTTCGTAAATTATCAAAACAGTTTAGTATTAATTAAATATATAACTTCTATTAAAAATTTGCTCTTTAAGTTAGAAATTTCATTATAAATTGTCGATGTAAATGCTGATAATTTTATTAGTCAAGTTGGAATAAAAAGTTACTTTTTCAAATCGATATTTACTCACATCCCAAGTTTTCGACAGCGTGTTATTTTACTTGTGTTTCAGTTAATAAATATTATAAACAGTGGTTAATAATTAATTATAAACATCAAAGATAATTAAGAAATAGTTCACATAATTTAAATGTAATCAATTTCAGTTAGTATAACACAGAAGCGGCTTAGGTATTAAAAGCTTACAAAATATTATTAACATAGTAACCTTCTGTTGCAGACTATAAAAAATATCTGTAATGTTATTTAGTAATAATTTCATGATTAGCATCATTCACATTAATAAGGTAATTCAAATTTAATTTTTCAAAATCAGAGCAATAATTTTTTTGATTTATAATAGGAGCAAAATTCTTGATTTCAGGTTTTCTTTCAACAACAACAAGATATGATAATGTAATGTATTTATGATGAAAAAAAAAAAAACTGATACGTTTGTGTACAGCTGACCAGTTGGACTGATAATAAAGAAATAATTTTTCTTCTAACATACTACATGTAAAATTTTTGTGCACATAGAAAGACTCGTCAATATGTTTTATCAGATTATGAAAATATTTTTAATATTTATTTATCTGCGTATACAGGGCTCCACGCAAATTCCCATGCAAAGGTAGGAGGCGGAATAATAAATAATTTTTTTGCAGGAAATAATCCTTTTATTTACCCCAAAATACAAGATGTCTTAATTCAACCCGAACTCAATTGTTTGTACAAAAGATTAATAAATTTAATGTATTTTATTGAAATTTTCAACAGACATACTTCATTTTGTGTAAAAAGAAATTATATTACAAAAATTGATGGGATAACACAGTAATTCGGTCGGTGACCAAGACTTTGATATCAACTGATTTCCGAACCATTGCGCAACTCGTTCAGAACTGTTTGGATAGCATTCTGTTTTAAAGAAAATGTGTTTTAAAAAGTTATGTTCTTCTTTCTAACTGGGATCAGTACCCGATCAAGCCAAAGAGAGGACCAGAAGTTTGAATTTATTCAATGCCTCCCTTCCTACAATGTTATAAAAAATTAATTATTTCCTAAGCTTTAGAATAGATATATAAATATATAAATACATATTTAAGTAAATATATTTTTGTTTTTAATTTTGTCCTATTCTAAAAGTATATACATTTTAAATTAACCAGATTCAGGTATATATTCACGTTATTGAAATGTAATATCGATTATATCCAATACATATAATGTATACTCTGCCCTATAGTATAACACATTATATTAGTATCAGCTAAAGGTGGTTCCGCACAATTTGTTGTCAGAGTTATTATGCGAGTTTTAAAAATCTAATTTCTTTTAATAGCTCTGTTACTTTTTTAATTATCTAAAAAATAGGGTTTTTCTTTAAAACATGTAGCAAATCATAGCCACAATTGAAAAAAAAAAAAGAAATATTTGTCATATTTTTATTCCGAAACGCTTAGAAAATTCCTTATTTATTTATTTATTTATTTATTTATTTATTTTTTACAAAGATTCTGTTGCAAGGAGAAATTTTCTCAGAAATGCATTTACCAACTTTCCAAAAATAATTATCCTCGGTTGTAAATATGTACATATCAAATTTTCTCTAAATTGTGTGATACAAAAAAAAAAAAAAAAAAAAAAAACTTGCATTTTGAATAGTTTTTAAAAATCCTCCTTACTAAAACAATGAAATTTTAGAAATAAATCATTTCGTGGGTTTTCCTCTCATTAAGTTCATTGCTATTCAGATAACCTGCATTTAAATGAAAATATATGGATAATTCAGGAACTAATGTCATAATTTAAATTGTATTTGATTAGTATTTTTAAATACTTCTAAAATCTCATGTTAAATTCATAGTAGCAGGGCTACCAGATCTGGAGCAATATCGGCTTTAAGAACGCGCATGTGTTATTCTAAATCTTAGCGAAATTGACAACTTAATTACAAAAAAATGCAAATTAAGATAGTCATTTAAATGACTTTTAAATATACATTTGTTACAAAATGATTATATTCAGGTTATTTGTTTTTATGTTTTTAAATTAAAAATACACTAAATAGAAATGTTAATATTATATTAGATTCATAACCTTACATATTATATTAGCAATCTATTTTCTATTGTATTGAAATATAATAACCGCTAATCTGAAATTGTTAATACTTATAGTTTATCTATCATTAGCTATTAGCATGTTTAAAATTTCCCAGTTCCCTTAAGTAACAAAACATGACTAAAATCTTAAAAAAACTAAAATATATTGAACTTTAAATTACTACCACAACTTAAGTAATCAACTTTTAGGATATCGAGCAACAATGATTGATTAAGTTAAACTTTGACACGATTTCAACAAATTCACTGACGCAGAAAAAAGGAACTTTAAGGATTAAAACTCTACCATAATAGAAAAAAAAAACACATAAAATGCAAAAACCGTTGTCCAGTGTGATTTGTAGCAACATAAATCAAAGGGCAAAAACCTCAACACATCTAATTTTTCTTTTAAAAACCTTCCATGCTTTAAAAAAAATTAATCCCCAAAACAGTTTCAAAGGGCCATCCTTATATAATATTTCAAAAAGAAGGATCTCCCAAGGTTTTGACACTTTGGGTGGCTAGCAACATGAAACAAAATCACAAAATAGCACACATAAATGCACAGGGGCTTTGAGCAGATTAGAAAATTTGATGACTCTTGGCGGGCAATTCAATGCCATTTTTTGAGCTAGTTAGACATTTTCCATGCTATTCTATAAAAATGACATTTGGGACAAGATAAGTTAAAATGAGTAAAAGAACATAATACTACTAAAGTTTGTTTGAATACAAAACTTTTTAAAGTTCAAAATCTTTATGTCTAAATAATAAGAAAACTAGAATAAGATATGTGTGTGTATGTGACTTTAGTGTGTTAGTAAAAAAATACAAAAGTAACTTTTATTATCACTGAAATTGGTCTGTAAAAATATTTGTGTCCGTGTCAGGTGCTGTCTTTTAGGGGCCACCCCTACCCCTTTTTGAAAAAATGTATTTATGTTGCTATTAAAGAGCCTAATAGGCCCAAGTCATTTCTTTAATCCAGTATGAGGTTGTCAGTAATCCCAAACCCTTTTCCTTTTATCCTGACTATTCTACTGGGAGATCTTAGTTTTTTTCTTGTTTATTGTTTACTTCATTGTGACAATAAAAATACATGTTTCATTTACTGTATTTTTCTTCTTAGCAATTCTTCGTTTACCTACACAAATGAGATATATTTCAATCTATAATCTATCTGTATATTTTAAGATAAATCTATTTATATTATAATACAAAGACATGTGCGTGAATAATACTGACATCATATCGATAATGATAATAGCCTGTCAAGTTTCTATCGCAAAATTATTATCTTTTAAACATCGTACAATTCCAGATTTTACACCATTGAAAAAAAAAAAAACTTATAGATGAAATTGGTTTGAAAATTGTATCTCAATCTACATTGAAAAAAATATATACTATATAATTTTTAAAGTGATTTTTAAGCATGATTTTGAAGCATACACCCAATTAAATTAACCCGATTATAGAAAATTAACAAGATTGCACTTAAAACAATGTAAATAGTGCAGCATTTGTTTCCGCTTAATATTCCATAAGAAAATTAAAACATTGCCATAATAAATAAATATATAAAACACCGCCAGATTTATTAGATTAATTTTAGAATTGTATGGATATATCTTTGATTATCTCTTTACATTTTAAACTATATAGGGGCTGTACGTATTTAACGTTATCACTTTAGGGGGAGGAGGGGATTTGGTACATGATATCGTAAGATATCATTAGAAGGAGGGGAGGGGCAATTTCTCTTTTGATATCGTTATCATATTTGATCTAACAAAAAATCTCTATTTTTATCTGTAATGTGTTCTTTACTTCAAAATATTCTTTTATCTATTTTTATGAAAATACGAAGTTATTAAAATTTATAAATGATTATAAAATTATTTGATTCGAAAATATGGAATGCCACAACATTTGGTATTCCCATTCTTCTGTTATATGCGTATGTATATATAATCCGCTATTCGAGAAACCAGGTGCAAAGTAAATTTGAAATTATACTTGTGAGTTTACCTGTAAAGAAAAGAGAAAGAATGTTGTCCACCTCTTTAAAAAGTTCTGTCTCTCCCCCCCCCCCCACACCCCCCCCCTGTTTGAAGGCAAGTGCAAGAAGACGTTATTACTGTTGAATGCATTATGTAACAATAATCTATTATTAACTACTTTAAAATAGTAACTGTTTCTTTTAAGTATTATTTGTTTTAAAAATATTTCACCATATACAATAAGTGATAGCTTATTGAATTCACTTCATTTAATTAAAAAAAATATGCAAATAATAAATATATGATATCTATGTATCACTGTAAACAAAAGAGAAAAAATTCAAAAATCAAATGAATTTTTAGACATTGATAACGAAATTATTAAGTGTGTGTGGGGGGGGAAGGGGGGGGGGTCGGTGGATGATAACGTATGATATCTAAGAGAGGGAAGGGGTTCAAAATCACAAAAAATTTGATAACGTTATATAATGTACAGCCCCATATATATACATAATTATCCATAAAATGAAGCAAATCATGTTGCTGTGATAAAAAAGTGATTTGTTTTCAGTTTTTAACATTTTCTAACATAGTTGAAAAGTGTTTATGACTTGATGGAATTCTTTTAAGTGTCTTTGAAAGCGAACTATAAATGTTAAATACTTCGTTTTATGTACCGATCATTCTATACTAAATATCAATCACCCATAAAAATTTCATGGAAATTTCAGTATATTTACAAAACTTAGAGCAGGGACAAACAGACAAATCGATTTCATAAACACTTTTCAACTATGTTGGAAAGTGTTAATAAATCATACCACTTCTCGAATTAGATCTTAAAAATAATTATTCTGCGCAGAATAGGGAAACAATATAAGAAACAACAGTGTCTGAATTTTTGGCACTTTGCAAGTAGTTGAAAAATGTTTATAAATTCGGTTTGTCAGCCTGTCTGTCTGTCGTATTTCTGTCCTCGTTCTAACTCTTATAAATAGACTCGGACTGCCATGCAATTTTTCTTTGTTGTGGATGTTTACTATAAAATGTTCAGTAATTAAAATGAAATGTGTACCATTTATAGCTTGTTTATAGGGACACACAAAAATATTATGGTCTATGTGGAAAAATCGTTTCTGATGCATTTCAATTATGTAACAGTACTTCAAACATAATGAAATTAATATGGATCACTGAGGTAGACTAAAAGATGGTTTCTCAGGAGTATGGGATGAATAACATTTACAGTTCCTTTACAAACAGTGGGGAAGAATTATTTATGAACTATAGGGAAAAATAGTTTGTGATGTATTTTAATGATGTTTTGATACTTCAAACATGATGAAAGTAAAGAAAAGAAAAAAAAATCACTGAGGTACATTGCGACATATTTTCTATAGAACAATGAGTGCGTAGAGTTTAACTTCATTTACAAAGACGCATAAAATAATTTGGTTACAAGAGAGATTATGATCGATTTCATTAAATGACAAAAAATTCTTAATAATATTCTGTTACTGTCGAAAAGTGTTATATCATCTATGCCTAATGCATGATTTTTCATTTTTGTTTTATTGCTAATATTTTATTGACGGATTATTTATAATTTTGGACTCCTTAGGCACACTTTGTTTTTTGGGCCCCTTCGAATCCTTTATATATATTGTAAAATTATATTTTTTTACGGATGGAACATAAGGATGCATTCTGCTCGGTAAGGTACATCTCAAATTTTCTCAGAATGCTGAAAAAAAAAAAATCCCTCAAAATGGGAGATTTTGAACTTTTGGAGATTGGGAAATCTGCGAAAGCAGTAGTTGTATTAGTGCATTTCAATTTAGTAGGCATAGTAATATGAGTAGAGATCGACCGAAAATTCGGTTTCGTTTTCGATCTAAAATCTGAGTTCCGCAAAGAATTCGTTTTCGGCGAAAATGCTGGCAAAAATTTGGCCGGAACGAAACTCGACCGACGCTATCTGTATTCCAAAAATCTCGTTTCTTCCTTCGGAAATTTTGAACATTACTCATTGATTTGAGATGTATCGGCTAAAAAGAGATACTCTTTATTTATTGCTATGATCTTCACTATTTGTAATTTTCAGTCATGACTCACTCAAAACGTGAGTGCAAATTATAAAGCAAGCAATGCATATAGGACTAAATTTTGAAGACGCTTTTCACGTACTCATTAGAGGCTACAGACTTAACAGTAATAGAAAATTTCTAGTTTGAAAAAGCAGAAGGGTTTCGAATACTCTTTGAGAAAGTTCTAGTATAACAGATGATCCATTACAAAAATCACTATAAAAGAAAATCAGTGTATTTATACCTAAAACATTTTTGAACTCGATTCGTATAATAAGAAAAGGCACAGAGAAATTTGCAGAGGCACAGAGAAACAACTTGGGTTACACGTATAATTACAAGTATGATTAATTAGTAATTATGTATGTTTATGTATGTATAAATTACTTAAAAAACTTTTTGGATATTTTTGTTTTCGTTTTCGGCCGAAAAATGGAAGATTACCGAAAATCGGTTTCGGCCTTAAAAACCTGTTTCGGTCGATCCTAAAATATGAGTAATAAACTTTTAAGGCTATTCTCTAATCCAAACTGGCTAATTTATGACATATTCTTTATTTCATTTCGTATGCTCGGAAACGTATGATACAGAAACTATGCAATCGAGACACGTTTTCCCTTTTTTCATAAAGGCAGGGAATCTTTTGGAAAATTCTGTCAAAGTCGGCGTTTTCAACCGAATTTCTGACGTGACAGCGAAAGAAAGTAGAAAATTCAGTCGCCACGTGACATGAATTGCTTATAGCTGGATAAGTAATTTATCAAAAAATGGAAAACTCATTTCAATAGTCAGGCTTTTGCGTTTAAAAATGAACAAAAAAATGTGTCAGAAATTTCCGCATTATTGAATAGGGCATTTGAGAACCACCATAAGAACTGAAAATCCAGGATTTTCTGTAAGTATAACAATTAATTCCAATATTATAAAACACTTTTGTGTGCTATCTAGAGCCAGTTTCAAGGAATTATCACTTTACAGAAGATGTGTGTGCCTACAAGGATCGCATCGGAGAACCCAGGGACTGCATGCTATAGATGCGCACCGAAAGGGCTCGGGCCAATTTTTATTCACGACACTCGAGTTCTGCCCAACCTTTGCTTTTTTTCTGAAGGCTCGGGCCATGCCTAACTTTATTTTTCCATATCGAACCGGGACTAGACTTCATTCTTCCTAGACGTCTGAGCCGGCCGAAATTTTCGGACCCGGTCTCCATCCAGCCCGTATAAAAATCATTGTCCTTGCAAAAATCATTAAAATTTATTCAGCCTAAGCAATTTCTGCAAATAGTGTATATATTTTTAAATCGTCATTATTCTACAATTAAAATTTAAAGTTTATTCTTTATAAAGAATAGTAAATTTCTAGAGAAAAAATTAAAATATAGTAAAACCTGTAGAAAAGAATCTGTCTATGACGGAAACATGTCTTAACCCTTTAGCGGACGGTGTTCCCCAAAAAGGACACCTAATTTTAAAAGTACTGCCAACAACAATATTTAATTAAAATTTTCCTTTTCACTGTACGGGAAAATTAGCAAGTTTTTATTTTCTAATAAATTCGCATGTAAATTCTGATGTCAATCCAACATTTCATCATTTTATAAAGAAAATTACTCCGCGCCAGAAAGGGTTAAATGGCAAAATGTGTTGTTTCATGCCAAATGAATATAATTGTACGTGAGAACGTAACACATTTATAACCGTCGATGTACCTGCTATGAAGGGGAGTTGTCTATAACGGACATTTTTTTTTTTTGAATGGAATTCCGTCTTTGAATATTTTACTGTATAGCATTTATTATATTTTTAAGCCTCTGATATATAGAACATGGATTAACATATATTTATGATGACTGAAATATTCACATACGAATAGAGTTTCAATAAAAATAAATAAAATATCGCAACCCAGGGTGGGGGCAGGAGGAGAAGTTTCCTTTAAATAGTCTAGGCTGTTGATAAACCGTAAATTGAACCTTCAATAGAATGTTATAGCAAAGTTGCGTGATTTCGAAAACTAAAAATTCTAGAATTTCAAATTTTATTTTATTTCAAAAGAATTAATTTTCCCGAAAAAATGGCGAACTTCATATAGCTAAGCTGTACAAATATGTAAAAAAAAATATATAGTATATACAAAATAAAATTAAAATAAAATATTGAAATTTCAGCGAAAACTAGGCCAGTAAATCTCCCCCACACCCTCCCTCTTGCTTGTGCCATTGTGTAAAATAAAGAATTTGTCAAATAAAACACTATTTTTGACAATAATCGTAGAAACTGTAAGAAACACGATAATGCTATACTAGTCTGAAATATCATAACTGTCCCCCCCCCCCCACACACACACACACGCGCTCCAAAAAGAGAAAAAAGGAAATTAATTTGACAGTTTGGATTGACCTATATTAAAAAAAATCAGGGTTGCTATCAGTTTAAACATATAGCGGCTAATTGTTAAAAAATAATAAAATTATTCTGCATTAAATTAATTATTTATTGAGTAAGAATAAGGCTCTTTCCAATTAAAAAAAAAAAAAAAAGCCACTGTAAAATTGTGTGAATTCTTAGCAAATTTATGAAAAGTAAACAGTGACAAGCAAGTGCAATTTTCGTGAAACAAATTTCTTTTGTTTTATCTTATAACTTACTTTATGGTAAATTACATTTAAATAACAAAACTTTCTTTAAAAATTAAATCTAGCAAGTTTCTTGTAACCACAACATTTTAAAAAAAGAATTAACTTTCTAATATAAAAAGGGGGATTTTCATATAGATAAGTATAATACTAGTTTAAAAACAATATAAAATGTTGAAATCCCTTCATGTTCCCACGAAAACAATTTGTCAATAGATCTTTTTTTTCTTCGATTTAACTCTCTTATTTTTTTGGTTGTAATTTCACTATTTTTTATTGCATACATATAAATAAAATCTCAATTGTATTCTACATCTTAGAGATGTATATTGCTTTTATTAACCTGCTTTTCCTCATTAAATATAATAGCAAAAAGCAATAAAACGAAAGAAAGGAAGAAAAGAAATAAATAAAAAACTTATTTTAAGTCGTAATAATGAAACTTTTCTGTAAGTAGTATTAAGGAATCTTCTCAATATAATTTTATGCAGAAACATGCAATATTTACATTTTAATATTTGCAATAAAACGAAAGAAAGGAAGAAAAGAAATAAGTGAAAAACTCTTATTTTAAGTCGTAATAATGAAACTTTTCTGTAAGTAGTATTAAGGAATCTTCTCAATATAATTTTATGCAGAAACATGCAATATTTACATTTTAATATTTGCAATATTAAGTATAGATTCATCACGTGAATGGAAAGAAAAAAACATTTTTTTCCGCTTTCCACAACTTAAATTTGTATAGGTAGTAAAGGTAATTTGTATGGAAAAATTCCAGTGTAAAAGGGGGTTGAACGTACAAAGGATCAAAGCTTGCGCATTTTACCGTCACCAACATACAATCCATCAACTTGTCAATAAGGATCATTAGGCAGAGGGGGACGCGAACACGGGATTTTACGCCGAAATCACTTTTGAAGACAAATAAAGGACTTGGAATAATACGTTCCACGCGCTTTTCGAATCTTTTCTGACATACGGCATTTTACGCCCAATACATTCTTCGGACATGTTTTGACTTACGGAATTATACGCCCCAAACACTTAGAGGGTTAAACACGAAGATTGGGAAAATGTTGCAGTGAAAGAAACTGGTGCAGCATTTTTTTCGAAAAACTATGATGCTTAATACTTTTAATTCTTCATAATTCTTTTTTAAAATTAAATAACTTGAAAGAGGAGATCAATAGAAGAATGAATCAAGTGGTATGTTTATTTTGAAAGCCGTAAACATATGGTATAAAAGTTTCAAAATTAGTCCATGTGTAACTAATATTCTCTATACTATCTTTTCTACTATCAACACGTTCTGTGGAGGTGGCGCAGCTACGATCCAAGTTAACACAAAGATATCGACCAATATCAAAATGAGAAATTGGTCGATATCGAAAAGTAATTGGCTAGCGTTAAATGACTCCCCCTAAAAAGATATTCCAATAATATTATTTTTTGATATTTGGCAATTTTGGTCAATATTTTCCAACATCTCTGAATATCAGTTTGTGACATTAAGTGATAGCTTTTTCTGTCATTGATGAATATCATTATTTGACATTGAGCTATATATTTTTCTAATATTCCAGAATAAGATTTTTAAATATTAAATTATAACTTAAACTAAACTTTAACCCCTTAACAGTGACATTTGTTTTCTTACAAAAAAATTAAAAATGGGGCTGGACACCACTTTTTCCATACTAAAATATTTACCTTAGTTAATCGAAAAATCTCTGAGAATCAATAAAGATAAATTTACAGTTACAAATTAGTGGTATCAAAATGCTTTTAATAACGAAGCAAGCAAAGTGTTCTTGCCCGAATCCAGTTCGGGTCACACTGTTAAGGGGTTAATAACTGAATTTTAACTAGATATTAATTTCTATTTTGAACCCCAACAACTGCGATTTGCAAATGTGATGTGGTGAATGTATACTTCTCAGTATGAGCTGGGAGAAGTTGATACCAACAGAAAGTGGTGGGAGATAGATTTTTCTGTTAGTGACGAAAAATGTCTGGCAAAATTATAATTTAATTATCTCATACTCTTTCAATCACAATCGACTTCTTTTTTCTTTTTTCTTTTTTTACATGCTTTTAACAAAGATTTATTTAAATAAATATAACCTTTTATTATTAAGTTTGTTAGAAATTTAAAAAGAAATTATGTTGAAAAATAAGTATCTACTTTTGAAACTAAACTTGTATTCTTTCAATAATGAAAAATAAAATTATTTATTTTTCATATCATTCATAGTATCCATTAAAAAATACATAAATTTATCTCTTTTTTATGTAAAAACATTATGTAATAAAAAAAGCATCTCTCGTTTTTTTTATAAAATTAACAATTGTTATAATTTAACATCGTTAAAGCCACTGCATTATTTTTTAAACGCAAATCATTCTAGAGCATCAATTGCAGATTTCTTTATTAAGTTTTTATACAGCACTATTAATAGATTTTAATATTAAATGATATTATTGAGAAATTTTTCTATTGCAATCTATATAAATGTCTATATCAATTGTATTGCAGAAAATTTTCCATACCAATCTCAATGGATTTTTATGTAATTTATTTTAAATATGTACATCTATATAAGTAATTATAGATTCCTGAAGAAAATTTGTATATAATTCAAATTTCATGGCAGGCGACTCCATCAAATATTCTTCGACGAAAACGATAGAAATGGGCGGTCCTTCAGAACTTTCCTTTCACTTTGGTCAAGATTACAAACTTCTAAATGTCGACAGATATATTGAAATGTCTGAAAAATGATATTGCTTTTGCGAATGTCGATAGATATCTCTGAATGTTGGAATAGGAATATCATGTTTACAACATTGGCCAATGTAAATAAAATATTGAAAATAAGGCATTAAAAAATCAAGTTTTCTAAAAATGACAAAATTGTTCAATTTTACGTATTATATTCTATTTTAAATGATTTTAATGTTATTTTGATTAGAATGAAGGGAAAACAGAAATCGACTTTTAAATCGAGTATAAAAATCACGTAAGAGATTTTTCTATTTATTTTGTATCATGGACGTATCATTATTTTGTATATTTGACCATGCTAACGCTCTGCTCTGCACATTTACCAAGTCACTTTCATATTTAAGTAGATATAATAGCCATGTATTGCTATTTTGATAGAAAGCAATTGAACAGTGTTTCCCCTTTTTCTATAAAAGCATCGAATCTTTCCGATAACGGTATGAAATTTTTAATTTAATGTGATTTTCAGGGACTCACCACAAAATATTGTTAATGCGGAAGGAATCGATTATAGTTTAAAATATGCATCTTTTATAGGAAACTGAAAAACATTGTTCCATTCTTCAGCATATAAGTATTAATTTTTGTAAATTTCATTGATTTTTTCATAAAAATGCATCGCTGCGAACTATCTTTTTTTTTTTTGTGTTAACACTATTTCGGTATCAAAATCCTTACCATATTTAATCGCAGAATTCAGCAAATAATTAACATTAAAATTAGGCAAAGATTACTATTCGGAAGGAGTGATAACTAAAAAGGGGAATAGTTGACAGCTAAGTTTACGCTGATAGATATATTTAAATTTTTTATTTTGCTAAAGAAAAAAACTTATCAAATAATGTACGAAATATAAATATGCAGATTGGAGTGACATGGGGAGGGAGACGGTACAGTAGTTAGTACCAGTACCACAGAATATTAGGGCTCCGGAACTTTTTTGTTAGAAATTAAGCACTGTACTTCAGTTCTGTGCGGATCGAGTTTTACTCGACCCGAACCCGCCAAAAATCGGTAACTCGAAATCCAACTCTAGTCCGACAAACTGCAAACCAAACCAGAAATATTCAGACGAGAACCCAAAGTGAAAGAAAATGAATCCTTATTTTGTTACATTTATGTAAAAATAGTCTACAATTTTATCGCTTATGTATAAAAATGAACACATATGCACCCATTAATATTGAAATACATAACTTTTTCATTTGAAAAATATTGGGCTTCCTTTTGAAAAATCGTTTCATCCCGAACCCGACCAAAATGAGACAAAGCGAAGCTCGAAAAGCTTAAAGTTAACCTCACACCCAGCGAAAAAAATACCATAAATCTGGCCTTACCCGCAGTTCGAGCTCGGTAAAATCGGGTTACCGTATCGTAATGCAGGACTGTAATTTTCCAATCTTCCTGAAAACCTCCAAAAAATTTCACTGACCCGCAACTTAACCCCAAATAAAAAAAAAATAAAAAAAATTCTACTTATATAAATGCAAATGCGAATTTCGTTCCGGCAGCTTATAACTTAAGTTCTGCTGAATGGATTTTGATGGAACTACGAATGTTAGATAATTTTTCAGGGAAGTTTATTATTTATTGTAGTTATTTAATTAGTTATTGTAGGTAAGGTTTTGTATGCAGGGTGCAATATGTTATCTATCGCCGACATTTAATTTCTCAACCGTTGGTCGTAGACATATAGTTCCAATTACAAAAACGTTACAAATGAGGTAAATATTCATGTTGTGGCATTATTTAAAGTAAAAAATCAATTTTATAAAAATTACGAAATCTAACATTTTATACGGTCCCCCAGTCCCTATAGTTATATTTAGTAAAAGTTTACACATATCATAACAGATATAAGACAAAAAGTTTGACATCTGTACTACAAATATTGACGCAGTAATTAAATTTCAAAGTTTGAGATTTTTTCGCATGATTTTGTCTTTCAATGAGGGATCAATTAAAAGATGAATTAAAGTAATTCGAGATCAAAATCAGGGTGCAGTGTTCTTTTTACGGCGAAACTACCTTTAGCCTGTATCGCCAAATTGGGGTATCACCAAAGAGGGTTATTTCGTTTCAAAATTTTAGCTTCCTTTTAGGGGTCGTATACAAAGCGAAGAATGAAATATTAAAATTAAGCAGAAAAATAAATATTAATTCATTATAATATCAGAAAACGATCTACTATAAAAAATGAATACATCAAACGGCGAAATCTAGTGGAGATATTGCTCAAAGTGTTCTCCATTGGTGGCAATGCACAATTAAATGCGTGACAATACTGAGTCCTGGACACATTAGATCACAGCAGGTGTGCAAACTGTGCGACAATAAAGGATGATGCGCTGTTTCAGATAAACCAGAGAAGTGGTCTCAGTCACATAGACCTATGCCTTGATGTAATCCCAGAGGTAGAAGTCCATGGGAGTCAAGTCCATCGAACGCGGTGGCCACTCTACCGGACCACCATATCCATTGATCTCTTGACCGAATTCTGTGGCCAGATACGGCCGGATGTTTCATGTTTTATGCGGAGAGACCCCCAATCATGTTGAAACAACACCCGTCATGCATGTCAGAGAGACAGCTCTTCATACCAGTCCCGTGCCGTGTTTTGTAGCAGATGCAGGTAACGATCGCCCGTTAAGTTCCCATCGTAGAAGATGGGTCCAACAATCTGGGTTCCCCATACACCGCACAACACGTGTTGTACTCTGCGGGCGATGTGGTGGTTTTCCAGAGACCACTAAAGCGCATTGCGCACGTTCACAATGCCACCCCTTACAAACATTGACTCATCTGTCCACAGAATGTCACAAAGGAGCGACGGATTTTCTTCTAAGGTGTTGAGCATGAAATTACAATAATCAAATCGTCGTGCGTGGTCACCCAGCATCAATGCTTGCACCAGTGTCGGATGGTACGGATGCGCATCATGTGTATGTAACAAATTCCAGACATACTGACCACATGCCTCGCTTATTTCTGCCGTGCTCAGTTGTAGAATTAAAAGGGCGAATCCCAGCACCTCCTCCGGTGTCACTCGAACTATACACCTAGCCAGCCTACTTGTTCTGGGTCGTGGTGAAACAGAGCCAGTCTCTCTAAGATGGTGCAATGCATTAGTTATAGTTTCATGCGTTGGATGTAGATCCTTAGGGAAACGTTCGGAATAAACACTTGCAGCCTCTCTGGCATTCCTTTGACACTCCCCATAAATAAGTATCATTTCGGCATATTGAATGTATGCGTAGCTTGCCATCACGATCTCAGCGCTGACTAGCATGTTCACTGCTCGATGGCTCCTGTTTTACCCCGAACGTGTGGTGCTGCGGTACTATTGTAATTTGCGTAATCCCAATTTTCATGCTCGTTATAGCTCGGCTGGTCGTTTGTAGTCCGCTGCCATTTATCTAGTCCTTAATGAGTATGTTTTATTGTCCGGTTGTCGATTCTACCTACTTTGACGTTTGAATGTTGTTCGACCCATAAAAAAATTTATTCTCGCACAGTTTGCACACCTGCTGTGATCTAATGTGTCCAGGACTCAGTATTGTCACGCATTTAATTGTGCATTGCCACCAATGGGGAACACTTTGAACAGTATCTCTATAGATTCCGGCATTTGAGTATTCATTTTTTTTATGATAGACCGTTTTCTGATATTACAATAAATTGATATTTATTTTTCTGTTTAATTTCAATATTCCATTCTTCGCTTTGTATAAGACCCCTGAAAGTCAACTAAAAATTTTAAATGAAATGATCCTCTTTGGTGATACCCCAATTTGCCGATACCGGCTAAAGGTCGTTTCCCCATAAAAAGGACATTGCACCCTGATTTTCATCTCGAATTACTTCAATTCATCTTTTAACTCATCCCTCATTGAAAGACAAAATCATGCGAAAAAATCTCAAACTTTGAAATTTAATAACTGCATCAATTTTTGTAGCACAGATGTCAAACTTTTTTTGTTATATTTGTTATGATATGTGTAAACTTTTACTAAATATAGCTATAGGGACTGGGGGACCGTATAAAAAGTTACATTTCGTAATTTTTATAAAATTGATTTTTTACTTTAAAGAATGCCACAACATGAATATTTACCTCATTTGAAAAGTTTTTTGTAATTGGAACTATATATCTACGACTAACGGTTGAGAAATAAAAGGTCGGCGATAGATAACATATTGCACCCTGTATAATATATCGTTCTACTTTGCTTATATTGAATTATGGCGGAATGCTCTATATTCAGATAAACCCAATTATGTATGATTAGCCTTTTATGAAAGATTCTGCTGAATAGATTTTAATGGAACTTGCACTGTTAGTTACACAATTTTTCAGAGAAGGTTTTAGCACGTAACATAACATTCTATGTTGCTTCGTTATAGAATTAAAGGGAAAGTTTTGGAATGAGATTGTGAAAGATTAGGTTTTTTCAAAAGTTTTCTTGAACAGATGTGGATAAGACTTGCATTGTTAGTTAGCTAGTTTTGCAGTAAACTTTTTAGTATATAACATATTGTTCTACGTTGCTTAGTTATATAATTATAGAGGAAAGTTCATTAATCAAGAAAGTGAACCCATTTCTAAAAGATTAACCGTTTAAAAAATTTTTTCTTAACAAATTTTGATGAGAATTTCATTGTTAGATACTTTATCAGGAATGATTTAGTATATTTCATATCGTTCTTTACCAAATCGTACTGTAAAGGATCAATTAAAAGATTTGAACTGACAAATTTTGTCTGACACATTAGAAATTAAGCAGTGACATTCGTATCCTTTTGAGAAATGCTGAACGATATTGTAGGCAAAGGTCCATATTGCTTTAAAACAGAAGGTCAAATTCACCGATATATTTTGATATCGCCTATCTTCGATTTAAAATTCGTTTGGAGAAACAGACCAGCGTAGCGGGTGCAGCATGCAAGTACTTTCAATGCAATTATGAAAAAGTAGTCTGCAATGATATCTCTAATATTAATTTTATTTTTATGTAGAGATATGGACAAATATATATATATATATATATACACTCATTAATCTTCACGTATATAGTTTTTTTTCATCCGAAAATATCCAGAATTTCTTTGAAAAATCGGGTCAACTCGAACCTGATTCAATGTAGTGAAAACCCAACCCGAACCCGAAACAAGTAACTCTTTGATAAGAAGGCAGGATTGGTGACTACTTTTTTATTCAATCGTACCATAGATTCTAAAAAAAAATTGTTTGAGGTAGATTTCTCTTGTAAAAATCTTAATAAAAACGTATGGCAGAGATTAGTTTTCAAAAACTGGTGGAATAAAAAATAGTCCACAGTACCGACAATGGTCAAAATGGTCAAAACCAACCTGACCCGAAACGAAAAAAGAAACGTCAACACGCCTCGATATGTGCCGCGGATCAGGCCGTGTCGGCTTGAGAAAAATCGGGTTGTCCGATCAGACTCTGTCTCAGACCGCAGATTTCTGAATTGTGCGCAATTTAGATCATAGTCCGAAGAGAAGAGGAAAACAGAAAAGGAATAAAGAATTTTTTTACTGCCAAAAAGTCATTTATTCCTATAATGCAGCATTAATCCTTGAGATCTGTTTTCGTGAATAGGGTTTTGAATTGATACCCTCTTCCAACATATTTTTAGAAACTTTTATGCCTGTCCGTAATATTTATACATAAATTTCTTGGCAGTTCCAGCCCCTATTGTGTAATAGAGTTGATTGTATGCATACTAATAAAGATATATATATTTTTTGGTTGTTTCATACATTTTTTCACCACTGGTATGTTTTAATGTTTAAACAAAAAAAATACATTTCTGGTAATATTGGATTGTTTTAACTGTTTTCGGTTTTTATAAATAAAACCTAAACGTTGTGATAAGAAATGTTTTTGAAAACTAAATTTACGGAATTGCAACAAAAGTATATCTAATAATAACAAAAGTATATGTGACATGATTTAAAGAATAAAGAAAATTTTTAAAATTTTTTTCGGACATCAGATATATTTGCTGTGTTAAAGCCCATTTAACCTTTTTTTTTTTAATAATCTGCACAATTTATTAAAATATTTAAAAATAAAATAGCCTTTAAAAGTAAATATACGATGCTGTTAATTAGTGCTGTTAAAAAAAATGTTCTTGTATTTGAAAAGTGTACGTTGCAAGAGATTTTTCAGCGGTTAAGATTCATTTTTTTTTAAATCTTTGAAAGAGAAATGATGTATTTCATGAAATTATATTGTTTGCAAAAAGAAGTGATGTGATTTCAAAACGTTAAGACACGTATATGAATAAAAGTAAGTATGATAGTATATATATTTTAGGTAGCTTTCTTTACAAAAAAGCTACCTATTGCAGCCGTTCGGAGGAAAGCGATTTCAAAAAATTTTGGTATATTTTCATCGATCATGACCCCCAGACCCCGAAACCACCCTCCGTTCAAAATTGATATATATATATATATATATATATATATATCTGACCTATGTCACACTGTAACTCCCGTAATTATGAACCGATTTCGATGTAATTCGGTGTGTACATAGTACATACCAATGTCTCGACCGAGTTCGTTGGCCAGCTTCATCCGCCGTTTTGTTTCAAAATGGCGGCCATTTAAAATTTTTAAAAAAATTTTAAACTTGAAATGTGGTACCAAAAAATTAAAAATGGAAAAATATTTTTTCTTATGTATTTGACCTTTATACAAAGATTCCGGAGCAGTTTTTGTTTCGTCTATATCTTAAAAAATGGCTGAGTTATAGCATTTTGAATTTCTAGCGTGGCTGACATTTTGAAACGTCCTGAATTTTGTCACGCGATAAAAGGCGTATTTATGAACCGATTTGGATGTAATTCGGTGTGTGCATAGTACATACCAATCTCTCGACCGAGTTCGTTGGCCAGCTTCATCCGCCATTTTGTTTCAAAATGGCGGCCATTTAAAATTTTTTTAAAAATTTAAAATTTGAAATGTGGTACCAAAAAATTGAAAATGGAAAAATATTTTTTTCTTATGTATTTGACCTTTATACAAAGATTTCGGAGCAGTTTTTGTTTCGTCTATATCTTAAAAAATGGCTGAGTTATAGCATTTTGAATTTCTAGCGTGGCTGACATTTTGAAACGTCCTGAATTTTGTCACGCGATAAAAGGCGTATTTATGAACCGATTTGGATGTAACTTCGTTTATACATAGTACATACCAATGTCTCGACCGGGTTCGTTGTCCAGCTTCACCCGCCATCTTGTTTAAAAATGACGGCCATTTAAATTTTTTAGTAAAATTTAAATTTGAAATGTGGTACCAAAAATTGAAAATTGAAAAAATATTTTCTTCTTATGTGTTTGACCTTGATAAAAAGATTCGGGAGCAGTTTTTGTTTCGTCTATATCTTAAGAAATGGCTGAGTTATAGCATTTTGAATTTCTAGCGTGGCTGACATTTTGAAACGTCCTGATTTTTCTCACGTAATAACAGGCGTATTTATGAACCGACTTGGATGTACCTTGGTGTGTACATAGTACATACAAATATCTCGACCGAGTTCGTTGGCCAGCTTCATCCGCCATCTTGTTTCAAAATGGCGGCTATTTAAAAAAATTAAAAAATAAAAAAATTTAAATGAGATACCAAAAAATTGGAAAATGAAAAAGATTTTTTTTGTATGTGTTTGACCTTAATACAAAGATTCCGGAACAGTTTTTCTTTCGTCTATATCTAAAAAAAATGGCTGAGTAATAGCATTTTGAATTTCTCTTGTGGCTGACATTTTAAAACGACCTGATATTTGTCACGCGATAACAGGCGTATTTATGAACCTATTTGGATGTAACTTGGTCTGTACATAGTACATACCAATGTCTCGACCGAGTTCGTTAGCCAGCTTCATTCGCCATCTTGTTTCAAAAGGGTTGCCATTAAAAAAAAAATTAAATTTAAAATTCAAAATGAGGTATTAAAAAATTGGAAAATGAAAAAGATTTTTTTTATGTGTTTGGTCTTGATACAAAGATTCCGGAGCAGTTTTTGTTTCTGAAAATTTGTTCTTTTGTTGATATCTTAAGAAATGGTTGATTTATAGCACTTTGAATTTCTAGCATGGCTAACATTTTGAAACGATCTTGTATTTGTCACGCGATAACACACGTATTCGCCTATTTCGATGTAAGAAGGCATGTGGATAGTATACATCAACACCTCGACCAAGTTCGCTGGCCAGATTCATCAGCCATCTTGTTTCAAAATGGCGGTCATTAAATTAAAAAGTATATATATATTTAAAGTGAGGTGCAAAAAAATTAGAAATTGAAAAAGGTTTGTTTCTTAAGTATTTGATCTTGATATAAGGATTCAGAAGTATTTTTTGTTTGTCTTTACCTTAAAAAATGGCTCAGATATAGCAGTTTCAATTTCTATTGTGGGTGATATTTTGAAAAATCTGATTTTTTGCATGCGACAGCACTCCTATATATTAACCGATTCCGATGTGACTGAGCATGTGCACAGCAATTACTAAGGTCTCCACCAAATTCACTGCTTAGCCTCATCCAGCATGTTGTCTTAAAATGACAGGCACTTTAAGAAATTGCCGAATTTGGCAGCCAAATATAAGTTACTTTAAAGAAAATCAGCTTGAATAAAGCTGACTAATTTCGCGAAATTCTCATTCATTATATTGATAAAAATTAGTATTGAATCTCCTATATTCGGTTTCCACTAAATCGAGCTTCGTTTGTTTGCATGATATAAGTTAGCTTTTTTTAAATAAGGATTATGAAAGCTACCTCTTCCTCCCGGCACTGGCCGGAAGGACTTTTTTATGGTAAATGGATAGTTAGTAATTTTTCAAAACTATTTCTTTATTAATTTTTAAATCTTTATGTGTTTAGAATGTGTACAATATAGTTATAGGGTGAAATCCTAAAGAAAAAATTAAATGTATGTCTGTGTTAAAAAAAGGAAAGTAAAATAAATCACAAGTGGTTTAATTTTTCTTATAAAATGATTATATTTAAACAATAAATGAATATAAGGTTCTACAGTTTTAAAAGTAGAATTTCTATAACTATCTAAGAATACCTCTTTTGCATATAATCTGTTATTTATAGATTAAGTATAGGTATTTGAATACTTCTGTAAAGATAAAATTTGCTTGTCATTAATTTCATAAAAGTCCTATCAAGGAAAACAAAGCATATTTTCGACAATTATTTATATATATATATATATATAAATCTGCACATGAATAAAAGATTTCGACAAAAATCATTTTTGGGGAGATTGAAAAAAATATCTATCTTTGACTAGAAACATATGCATGAATTATATACAGGGTGATTCATAAAAGATGGGCAGAACTTTAAGGGGTTATAGTACACTTAAAGACAAATAATATTAAATAGGAGACTAAGGGTCCCAGACGTATTCCCAAGGAGATAGGGGGCATTAAAGTTTAGGGTCCGAAATTTCAAATGATTATAAAACATGGAAAAATTGGTCGATTCGTTTGCGGTTTTTGCAAAAAATTTTCTTTATGCCAGTATTTTCTTGAAATAAAATTTTAAAGTTCAATTTCAAAAAATGCCGATAGGGGGCGCTTTAGACTTTGGAGTAACAAACAACTATTTTTTAACGTTATTTTTTGTATTTCTTTAAATGATTTCGAAAGCTTAGACTTAAACTTAAATTTTGATCTAAAAATCTGAGTCCTAACGAGTAGTTAAGTAGCGTAAACTGAAATTTGAAATTTGAAACCCTTCTCCCCCCCAGAACAAAAATCAGTTATTCCCGATCTTTGTGTCGTAGATTAGGCTCTAACTACTGCCGCGTTTTGCTAAAATTATTCTTTATGTCAGTATTTTCTTGAAAATAAATTTTAAAGAAAATTTTCAAAAAATTCCGATAGAGGGCGCTTTAGACTTTGGAGTAACGAACAACTATTTTATACCGTTATTTTTTGTGTCTCATTAAATGCTTTCTAAAGCTTAGACTTAAATTTTCAGCCCAAAATCTGAATCGTTAGACGTGGTTAAGTATCTGGGGAGAGGGGTTTGAAATTTCTACTCCTGAGCACAGTTCAGTTTACCATGTCCACACAATTGTGTGCTGTGATACGAGGTAAAAAGACACAAATTAGGATTATGTTACCAAAGCATATTTATTAACATGTAATTACAATAAATGTTCAAAATTGTGACCACCAGAGGTTATGCACGCAGAACAACGGCGAAGAATGGAACGGCGAACATTCGCAAAAACATCAGGCTTTTCGAGCACTTCCCCTACAGCGGCGGAAAGTCTGGCGACCAGTTCCTCGGGGGATTCAATGGGTGTCTCATACATAAGAGCCTTCAATCGTCCACAAAAAAAGAAATCGAGGGGTGAAAGATCTGGCGAGCGAGCAGGCCAAGCAGCAGGACCACCTCGACCAATCCATCTGTTCGGAAATGTGATGTCCAGATAGTTGCGGACGTCTCGTACGTAATGGGCTGGCGCTCCATCGTGCTGGAACCACATGACCCGCCGGATGCGTGGAGGAACAACGTTTAACAGGTCTGGCAGCACATGTTGCAGAAATGTGAGGTATGTTTTACCGTTGAGGCGTTCAGGAAGAAGGTACGGTCCGATTAGGTGGTCTCCGAGGATTCCTGCCCAAACATTGATGGAAAAGCGTCTCTGATGAGCATGTGGATACGTAGCATGTGGATTGACATCCGCCCATACATGTGCATTGTGTGTGTTAAATGTACCTTCACGTGTGAAGGTACATTCATCGGTGAAAAGCACAGTTCGTCCAAAATGTGGATTTAGCGCGTTCTGCTGCAGAAACCAGCGGGCGAATTCAATACGATTTGGATAATTCCCTGGAGACAGTTTCTGGACTCGTTGCACATGAAACGGGAGCAAATGTTCATCCTTCAGTACCCTCCAAGTCATGGACTGTGAGGTATCCACCTGCCTAGCCACTGTTCGTGTACTTGTACTTGGCTGCGCCGCTACTACATCCAGAATGGCTTCTGCAACAACTACTGATTCGTCCTTTTTTGCACGACCTGCATTCGACCGGGAAGCGAGAAATGATCCCGTCTCACACAACTGTCTGTGCAAGCGCTCGAAAGTTTTGCGGTTAGGCAACCGCCTGTTGGGAAATCGCTCTCCGTACATTCGTTGTGCCTCTGCACCATTTCCATCTGCCGCTCCGTAAATTAAATGCATCTCAGCCATTTCCTTATTCGTGAAGGGCACCATCTTCCGATTCATTACTACAGCGACTTACACTTGACTCACCGTTCAGTGGTTTTTATGCCTGAATCGTGTCGAAATTTTGCATACGTGTTCTTCTTCTTCCCCATTTGACATTTGCATACTTTCTGTTTCCTTCTTCACCGGGTGACTAGCGTCAGGAATGGAGCTTTAACGTTTGCATGAGCGACGTTTCCAACTGTGCCAGTGCCTTTATGAGTGAATTCCGACTATGCAGTCCTTGACGAAAGTTGTATTTTTGCCTCGTATCACAGCACAGAATCGTTGGGCATGGTTAAGTAGTGCAAACTGAACTATGTTCAGAAGTTGAAATTTGAACCCCCTCCCCTCGCTACTGAACCACGCTCAGCGATTCAGATTTTGAGCTGAAAATTTAAGTTTAAGTCTAAGCTTTAGAAAGCATTTAAGGAGACACAAAAAATAACGGTATAAAATAGTTGTTCGTTACTCCAAAGTCTAAAGCGCCCTCTATCGGAATTTTTTGAAAATTTTCTTTAAAATTTATTTTTAAGAAAATACTGACATAAAGAATAATTTTAGCAAAACGCGGCAGTAGTTAGAGCCTAATCTACGACACAAAGATCGGGAATAACTGATTTTTGTTCTGGGGGGAGAAGGGTTTCAAATTTCAAATTTTAGTTTATGCTACTTAACTACTCGTTAGGACTCAGATTTTTAGATCAAAATTTAAGTTTAAGTCTAAGCTTTCGAAATCATTTAAAGAAATACAAAAAATAACGTTAAAAATAGTTGTTTGTTACTCCAAAGTCTAAAGCGCCCCCTATCGGCATTTTTTGAAATCGAACTTTAAAATTTTATTTCAAGAAAATACTGGCATAAAGAAAATTTTTTGCAAAAACCGCAAACGAATCGACCAATTTTTCCATGTTTTATAATCATTTGAAATTTCGGACCCTAAACTTTAATGCCCCCTATCTCCTTGGGAATACGTCTGGGACCCTTAGTCTCCTATTTAATATTATTTGTCTTTAAGTGTACTATAACCCCTTAAAGTTCTGCCCATCTTTTATGAATCACCCTGTATATATTATCCGAAGGTAAAAGAAGTGTACTATTTATTTCAATCCTGCGAATTTTTTTTTTGCATTTATATAATTCAGTCATTGCAGAAATTATATGAGCAGACAATTAATAAAGAATTGTGTATTAAAAAATTGGATTTTAAAAGATCACCAAATTCCATTAGAGTGAAATCTGGTTGAACTAATTTTCAATTATAACAAAATGTTTAGCATTTCCAGATAATTTTATTTTATAAATGAAGTGTAGTTTCAATATAGCGAATCGATTTTCATGATTCCATGATTTTGTTCTAATAAATTCAATAAAAATATATATATATATATATATATATTTGAAAATCAGCTTCTCAGGCTTAAGGGAGATTACTACCATCAAAGCCGTTTAAAAATAAAAATAAAATATATTGCAACATATGATAAAATAAAAACAAGAAAAATAGCATGTTTACGCCTACTTGATATGAAACAACAGTCAAATTTTTAAATCAGTCTAATTTTTAAGAAAGATTTAGCTCTAGCTGCTTCAACACGAGTTACGGGTTTAGGTAACTTCACCACATTATTATTAATATTCACGTCATTCATGACAATAGTATCAGTAAATACCAAATGATTTTGTTCTAGTTTTTTTCTGAAAAAATGTACTTTTAATTCATTAAGAGTGCTTTTCTGGAGTTTGTGTCTACAGTGCGACAGGAATATCACGATAATTATTCAATTATATTTCGGAAATTTTATTGTATTAATATTTATATTAATTTCATAATTATCAAACAAGCGAAGCGCATGATCCGTTTCAGAACAACTAGAATATTTAGCTAATGCACAATTGCTTTTAAAAGCTTCTGCGGTCATTGACCAACTTTGATGAGCAAGTCCTAGTTTTTGGGGTGGGGCATTTCCGAGCATGAATTCCTTGAAATTCTTCTTTGGGAAAACGAATACTGTTGAACGGAGTTACCTGATGCAGAAACAAAACACAAAAGTGTGATAAGTTTACCACGTTCAGCTGATGTAACGTGAGAAAATTGTTTTTCACTATGTTTTGCTATTATACTAGGTGATTTGTGGTCTCTCATTAAGAGTGTTTTTATCACAGTTATATATTATGTTTTGTATAAATTTATAGCGATCCATTACTAACTAACGGTTTTTAAAAAATATCAACATTAGCTAGGTTGAAACTTGTACTTCTTGTTAAACTAATGGTTATAGGTTTCTTAGCAGAAAGTAAGGAATTTCGTCGCTTGAAACCAATCAATTCCAGCTTTCTTCTTTGTTTGCGAATATAGGGATATATTTGGAAAGTTCAAAGCAATTGAATACTGATATGCACAGTTGTCAGACCATAGTTGATGTTACATACTTCAAGAAAATATGAAGCTAACTCTTTTTATTGAGCTTGACTAAAAGAAACTTGATAGGAACAACCCGAGTGGTTGAAAGGGATATGTCCCTTTCAACCCCTCAGCTTCTGTCCCTTTCAACCCAACGCCCACCTAGCGAAATTAAAAATGTATTTATGCATCAGAGTATTTTAGAAAACAAAATATACAGATATTCACATAAAGTGCATACTTTACAGTGCTAAATAACATAAATATTATAATGCTAAACACAATATCACTTCTTTAGAGAAAAAAAGAAAAGCAACATCAAAATTTACTTTTTTATATCGAAAACAGGTTTTGCTTTCGTCACCTAGAACGCTACAATTGTTGATATTAGTTGTAAGGATTATTAAGACAGAACAAGTATCGTCATCGATTGAGCAAATGTTGGAACTTTGTACATTTTATTTTTTTCCTGAAATTTTTAATCTTCTTTTCATCCCCAGTCTCCCCTATTCCCCTTTATTTTGTCAATGACCACAGAACACTTGGAAAAGAAAGACCAGTTGAAATATTTATAGTATTTCGTCGGGTAAAGCAAATAAACCGAACATTATATGCTTTACCCGACGAAAATTAATAAATCTTTCAATTGGAGTTTCCTTTCCAAGAGTTTTGTGGGCATCAACAAAACAAAGAGGCGGAAACGAACTTGCCGACGAAGTCATCTGATAACTTCTGACCATCAAATATTAATTAATTATATTGTTTTAACTTGTTGTATTAACGTAATTTGTAAATTTTATTTATAATCAATTATAATAATAAAAAAAAAAAGAAGAAGAAGAACGAAAGAGAGATGTTATTGTATTCGAATAGTTTATAAAATGATAGCTAAAAATACATTATATATTTTTTTAATTTTCTTTTCTTGATAAGTATCAATTCAAAACCTTACTAAGAAAATATTGAGGTCTACTATATCAAATTTTTATTTTATTTTTTTCTACCAATGTGATATATGTCACCAAGCATAATAACGCACTAAGATTAATAAATTAAAACTTTTTTATGCTGAAAATATACATGAAATCATGACATGTTAAATTGTGCAAAAAAAAAGAGTAAATACGTAATAAATAAATAAGTAAATGAATAAAAACAATAAAGAAATAAATAGAAATAAAAGAAGAAAGAGGAGGAGAAAAAGAGCTGTTATTGCATTCGATTAGTGATAGCTAAAAATACATTTTATTTTGTTTAACATCAATTCAAAATCTTACTAAGAAAATATAGATTTTAGAGAGGTTTCCTGGATCAGATTTTTATTGTTTTCACCAATCTGTTATACGTCATCAAGTATAGTTATCCACTAATGTTAATCAATTGAAGTTTTTAATAATCAATGTAATATTGCATCTTTCTGCTTTAATTTTGCATTTTCTTAACGTTCCCGCAAGTCAATAAATCTGACAATTTTCTCTCATAAAAGTGAAAACATATACAATCATACACATATTCATGTGTGAATATTTGCACACCTATCAATATATGTACATAGTAAATATGAATATATACATGTCTGCATAAATTTTATGTATATGTCTGTTTATAACGTACTTGAAAATCACACATGGTTTAGATATCTCCTGTCATCTACTCTAATTTTCATAAAATTCTTCAGATCATAATGCCATTCAAATATATCACTAATTTATATATATTTAAATATCAGTATTAATTATATATTTAAATTGTGATAATAATATAAGAAAATCTTTAATTATATTAGTGGAAGATTAACATAATTAAAGATTTTCTTTTTTATTCTTACATTATTATCACTATTTAAATATATCATAGTATAATAATATTAAAATTTAAATATGTATAATTAATATTAATTAATATTTTTATTTAAAAATATATAATTAATATTTTTATGCTCCACTATTTTATAATTACAAATGAACCAGTAATTAGTAAAATTAATACTAGTAAATTAATAGATTTTTTATATATGAACGATAATACTTCACTTTAAAACATAAGAACTTTAAAAAATTGATTTTAATAATTTGATCTATCTCTTACAACAGGGTGGCATCACAATTAACATAAAAATGTTTTTCATTTCATTTTAAAAATTATTGCATTTTAATAAATGTTCATTTAATTATTAAAAAATAGAATTTAAAAATTTATTTGAATTATTTAAATTTATTTAAAATTTAAATGTCTAATTGACAAAAAAAAGTAACTGTTCTCTTTATGTTAAAGATCAAAACAAAATACTAATTTGATATCTATCTCTTAGACCAGGGAGGTATCACAATTAACATAAAAATATTTTTAATTTTATTTTAAGAATTATTGCATTTTGATAAATGTTCATTTAATTATTAAAAAATAGAATTAAAAAATTTATTTGAATTATTCAATTCAATTAAAATTTAATTTAATGTAATACAAATTTAAATTAAATTTTATAACTTAAATGTAATTAAAATTTAATTGTCTAATTGACAAAAAGAAAAAAAAAAGCAACTGGTTTTTATAGGTTAAAGATCAAAACAAAATACTAATTTAATATCCGTCTCTTAGAACAGTGCGGTATCACAACTAACATAAAAATATTTTAAATTTTATTTCAAGACTTATTGCATTTTAATAACTGTCCATTTAATTATTTAAAAATTTATTTGAATTATATAAATTTATTTAAAATTAAATTTTATAACCACCACGCTATGACGGCCGTACTTCTGTTTCGCCTTCAAGAAAGTCCCTCGTGTACCACAAAATGTAAACAAAACATCCGAAGCAGCAATAATGCGCGAGAAAATGCACGGATCTGTTTTGGGAGGATTTCGAATCTTTGACAAAGACTTTTAAGATACATAGACCGGCAAACTGTCAGTTTAACTGAGGATTTTTGATCGCAGCTGTTGTACGGCAATTTATATGTTTTATATTTTAATTTACCTAAGAAAATGCTTTTATTAACGTATTTTTTCATTGCGGTTCATTAAGTATTAACCTACCCTATTTCATTTAGGCCTTTTTTAAAAAAAAATACTTTATTATTCATCATTTTTTTTTTGTTTTTTTTCGTATAGCAAGTATTTCAATAAACATCCTCCAAGGATAAAAATATAGTGTTACTTTCGTTAATATGCATTTTTTTAATTACCTTTTTGCATAAAAATTAGTTTAAAAAGCGTAGATTTCTATACAAGTAATTTAAAATTTTGTAAATTACTATATTATGTTACAGTTGCTACCTTTAATCTAAACTTCCCTTCCAGTTACTTTTGTAAGTCAAACTTAAAATAAGGTGGAATTATAATCTTTAACAATCTGGTTCCATATAAATTTCGCCTTTATTTAGGTTTCTAAAGCATGTTAAAACTAGATATTCTTTTTTAAACATACCATCCATATAAGTTTCAATAAATCGCCTTTTTTAACTTTATTTCTGAAAATTCAATATTTATAACGCATATTTAAATATAAAAAATAGCTTCATGTAAAAAAATATGCCATAAACTTCATATATATTGATAAAAATTAATTTTTAAGCTCGTTCCAGCCATAGCACTTAATGGTAAATAACCACAGATGACGTACAAAGCTCGCGGTTCAGGTGTTTCAATTTACTTCAGATGACTGCCATGATTTCGCATGCTTTTGAATGGGAATTGCCGGTCTATGTATCTTAAAAGTCCTTGATCTTTGAGGTGGAAGGTGCTGTGCTAGTCTAAATATTCCAATTCGACCCTTAAATTCGCAACCATAGAGACAGTCTATGTTTGCAATGGTCTATCCTGAAACTAAGGAAATGAAAGTTTCGTAAGAATGTAGTACGAAATGACATCAAAATACCTAAAAACACATTTTTGAAATATTTAGTGGTGTGAAAGTATATTTTCTATACTGTTTTATAAAGCTTTGTTATTATGTTTATAAAATATGTTGCAAGAATATATATTTTAACAATACTTTTAATATATATATATAATAACTAACGTAATCACTAATCCAAGGAGAGCTAATTCAAACTAAAGTATTATTTTATTATCAAAGAAGTAAATAAAAGCAATACCAAATATTCAAATAAATATGTAAATATTAAACATTTTACAGTGAAATTGCATTTACGTACATTTCTACTCTTGAATATTTGTAAAACTTTAAATGAATTTTTAATCCGAAATAATACCTATTTCTCGTTATCCCATAAAAATAATCATTAAACAAGAAAAATTTAGCATAAGGAGGTAATTAAATAAAAAATAAATCATTCCTAAAGAAAAAGAATTTTGTATATGCCCAAATCCATATTAGAAACTTGTTTACGGATTATAAACGTTGCCAACTATATAAAAATATTTTACGAAATTATTATTATTATTTTTTTTAAAGCAGAATATACATTAATTAGATAAGTTTGAAAAAATACTCATTTCTACTCATCATTAAAAGTAGTCAGTAAACCCAGGTAGCACACAGATATCGGCTAATGTCTCGATCAATATTGGCCGATATCGCGAAAGTCACTGAATGTCAGACGTCAATATCTGCCGATATTCACAGATGTAACTTAAAATTAGTTTTTAAAAGAAAGCATCAAAACATTTTTTTTGCATTACTTTATAACATTATAATACGTTAATAGCAAACAATCTAAACAATAAAATATAACTATTTTGCTATTTTTAGAAAACTTGAATTTTTAATGCCTTATTTTTGATATTTTATTTACATAGGTCAATGTCGTAAAAATGATATTAGTATTCCAACATTCAGAGATAACTGTCTACATTCGTAAAAACAATATTATTTTTCAGACATTTCACGATATCTGTCGACATTTAGCATATCTGACGAAGTTTGTAATCTTGACTAAGTGAATGGAAAGTTCTGAAGGGCCACCCATTTTTATGGTTTTCGTTGGCCACGAAATTTGCGTTACGTAAAAATTTTCTTTAGAAATCTGTAGTTATACAGGGTGTTCCGTTAAAGGGGTCCAATATTAATAGGGGTAATAGAGGAGATCACATGGAGCATAAATCAGTATATAAAGCCTGGTCGGATCTCAATAGTTTTGAAGTTACAGCAAATAGAATGAAAATTCGGAAAATTGTAAAAGAACCCTCATTGCTAAACTATCGATAATGCTACATAAAAACGAAGCACATATTTAGAAAGAGCAGAAAAAAACCTACAAAATGACATCAATTGTATTGAAATAGCAATATTTATTGACGAGTTACAAGCCCTGAAACAGTGAAAAAAGTACGAAATCCAATATACATCAAAATAGTTAATCGTTAATTCCAAAAAGACAACTCTAGCTACAAGAAGGAAAATGTAGTAAAATTTGGTCCATTCCGAAAACTTTCGAAAAAGCTTACAATGAACCATATCGGTTTAATTGTGTGAGAGAAATTAATCAGTTTCTTAGTTACAACTCCGCTTTCTTTGACACTAGCAAAGGTTAAACTCCGCCCATCACGATTGGAAACACCGCCTTTTTAATTACTCTCAACTATACATTTTCGATCATGCTTCTTCTGAGATGCAACATTTTTAATTATTCAAGAGTTGAATGAACCAAAATAACTTTACAATAATAGTCTACATTTTAAAGTGGTCTTTTATTGATATAAAGCTTAAGTTAAATTCTTTAAAATTAAACTGGTGGTGAAAATTCGGAAATAATTCAAAATATTGCGATTTGGAACTATGCAAGAAGTTTCAGTACATGTTTTACATGGACAATTATTGTATGTATATGTGCATCATAATTTATGATAGGAAATAATAATAACAAATAGCATAATAATTTTATTAATTATAAATTTAAAAAAGACACTAAATTTTAAATTAATTCATACAAACTTTGTAATTTACAATTTGAGTACACCACAGTCTGTGACTTACAAAATACTGTGCCAAAAAGTGTTGAAAATAAAAGAAAAATGACAAATAAAGAATTACATTCCACGTACTTTATGACATATGTGAAGCATAGTCTTCTGGCCTGCGCTGCACAGTTCAATGTCGGAAGGCAGACGAACGGACATTATTATAATAGGTGTTCGAAGTTGCGCCCATTAACAGAATCGCACAGCCGACAGCGACGTCGTAAAGATTGGCGAACACGCCGAAAAACTCCGACGGAGTTGGGAATGTCTCCTGCAGCGACAACGATTCGCGCTAGTAAATCCTCCGGTGTATCCACAGGCGTTTCATACACCAGCGATTTAAGGTGTCCCCAAACAAAAAAGTCTAACGGATTGAGGTCTGAAGAGCGTGCAGGCCAAGCAACAGGTCCACTGCGTCCAATCCATTTCCCAGGATATGTTGAATTGAGGTGATTGCGAACACCTATGAAAAAATGTGCCGGTGCGCCATCGTGCATAAACCACATATTGTGGCGCAATGTTGCTGGCACATTTTGCAGTAACTGCGATAAGATATCCCGTAGGAAAACCAAGTACGTACTGCCATTGAGTACATCTGGGAGTAAATATGGTCCTATGAGATAATCGCGGAGGACACCTGCCCATATGTTCACACTGAACTTTTGTTGTGCGTTCGACGGGAAAACAGTGTGCTGATTTGTATATGACCATGTGTGCATATTGTGCGTGTTTACCACGCCCTCTCTCGTAAATGTTGCTTCATCAGTAAATAAAATATTTTCCAGAAATTGTGGATTATTTCTGTTACATTAAGCAACCAGCGTACGAATTCTGTCCGCTGAGCACAATCTGTTACTGATAACAGTTGTACCCGCTGCACATGAAAGGGGTGCATGTTTTCTGCACGCAGAACACGCCACACACTTTGGTGAGAAACACCGACTTCAGACGCAGCAGCTCGTGTACTCGTGGAGGGGTTATCTTTAAAAATATTCAGTACATCTTCTTCCATTGCAGGTGTTCGTACATGTCGAGGTTTCCCTGCATCAATGCTTGCTGTATTAAACGATCCAGTCTCCCGTAATCGTCTATCAATTTTTATGAAGAGTTTCGAACTTGGGCAACGTCTCCTTGGAAATTGCTCACGGTACATGCGCTGTGCTAGACATGCATTTCCATGAGCTTGCCCGTACATCAGATGCATGTCCGCATATTCTTCGTTAGAGTATTCCGGCATAATTATTATACATCAACTTACTACAGTCCCACTTACAACAGCCTCCCTTTAACATAACGCCCACTGATGACTGCTGTTTTATTACACTTTTCTTCCTATACACATAGAAAATTTGCATAAAAAGTACTTCTTCTTCATCATCCTGAAAGTTCATGGAGGAAACGCAGCAGTCACGGAGTTTGCTTTAAGACAAGGCGAGAGCTGCACAATATGTCATTCACTTGACCAGACTGAATAATGAAAGGGTATTGATAGAGGTTGATCAGAAATGTATAATTGAAAGATATTAAAACGGGGTGTTTACAATCGTCATGGGCGGAGTTTCGCCCTTTCCGAGCGTGCAACAGTACAGAGTTGTAACTAGGGAACTGCTTGATTTCTCCCATACAATTAAACTGATATGGTTTATTGTCAGCTTCTTCGAAAGCTTTCGGAATGGACCAAATTTTATAACATTTTCCTTGATGTAGGTAGAGTTGCATTTTTGGAATTAACGATTAACTATTTTGCTAAATATTTGATTTTGTATTTTTTCACTGTTTTAGAGCTTGTAACTCGCCATTAATTCTCAATATTCTAAAACAACTTATGTCATTTCGTAGGATTTTTTCTGCTCTTTCTAAATATGTGCTTCGTTTTCATGTAGCAGTATCGATAGTTTAGCAATGAGGGTTTTTTTACAAATTTCCGATTTTTCATTCTATTTGCTGTAACTTTAAAATTATTGAGATCCGGCCAGACATTATATACTGATTTATGCTCCGTGTGATCTCCTCTATTACCCCTATTAATATTGGACCCCTTTAACGGAACACCCTGTATATATGCATAGCTGCCAATTTTTACGCTTTTTTCTTACCACTAAAATTTTATAGTAAATGTTCGGTTATACAATCGTCAAACTATCACGATCAGAGAAGACAAAAATCTCTATTAAATTTTAGTGGTAGGAAAAAAGCGTAAAAGTTGGCAGCTATGTATATGTATATATTTGAAAAAATTTACATAGAAATCTATTGAGAATGGTATGGAAAATTTTCTGCAGTTCAATTTATATAGAAATTCATAGAGATTGCAAAATAGAAAAATTTCTCAAGAAAAGCATTTCATATTAAAATCTATTGATAGTGCTAATAAAAACTTAATAAGGAAATCTGCAATCATTGCCGTAGAATTATTTGCATTTAAAAAAAAATATGTAGTGCCTATAACGATGTTAAAATATAACAATTGTTAGTTTTAGAATAAACGAAAGATGCTTTTTTTTTATTACATAAAGTTTTTCAATAAAAAAGGGATCAATTTATGTATTTTTTAATGGATACTGTTTTTATCTTTTTAAAATAGTCTCGAATTTCAAACTTTTAAAATAATTTTATTTTTTCTTATAGAACGAATACAAGTTTAGTTTCAAAAGTAGGTCATTAGTTTTCACCATAATTTCTTTTTAAATTTCTAACAAACTTAATAATAAAAAGTGATATTTAAATAAATATTTGTTTAAAGAATCTAAAAAAAAAAAAAGAAAAAAAAAAGAAGTCGGTTGTGATTGAAAGGGTATGCGATAGTTAAATTATAATTTTGTCAGAGATAACTCTCGTCACTAACAGAAAATTCTACTCCCACCACTTTCTATTGAAAGTTTCTTATTACTGTATTTTAAGTGGGTTTTCCCACCTTATCCTATCTTTAATAAGACTTAAACTTCTCTGTGAGCATCAACTTCTAGCTCAGTGAGATGGTCCGAGTCGAATCGACTCCTTCCTGGCGTTCTAGTGTTAAAACTAACGAAAAAATACTTTAATATGTGCAGATTATAATTAAAGATTAAAATGCTTCATGTATAAAAGCCAATTTTGGCCAAAAAAGCCCAATTTTCGCCAAAATAAGTCGGTTAAAAAAGATAAAAGCTAACGGCGTGGCTTTTTTTTTAAAATTTAGCCAGACTTTTTTCAATCCTGCAGTATAATAGATTTACCTCTCTGCTGTTTTTTGTTATTATTAATTTGATTTTTTGATCTCAGACACAGACAATGTCGGACGGGTAACCTAGTACTTAGTATATAGCTGAAGCTAATTATATCACTTTTTTACATTGCTTTCTTATACTACTTTGTATTTTAACTACATTATTTTACGTTATTATACAACTATAGGGTATTGCGGCCCGCCTAATGAAGCACATAAACAAAACAACGAATTCTGCAAAAATACTGGTATCTACAAAGCCGGAGACTTGGCAGATCTGTACTGATTTCATCATTTCGATGAAACTGAGAATGTGTAGTGGCATTAATCAGAGTTTTTTTAAAATGTATACTCACACCTTACTCGAATTCTTTTTTCTAATCTTCTAAAAGAAACATTTACAATCTATCTATATAAATCGATTTACATATATATCTTAATTTACATAAAGACCATTTTGACATAAAGCATCTTGTTGCCTTTTTAAAAAGTTTTTATATAATGATCATGAAAATGTACTTTCTTTTTAAACAATTGACACCAGTTCAAAGATCTTGCAAAATTTACTTATAAAACTATGCAAGAAACCTTTTGATGTAAGACAACTTGACACCATCTGTCTAGGAAGAGCTGGCTTACGTCAGCTTACATAAATCGAAAAAGCCAAACTCGAGCAAAAAACATACTGGGTATTATCAACAAAGATACTATACTCCGTAAAGAAAGATAGTCAGCTTCCGTAGGCGTAATGTAATCGCGTCGAATCAACTTGGTGCCTCAATATGTAATGCGCGATAGGCAGTGTTGCCAGATGAATACTAAAATTTTATTTTGAATACCACTACTTTCGTAAGGTATTATTCGCTCACTTTTATCGCAAAAATTATGTAAATAAATGAAACGAATATCTCTCTATGAAAATAGTGGTATTCAAAATAAAATTTTAGTATTAGTCTGGCAACACTGGCGATAGGCAACATTACAGTGAAGCAGCGCAAACCAACCACGTGATTTTTACTTTTCTTTTTCCCCCGGTCCTTTTGCTTTCAGTTTATCGTCCGTTTTTATTCTGTAATTCTAAATCGCGGACATAATTATTTTAAGTAGACACTATTTTCAAAACATCAGATATTTATGTGTATACGCAATTTAAATATGAACGCTTAAATCGCTAAAATATTGTTAAAAAAGACGAATTTATTATTTTTTGTCAGCCAAATAATATGTATTATAAAACAATAAGAAACTGTGAAAGCTTTTTTTTTTTTCTTTCTTTCGAAATGAGGGAAATTATCTTTCGTTTTTTAAAACAAGGCATTTGCAAATCTACATTTTATTAGTAGTAGATATTCTGAATATACTCATTTCACACATATTTAAAAGGAAGTTAAGTAATTTATATAAGTGATGTTTTGAAATTATTTCTAACATTATTCAAACTTTTATACGGATTTTTTTTAAGTTATATATTTATAAAATACCATTAATAGTTAAAATTTTAGTGTTTTGCGTGAATTGCAATATTTTGCATGAAGAAGAAACATAATTCTTAAATTGCATTGAACTGATTATTAACAACTCAATTAAAAAATTATTACACCACTGTGAAATTTTTTTTTCTTTTATCGCAAGTGGAAATATAATCTTTTGCAATGTTTATATCTTTAAAAAATTAATTTCAAATATTTTAACTACATCTTTTCCTGTAGGTATAAGAATGATTTATGAAAAGTAAAGCATATTTCACTTTCGAATTTCTGAAATGAATAACTTCACCTTTGTTATTGATTCCATTATTCCATTTTTGCACACCTTTAAATTTTTTTTCCTAATTTTAATTTAGTGTAATTCAAAGGAATTTATAAAGTGTTTGAAATGAAAATTAATAAAGCATAGAATAACCTTGGGATCAAACAAATTCTATTTTCCCTAAAAATAAGTAAATTGTGTCTTATAACAATAAGACTGAAATACCACCCCCCTTTTTTTTGTGTATACAAATAAATTTGTTAACATACTAAAACGAATTCAGGAAATCATAAATAATTATATTTTATTTATACATAATATCCCAAAACAATAAAAAATGGCAATAATATAATTTAAAATTAATAAAATTAATGCACATCGCAAACAAATATTTTCATATGTGACAAAAACTTCCTAGTACAAAGTAAATGCTGAACATACAATTTTCATTTTCAGGTTTCAGTAATACACACAAGGGGTCGTTTAAGTATTACGTAAGCAGTAAGTGGGGGAGGGGGGGTGTCCAGTGTCTGCTTATTTTTGCTGACAAGGGGGAGAGGGGGGGTCACGAAAATTCTTACGTAAGCATTAGACAACGAAGCGACTATAGTTTAAGAACAAAAAGCAAAATAGCATGATTTAGATGAGTGTTTTGCGGATGTTGAACAACTTGAAAAAAAAAAATATGGAGTAAACAAGGACTGAAAACGAGGATCATTCCAGCCCATCACTACCTTGAAAACGTAATAATAGACAATGCAGAAACATGGATTCAAAGATCTTGGACACAAGACTAGAAATGTGAACGCCAAACACATAATATTCCTATGATTCTTGTTAAAAATTTTAGTTATGTGCTTAAATAAGTTAGAGCTGGTTGTATTTCTTAAAGTTTTTTTTTTTCAATGCAATAAATAATAATATAAAAAAAACTATTTTGTATTCTATGAATTGTCTAATGCCATAAGTAACAATATATATAACCGATTTTTTTTTTCCACTCAATACCACAACCCCTATGTGTCTGTTTATGTAAATTTGCTGGATTAATAATGCAATTCATCGCTAACTGTAATTTTTTATGGCAAATAGTGTTGATGTTAGAATGTCATAAAATCTTGCGTAAGCAAAGGGGGGGGGGGTCTAGTATTTGCTTATTTATCCTTACAAGGGGGAGGGAGGGGTACAAAATAACTAAAATTATGCTTACGTAATACTTGAACGGCCCCCAATTCGTATGTGTTTACACATTTTAAAAGTAATAATAATAATGGCAATTAAAAGAAAGAGTTAGAAATTACACAGTTTTTTTTTAATTTTAAAACTCGATTAAGTTAATAGATTAAAAATATTTTTTACTACTATTTTAAGCTGGTAAAAATTCATATGACAAATTAGGATGATATGATGAGCATGAAAATACCAAATTGTACAAGATTTTTTTCTTTTGATTTATATAGAAATTCTTCGCCCTTATAACAAAGTTTGTGTTAACAATGAGAAAACAAACTTTGAATGAATTGATATGAATATTTTACACAGATAATATTAAAAGATCGTTGAAAGAATGATGAAGTAGATCATTTATTCCCAATCTATAAGTATACCTAGATAACACAGGGAAATTTAGAAATCAAAGCTATATTATTAATTAAAAAATATTTATTAAATTAAAACGTACATTACTTTAAATTCCATTACATTAAATAATACAGTAAATATATTTTTATTTTAATTGTCATAAAATTTATACAGAATGCTTTATTATCTGTTATAAAAATAGCACAGGAAATTTTGTGATGTTTTTGACTATGCATACGCAATCTAAATTTATTAAAACTAACACAACATTCAAGTTTTGTTTGTAACTTAGGGACCATCCACAAATGATGTCACGCTTGAAGGGCGGGAAAGGAGTTCTTGAAATTGTGACAATGGAGTGGGAGGGGGTAAGAAGAAGTGTGATATGACACATTTTGTTAAAATAAAAGCATTAAAAATCAGCAGATTAAATTTTGAAGTAATTTTGAAATTAAAGTATTTGTGTTCATAAAATAAAGATGAGATTTAAAGCCAAATACATTAAATTCCATTTCAAATTCCAAAAGCAAATTTTCAATTGCTCTTTCATATTAATATTTTATTGTACATTAATTATGTGTTTTGTTTTCTAAACCTTAATCTATATAAAATAAGTACACAAATCATTTTTATTGTTACGCTCATAAGTGTCATTAAACATACATTGTTAACGTTTTAAATTAAAATTTGAAATACGATCTATAATCTAATGCTTTGTTTCTAAACTGCAAGTATATGTTTATGTAGCATAGCATGACGTGTGACCAGGGGGGAGGGAGGGGGTATGGTGAAGTGTGACACAAGGGGACACTGGGTAAAAAGGGAGTAAAATTAAAACTGTTTTAATTTTACCCTTGATTTTTAAGCACTGATGTATGCTTTTTATGCATATTTATATTTGTGTCATTATAAGTTGTTTCTCCTTCTTAAAAATAATAATTGCAAACAATAAAAAAATTGCTAAAACAATAGCAATAAAGCGATGGAACTTCTGTAAAAAATACTTGTCTTTTAACAAAAAACAGTCAAACTAGCAGATACGAAGAACGCGGGAAACAGTGGGACGTTTTGTTTGTTTGGAACAACGTTGGAGGAAAGGAAGGGTGACAGTTGACAGAATGAGTTATGGACGTTATCGGGGGGGTGGGGGGGGGGGCAGTAGCTCGCGGCTGCTCTCAGCCTGTAACGTTGATTTTCCCACCAAGCATATTGAGGACCCAATTTTTTAACTGTTGGCTGAAGTCGGATTTCTTTCTCTCCATATTCTTTGTTATCAACACTTACTTGAACTCTTACAAAGCCATTTGGCGCTCCTCCGGGATTCCACTAACGTCATTAACAGTGGACCGGTGGACCGTCCGATCTGTCCAACTAAACTAGTTTTCAACCTCGCCTCCTTCTCCCTTCTTCTTTTAGCAATAGCATAGTGGCGTTGCTTGCTTGAACGTGTATTTCATCGATGTTGAAATTGAATGTTTTGTTCCAAAGCATTCTTGGATAATAGGAAAACCATTTGATAATAAGGTAAGATTTTTTATCTTGATGAATCTTAAATATTGCATAAATTTATTTATTTATATGTGAACCCTCTAGTATTTTTCACCTGCTTTTGATGTGTCAAATATAAGATATACAAGTCACCACGTGTTCTGCAACTTAATGTGAGTGTTTTTTTTTTTTGGGGGGGGGGGGAGGCTAGGCGTTTAATATGTAATATTTCATTATTTCGGAATGCAATTATTCTATGTTGTTTTTTACCGGCTCATTTTTTTTTCAAATATTCTTATATTTGTATACGTAAACATTACTGAAGCATAAGTGTATTTTCATTTAGAGGTAGTAATAATAACAATTTTTAATATAAAATAGCTGCCTTATACATATTTTAAGAAATCAGATTGGTTGAATTCATTTATTAATTAATCATTCATTTATTGGACTACCTTTTAAAGTGCGGAATTCTTGAAATCTTATCGTTTAGGTCATGATACTGATTTTTAAAACGAAAGAAAAGAAAAGCAACTTCACTACTTTTTTATTATGTTAAAATAATTGTATGTATTAACTATAAACATTTATGTGTATATGATATCATTGCTCTTACACTTTAAACTACGTGACATAACGCATATATTTATTGCTGTCATTTATTTATTCTATTCTATTATTATTATTATTAAATTTTTAATAATTTAGCTTTTGTCTTTATGTTAATAATTTATGTACCCCGACATATTTTAAACTTAATGAAATTAAAATATTTAATATCTATTATGTATAAAACGTCTTATTCAGGTAAAATATATAGTCATAGTTACCAAGAAAGCATTGCTTTGCTTACATTATTATTATTATTATTATTATTTTAATGGTTTAAAGGTTAATTGAATGGTACTTACTTTGACATATTATTTTCGAAATCTTATTTAAATTATAGAAAAATACAGAAAATAATATTATAGTCATACATGTAAATATAATGATATACTAAAAAATTATACAGCAAAAAGTATATAAAAAATAAGGATAATTAATAATAATAATAAAAATACATTTTTTTTAATATTTAATGTAGTTTAAAGTTTAGTTTGATCGTCAAAATAATAATAATAATAATGTCCAACAAATTACAGATTGCTATTATAAATATTAATTATGTTTTTAATTAGGTTTCTTTAAATAATACTTTGAAGATAAGAAATATTTCCTTTAATGAGATATTTAATGAATTTCTTATGTCATATTGTTTTTGTTGTTTTAATATAATTTTATAATAAATATGATAGTTAGATTTAAAAAAAATATATAACATGATTTTTTTTAATTAAATGAAACTATATAAAATAACGAATAATTCCATTATTACAATTTATTTTTTTCCCTTAGTTTTTAATTTTTCTAAACGCCCATTTTTAAAATTATTGGTTTAATTCCCGAATTTTATTATTCCATGTATTTTAAAACTTATGAAATATTAATAAAATTTATTATTTTAGTCTATGTATAAAACTATGATAACTTTATTGCCAATTTATATACTACACTTTACCTTTATATATTTCAGTTGTTTAAATTATCGAATAAAAACAAATACTTGTTTTAAAGTCAGATAGGTAAAATTGATGTTAATTTTTCTTTAAAAGTCAGATATGTCAATCTAATTTTAATTTTTTTTATTATTATTATTTCAATAATCAAAGTGAGTTTTAAACAATTTTGATTAATGCATAATATTATTAAAATTTTTGATATTTAATTTTGTCTTTTAATTTAACATTTTTTGGTACCATACATATTTCAAAATTTATCAAATCTAAAAATTTAATATTCTAGCTTATGTAAAATGCATATCGTTTTCAGATAATGAAATATTCACTTTTATTAGTTGCCATATACTGACAAAATTATCTTGAATTTCCCTAAAAATCTCCATCTATAATATTGACTTTATAGCCAATTTGCATATGGAACATGTTTATGAATCTTTATAGATTTCACGTATGTGTTTTATCAGATGTATTTAATAATGGTTTGAAAATTAAGGGAATATTTCATCTGGCAAACTATTTTTTTTAAAAGTTTTATGATAAATAATAACGATATAAATAAGTAAATAAAACATGATATTTTTTCAATTAAATTAAACTACAATAAATAATGAATAATTTTAGCATTGCTGTTTACTTTATTACTTTTTAATTTCATTAAACGCTTAATTCTTAATTTGTTGGTATTTTAATTCTTATGTTTCAGTTCTGGAAATATTTTAACATTTATCGAATATGAATGATAAATAATAATCATAAGCTTGATTTGATTGTCAAAAGAAAAATATAATGCCCAGCAAATTACATATTATTAAACATTATTATTATCTATAGAATTAAGAGTAATAAACATAGCAATATTACTTTATGCTTTTTTATATTTAAAGCTACCTTAAATTCAACATTATCAAAATAACTTATATACTTTGTAAACAATATATCAGAAGCAGATAAAACATATAAATAAGTAAATGCATAAAAGATTTATCAAGATAAATAATACTTACCTCATTATAAATTGATTTTCCCATTATCTATAAAAATGTTAAACAGCGCTTGAGAAAAAGAATTAAAAAAAAAAAAAAAAAAAAAAAGTTGAAAATACAAATTAGTTTCACTAAAAGATGATTTTTGAAAGTGATTTTTTATGAGATACATCTGAGTTATATTTTTTCACAATAATTACTTTTTTAATATAAAATTAATGCATTAATGTTTTATTAATTTTCTCTTTTAAAATTAATCTGATTTACCTAGTGTAAATAAAAATCTCTAGCCAAATATTTAATTTTTTATTTACTAATGTGTATTTCATAAAATTGGAATATAACTGATTAGGAAAATCTTTAAATAAATTGTTATATATGTATTTAAAAATTAACCTTTGTTTACAAAGTAGGAAGAACATGAAAAAATAAGTGTTTAATTTAATTCTATTTAAAAAGACTATGCAGTGGAAAAATTTACAAGTTAAGAGGTCACTCTAGTAACGGGGGAAAATAAAACAAGATGGCCACTGGCATTTCAACTGAATTGAAAGGATGGTCCAGATTCAAATGATTGACAAGCGATCTCTTCCAATCAGCAAATGGCCAATTATCTGGCACGATTCCAACCGCCACTCCACTTCGGCTGAGCGCTACATGTGATAATTTCCAGTAGGTTTCAGGTGTAAAGGATTTTTTTTCAATTGTCTTCGCTTTACAAGCATAGATCACAGCCCGCTGCTTTGTGGAGACTCGATAACGGTAAAAGCCGTAAAAAGAATTTTAATCTGTTTATGATAAAAGTGCAAAAATTAAAACGATTTGACTTTCAGAAAATAAATGAATATTTTATTTAGATATAATTCTTTTCTTCTTTTTTTCAGGTTCATTTTACAGCTTTTACAAACATAAAATTGAAATTAGTGCAGTATAAAAACTATTTTATTTCACATAAGGCAATTACATTTAAAATCAAGGGGGAGATATTGAATGAGGGGGGAAATATATCAGGTACATATATTCTAAAATAACTATCTTTTGTGCGAATTCTTTTTAGAACATAAAATTTATGAGATTTATAAAAGCTAAATAACATTGAAGGTTAAAAATAAGATGTTCATAAAATTAGGAGAGGAAAAGTTAAACAAATAAACTGTATATTTTGTACTGTACATCTGTAGAGGGGGTCCGACCAGAGGGTGTCCGTCTAAAAAAGTAATCTAAATCCCAGCGTAGTCATTTATAGATATAGTACACAATTTATTGTTGTTAGCACTAGAATATGCGACAGAAAAAATAAAGTTTTCCAAATATTAAAAGCTTTGTGTGATGTTAGCAGAAAGGAGGATGGCAAAAATTTTAGTGAAATTTTCAGGCAGAAGAAGATTTAGATTATGGATTATTTTTACAAGAATGTTATAAAACATAAAGGAGTTTTAACAATTTGAAATTTTAAGTGCACAGGAGTAAATTCAGGTGTGTGTGTGTGTGTGGGGGGGGGGGGGATTTGTGAACACTAAATTTTTTTAAATGATGCGGTCAAAAATGATGGTCAAATGCGGTCAAATTTTTTAAATGATGCGGTTTTTTGTAGCGGTTCGTAATCTAAATAACATTAAAATACTTTTATTTTCATTACATTTTTTCATGTTTAACACTTCAAAAGAAAGTTGAAAAGTGTTTATGGATTTGGTTTGTCCGTCCGTCTGTCTGTCCGTGCTCTAACTAGCGTAAATGTAGTCGGATTGCCATGTAATTGATATACGATATTCAAAATGAAGTATGTATCATGCATGGTTCATTTACAAATGCACTAAAAATATTCCGTTAAATTATGGTCTATGGGGGGGGGGGAATCATTTAGGGTGTATTTTAATAGTGTTACACAATCTTAAACATAGTTAAATTTATGTACATTGAGATACACTTTAAAACGGTTACTATAGACTATGTTATGTATAACGCTTAAAGTATGAGTATAGGGGACGCAAAAGTAATCCGTTATGTTATACCCCATGAAGAAATATCGTTTGCGGCGTATTTGATTGGCATTACTCTGTCACAAAGACAATGAAATTGATATGAATTTCTGAATTGTTCTAAGCCTACTTTCTGTACAACATGAGCATTTAACAATTATTTACGGGGTCAGACAAAAGAGCTTGCTTGTATATGGTCTACGAGGAAAAACTGTTTGTAGCGTATTTCGATTACGTTACATTATTTCAAACATGACGAAATAGATACACATTATTTCGATTTACTACAAGATGCTTGCATTCAAATATGGTCTGCATTTCATTTAGCGTTCATTTACAGGTACACATAAAATATTTTGATACAATACTGTATCCGACGTGTTATCGATTAAAATTTAATGCTGAAAGTGCATTTTCAATTATAGAATGCGTTTTTAAGATTAACTAGATTTTGCGTACTACATGGTGTGCATAAATTTTACAGACCATATACAGGACTACACAAAAGAATTCGTAACCATTACTGAGAATGAGTATGAATTGCTTAAAGGTGTTTGGTTTTTTAGTTACAAATGCACAAGCTCAACTACATTTAGTATGCTAAGAGATGTTTGTATCATACAAATAAAATCCTATACAGGGATATTCAAAAAACTGGATACATGGACGCCTATGGAATATAATTTCTGGAAGTGTGATTTCAGTAATTTTAGGCATGTTTTTGCTTGAATTAGATTTCAGCTTAGTATTTGACGTGTATAAAAATCTGCATGCTATATACAGGGCAGCACAAAAGAAATCAAGCATATTTCCGTCTATTGGTAGAAATTGCCGAAGGTGAATTTTCAACTTTTTATGTATTTTCTTACATAACTAAATTTCAACATAGTATGCAGAATTTGTACAAATATATGCAGGACAAAAATATATACAGAGCTGCACAAAAGAATTGGAGTACCTTCCGGGTTATGGGCGCAATTGTTGAAATCTGGTTTTGAAATGTATCATACGTTTTATAACTGTTTAGTTCGATATCTTCTTTACTTTATTAAACGGCGAAGTTTTGTTACAATGTTCTGGAAATGTTGGAAAGTGTCGACGTTGACGCATGATTTTTCTTTTTTGTTTATGGATATACTCGATTCAGTCGATAACTCAGGCACCTTTGGTATCTAAGTTTGGTGGTTCTTTCTGAGCTAGTCGGAATGAAATGATTTCGGAAGGTTTTGAGAATTTACTTGCAAGTTGACGAGAAACCATAATATTTTCCTTAGAAATATCTCTCCAAAGACATTTTGCTTTGAAAAATACAGTTAAAATGTTTTTGATGCACAATTAAATGTCTACCTATCGCTTTATTGTTAACACTTTCGTACATAGTTGAAAAGATTTAGTTACTACTATAGATAACAAAGATTTATAATTAGGACCAAAAAAGTATAAATTAAAAAGTTTTAAAGACTTTAAATTAGATTTTTTAACTTCATGAGTTGAGGGTAAAACAAGGGAAGAAACAGATTTTTTTTTTTTTTTGGGGGGGGGGGGAGTTTAATAGATGACTGATTATGTAACTTATTAATGATTTACAAATAGGACAAAACATTGAAATTAAGAGTTTTAGAGACTTTAAATTTTGCGTGCATGGAAATAATGGGGGAGGAAAGAAAATGTCGATTTTACATGGGGGGTGGGGGGTGGAAGAAATTATATAACCCATTATTTATTGTTCAATATGAAACAGATAAAGCTGAAAATGTATTAAAATAAGATTTTCAAAGATTTTAAACTTTGATAAGCGAAAGAAGGAAACAAGGGAGGGGGCATTTTATTAGATGACTTATTTATTTACCTTACTAAAGAATAACAAATCGGACAAAAAAAAAGACTAAATTTTGTGTGCTTGGTAAGGAGAGCGACAGAACAAACGTCAATTTTGGTGGGGGAGGAGTATAGTTATATGATTGATTATTTATGATATCAATAAATTAACAGATAGAGTACAAAATGTTTTAGAAAAATCAATGATTTTTAAGGTTTAAATTTTGTGACCTGAAAGAAAAAAAGAGGAATAAGCTGAATTATTCTTTTTTGGGGGGTGGCGGAAGTTTATTGGATGACTTATTATTTATTTACCTTAGAAAATATTTACAAATAGGTTAAAAAAATAATAAACGAAAAAGTTTTAAGAACTTTAAATTTCAGATGCTTGGTAAGAGGGAGAGGCGAGGGGGAAATACCAATTTCAGTTGGGGGGGGGGAGAGAAATTTTTATTATCGTTTGTTTATTGTTAAAATAAAGTGGCATATTGAGCAGAAAAGATTTAAAAAAAATTAAAGTGTTTTAAAGGGTTTCTATTTTAAAATATGGGTACTGTGGGGGAAGAAGCAAAAGGGGGAAATGACATTTTCAGAAGGAGCAATTTACAAGAACTTTTAATGAAATGAATGCGGTGAAATAAATTGATAATGAAATTTATGACTGATTATTTATTGTTACTTTGAAGTAACAAATAAAACAGAAAATTAAAGAAAAAATTAAGGAGTTTTAAAGATTTTAAACCTTGATACTTTAAGGGGGGCAAAAGAGGAAGCAAAATTTCGGAAGAAAGGGAGGCAAAGGGTGATTTACATTATTATTTTTTTAAATCAAAATTTCAAAGAAATTGGGAAGAGTTTTACCCTTGATTACAAAACAATACAAGAGCAAAATTAAGAACTTTTAAGGCACTTCTTGCAGATTTTGCATAAAAAAATGTACTTTTATGAACCAAAAATTACTTTTGAAAAATTTAAACATCTTTAAGGACTAACAGGAACCCATTGCAGGGTCACTCAAAAGTATTTTGTTACATATGGTCTATGTGGAAAAACCATTTGGTGGTGTGTTTTAATAGCGTTAAACAAATTTATACATAATGAAATTCATTTACATAATTAAGGTGCACTGGAAGAAGATTGCTACACAAAAGAGTCATACAAAAGAGTTCGGTTTTTTAAAGTTCTTCGTAGAAAAGCTGTTCGCAACGTATTTGAATTATGCTACACTACTTCAAACATAATGAAGTTTCTGATGGTTTTACTGCAAGATGTTTGGGTAAGAATATGGTGTACATCGCATTTATCGTTCATTTACAGGGAAACATTAGGGATGATTGCTGAAAGTGAGTTTTAAATTATGATATGTTTTATTTATGATAAGTTATGGTATAAGTTAAGTTAAACTAATTTTCTTGCACTGGCACATAGGTGGTGTATATGAATTGCATAGACGCTACACAAAAGAATTCGTGAGTATTACCGAGAATGACCATGAATTACTTAAAAGTGTTTTTTTTAATTTGAGTTATGCATTTTCAAGCCCAATTACATTTAGTATACTAAGAGATGTTTAACCCGTAGCCGGCCGCAGACATTTAGCCGGCAACCAAATAGCTGTGAAGACATTTAGCAGATAGCAGTTAGCTGACACGTGCATTAAGCCGATACGTACATATAGCCGACAACACAATTAGCTGAAATTTACATGCAGCATACAGGACAATTGACCGAAACGGACATATAGCAATTATTTTAGCAATACAGACAATTGGCCGACAGGCAACTGGCCGAACGTGGCAATTAGCCGGGAGGACATTTAGCCGAAAAGACGATTAGCCGACAGGACATTTAACCGACAAGACGATTAGCCGACGGGACATTTAGCCGATAGGATAATTAGCCGCACTTTTCTAACATTTTTCGACACCCCTCATGAGATATATCGCATTGGAGCTCTTTGATCACCTTTTCATATTATGTACCCCCCGTTCCCTCTCCCCCAAATTGTATCACTGGATGTATTTTTCTGACGTTTCCGACATCCCTCAAGTGATATATCATTAGACTGGGCAGCCCTTTGATCACTCTTTCATATTATGCACCTCCCGTTATGTTACAGTTAATTTGCAGTTTGGTTACAGTTAGGATACAGTTGCGATTACTTACTCTTGGATTATGGTTAGGTACCTGATAGGTTATAATTAGGTTACGTTTAGGTGATAATTAGATTACGCTTAGCTTACAGCTTGGTCATGGTAAAGTTATGTTACAGTTACATTACAGTTAGCATACGATTAGCTTATAATTAGGTAAACGTTAGTTACAGTTAAATTACGCTTACGTCCCAGTTAGGTTACATTTAGGCTACAATTAGGTTACTTTTAGGTTTCAGTTACGTTACGGTTACTTTATAATTAGGTTACACTTAGGTTACGGTTACGTTACACATAAGTTACATTTAGATTACAGATAGGTTATGTTAAGTTACAGTTACGTTACTGTTAGGTTATGCTTCGGTTACGATTATGTTCCGGATAGGTTACAGTTACGCTAGAGTTAGGTTACTCTTATGTTATAATTAGGTTAAGGTTAGGTTAGGTTAGAGTTAAGTCACGGTTAAGTTAAGGATAGGCTACAGTTACGTTATGATTATGTGACAGTTAGGTTACGGTTAGGGATATTTAGATTACGGTTAGGTTACAGATAGGTCTTGGTAACGTTACGGCTATGCTACAGTTAAGTTACAGTTAGGTTAGTTTATAATTTGGTTAACGTTAGTTTACAGTAAGTTTAGAGTTAGGTCAAGGTTACGTGACATTTAGATTACGGTTATGTCAATATTAGGAAACGTTTAGGTTACAATTAGGCCGGTAGCACACTGAGGCGACCCATGGAACATTTTGGTTGACTTCGGAGAAAAAACAGCTTTAAAACATGTTTGAAACAGCTTTCTTCATTGTTTCAATATTTTTTTTTTCTCCTAAATCGTATTTCATGTTGCTCGTGTTGCGCCAGTGCGCGGCCTTCCTTAGGTTACGGTTAGGTTGCAGTTAGGTTACGGTTACGTTACAATTAGGCTACAAATAGGTTACAGTTAGGTTACGGTTAGGTGATAATTTGATTACAGTTATGTTACGGTTAGGTTACCGTTAGGTTATTAGGTAACAGGTTACGGATTGGATACGTTTAGGTTACGTTTATGGAACAGTTAGGTTATGGTTACGTTATAATTACTATCACTGTTACTTATTTTGCAGCGCGCGCGCCCGCTATACATATGAGGAGTAACGGCAAAATTTTGAAAATTGTCCCGCCCGGGAGCCAAAGAGGTGGGAGAGACGCGGAAGCTGCATAATATGAAATAGTGGTCACAGGGCTTTCTAAACGATTTGTCCCATGACGGGTGTCGGCAAAATCTAGAAAAGTGCCTCCTACTGTGAGGGCAAAGGGGGGGGGGGAGGGCCGCGGTAGGTGCATAACATGAATAAGTGATCACAGGCCTTTCCAATGATATGTCATACGAGGGCTGTCGGAAAAATTTAGAAAAGTACCCACCGGGGGCAAAGTGGAGGAGGGGCACGAGATATGCATAATATAAATGGTCACAGGGCTTTGCAATGATAAGTCTCATGAGGCGTGTTGGCTAAATTTAGAAAAGTGCTTCCCATTGGGTGGGAAATTGTGTCTGGGGTGCGGGAGGCGCATAACATGAATAAGTGGTCACAGGTCTTCCAAACTATGATGTCTGGATAGCATTTCTTTAGCCAGTGCTGGCGCCCCTTTGGTCAAGTGACACACGTGACGTGCGAGCGTAGGAGTGAAGGGAAGGAGATTTCCTTTTTAGAGAGTAAAGGGTGGAGGTTTTTAAGCCGTGTATGTGTACCGGTGGGGTTTTTGAAAAACCAAAAGTTAGATATAAAATTACACAAGTGCTACGGGCACTGGTATGTAAAAAGTTGGTATTGTAGGTGAAGCCAAATGGTGTAATAGCACAAAGTGTATAATTGTGGAATATTGTAGTGTGGGATATAATCACTGGATATAATTCATATACTTCGTGTGAGTATTATCGTCTTGTCCTCGCCGAATATCTGTACTGTCCTTCTGCATTTTTATAAATAAACTTAGTTTTGTGTTAAAAAGAACTAGTGATCTATGATCTAGGAGTATACATCTGATATCAAAGGGGGCCAGTATTAGACAAATGATATATCATATGAGGGATGTCAACAAAATTTAGAAAGTGCCGCCCGGGGAAAAGTGCAGAAGACGCACGGAAGATGCATAATATGTATAAGAGGTCACAGGGCTTTCCAAAGATATATCACGTAAGGGGTTTCGGTAAAAGTTAGAAAAGTGCCTCAGGGGAGCAAACTGGGAGGGAGCGGCGCGGAAGGTATATATTATAAAATTTGGGTGTCACACTGCCTTTCCAACTATATATCACATGAGGGGTGGCGGCAAAAGATATAAAAGTGCCCCACCTCTTTGAAATTTGTATATAGTATTATAAACAATAATTTTGTAGGGCTTCGTAAAAAAATCGGATTTAAAATGATGAAAATTCTACAATCTCGAAAAAAATGGAAAAATGCCCTCTTGGAGGGGTGGCGAATAGGGGGAGGTGAGAAGAAAGGGTCACAATATGAAAGAGTGGTCCGAGGACTTTCCGATGATATATCACATGACAGATACGAAATAAGTTTAAAAATTGCCACACCGTGGGTCCTGTCTTTTGTTCCCGGAATTCACGCACCCCTTTCTTTTAAATTCTTACGTTTATTAAATAATATTTATGGAAGGGATCCGTCAAAAAACCGCATTTTAAACGATATTTATTGTAGAAAACGTCATTAAAAAAATTATTGGCTCCTCCCCGAGTTATCGAATTTTTTGTGTATGTTATAAATATAACTGTATTTGTAAAATATAATGGCAGTTTAAGAGAATGTCGAGTTATTAAGGTATAATGAATAATCCCAACAAAAAGTTTTCGGTAAAAAAAAAAGCGCCAAGTTCTCCTTAATGTTTCGGCCAGAAAAAGTAGTGATATCTGAAGTTCGCACAAGTTAAAAGCCAAACATACCAAATCTTTCATTGAAAATGGCTTCCTGCGACTTGGCCGTTAATGCCTTCTACAGCATTTCAAAATTAATGATTGGAAATTACGCATTTATGAATTATTTAAATATTGAAAGTAATATTAGAATGCAAAGAGGCAAATTCACATAAAGACATTATAAGTAAAAGATTTCTGATAACTACCATTCAGTTTCAACAAACATTAGTTTTGATTACAGATCTTTTAGTCCACTTGTGGTATAATTGCCATTTTGTACCGCCTAAATCTAAAGTCATTAACGTAAAACCCAAGAAATAAAACAAAATTTACTTACTTCAAATCTCACAATATGTTACATTATATTTTATTGTATAATATTGAAATCTCGTGTATTGACGAAAGAGATTTTTTTCGTTTGAAAATTTATTATAGTTTGTTTGCATACATTAAGGGGTATTCGATTTATAAACTGTTAAAAGCTGATACTAATTATGTTTTAGCAATTAGGGATATTATCACCTGAATACAACTACTTTGTTATTTTTAACTTCTAAGCATTTAAATAGACTGAAGTTGTTTAAATGCTTATTTCAAATGCATATTTATTTCTGTACTCTGTGCCACAAAATGCCTAAAATAATCAAAAAATGTAGTTGGCATGTAGCTCATTTGTGCATATTTTAAAATTTGAAAAACTCACTTGAAGGCATTAACGGCCAAGTCGCAGGAAGCCATTTTCAATGAAAGATTTGGGATGTTTGGCTTTTAACTTGTGCGAACTTCAGATATCACTACTTTTTCTGGCCGAAACATTAAGGAGAACTTGGCGCTTTTTTTTTTTTTTTACCGAAAACTTTTTGTTGGGATATCACTTCTTTTTGTATGTTTTTTCAAGTTTGTTATTCTAAAATATATTAATATGAAAAAAATGAAATCACGGTACTTTTATGTTAGCCGGGAGCAAATCTCCTCATTAGGCTTTTGTTTTTTCGCCAATAGCAGTTTTCATTTTTCACACGTGCAAATTAGAAACAATGCTTTGATTTTCAAATAAAATATTTTGGTTTATGTTATTATTTCTTATTTATTTATTTATTTCTATGTTAAATATTCTATTAAATAAAATGAGGGAAATGCATCTATTTTAAATGAGATAACTGAAAAGTATATATCTTTAAATGAAATGAATGCAATATGAACAATGGAGTTGGGAACAGTATTTGGCGATTTGCCACTTGCGCCCGGCTTACATAAAAATACCTAAATTTATTTTATTGAGTTTTACAAATTTATAGTTTATTTCTTTTTATATTAAAGTACTAGCCGCCTCTGGCAAGCAGTATTTACCGTATTAATTCCATGTTAAACGTTGCATCATGTTACTGTTATTAATAATTTAATTTACTTGTCCATTCTTTCGCCAAGTCGGAAGCTTTTGGTTTGGTAGAGAAATCAAGAACTCTTTACGATCATGGAAGCACATCATATATTTTGTGTTGTTATGTATTTCATTCTTTCATGACAAATATCTCTTAACTCACTTATGCATGTTTCCTTATCAGTTACGATTCGTTCTCTAATGCGGAAATTTTTAATCGTATTAAGTAATCTTTTCTAATTGGGCTCACTGCCAGTTATTGTATTTTAACTGATACGATTGGGTACAAGTGAAATGATTCTTATTAAATCCTTTGATAATATCTGCATTTACATTAAACCATATTGATGCTAATATCTTTTTGTTTCGTGCTAACCTTTTCAATAGACTCGATTACGGAAGAATAGAAGGTCTACGGGCTCACTGCTATGATCCATTTGAAAATCTATCATTCTTCTCATCTAATCGTGTTGAATTACTAACCAATTTGCCATGGTTTTAAGTTTTTAGCTAATTTTATTCGAAACCTGAAAACTAAAATGCGAGGAACCGGATTATAGAAGATTCCTTCTAACGGTACATATCGATTAACAGGTTACATATTATAGAATTATAATAATCATAAGGAGAACTGGCAGTTTCAATGCTTTAATAGTTTCCGTAAATATTCTTTATAAAATACAGAAGTTTTAGCGGTGTAAAGATTAACAACATAGTCACAGTAAGTATAATAACAGTACAATATAGTAACAATAGCAGAGGTTTTGGGCAGTGGCGAAACTATTAGCACTTAGGAAATATTAGTACGTTACGTCATTTAACTATTCAGATGATATGCGGAAAAATAAAAATAGATGGCTCGCATTAATAATTAACTCATTGAAAAATAGCCACAAACGTCAAATACTCGCCAAGCTTGGCGACATTTAGCGAAGTGTCACCAAATTTGGTAATATATCATGTCAATTCTCAAATTTGGCGACAAAAAATGTTTTGTTTATTCTGACGTCATAATGATGCATATGTATTATGTATTATACACATACCTATAATATGTATGATGCAAATGTATTACGTATTATATGCATATGTATAATATGTATGATGCATATGCATAAGTTCATTAACATCACTAAAACGCACTTAAAGGAATAGTGTCCCATAAATAGTAGGGATAGTTGCCAAATTGACCAGAGTGCTATTGAGATTAGAATTCCGGCATTTATAATAGACCGGGAGGCGTCTTCACACACCATCACCTCATCGAGTTTACAGCTGAAATTTTAGGATTAGTTAAAACTAGAATAGCATATTTAAATGCAACTAGTCTGTTAAGCCATATCTTGGTAGAAACCACATGAAGACCTAATTTTAGTGGTTAACTGATAGGTTTACTATTGTATTTTCCTGCATTCAAAAGTTTGGAAACATGGAGGAATGGGTGCAAGAAAACACAATGGAAAATCCACAATTAACCAGTAAAATTGGGTCTGTAGGTGGTTTCCACAAAGATATGACTTGGCAGACCAGTTACATTTCAATACGCTAATCGATATTTAACTAATCCTAAAATTTCAGCCGTCAACTCGATGAGGCGATGATCTGTGCAGACGCATCCCGGTCTTTAATAAAATTTATTTTAAGGAAGTAAAAGATAGAAAGATGGACAGATAAACTGAAAGATTTGCCTTATTAAGATTTTTATAACAGCATATAAAAATTCATTCAGCTTGAAATCATATAACACCTTTATAACTCAGGCTAATTTTCTGTAATCAGGATTTGGCGACAAACATATCTTATCTATAACTATAATCATTCTTTTACAGATTTAAAATTAACAATAAATTAACAGTAAGTAGGCTAATAATACAATATAATAACATTAGCAGCGGGCTTCGGACGCCGCATCTGTCGCACATCGTTAAAGACAGTTTATTAGTTACACATTTAGTTTAATTAAAAGAAGATTTTTAAACTTTCATATGGAATTAGGATATTTTTCCAATATAGGGACCTTGGCATTTTTTTTTTTAATCTTGGCGCAATTCGGACTTCAGAAACTGAGATATGTTGCCAAATGATATAATCAACTATGAAAACAAACCTGATGAACTTTTATGTTATTTATATTACGTATTTATATACATATAAACATTTTATTTATACATGCATAAAATATTATTTTTTATATACAAATTATTTATGTTGGTATATAAAAATAAATAAACGGGTTCCTTACTTTAAATAAAGTGTATACATATGGAAAAAATTGCTTGTGTATATGACACTGTAAATAGGTTGCCAGAAAATACGTTATTATCAAATTTCTTTTCTCGTCAAGTCTATTTTCTGTATTTCTCCAAGGCTACTGTATCGGAAATGTACCGAATTGCGGTTATATTTTGTTAAATGTTTTATTGTATTAATATCGTAAATATATTATAACCTATACTGATTAAAATTTTTAGGTATATTCATTTTTTCTATTTAACAAGCATCTTTGGAAAGGCATATATATAAAATGTTATTCTGCTTGAAATCACGTGAATCTCTTCAAAACTCTGTAATCGAGTTTTGGCGACCAACGTTGGCACAGTTGATAGTTGAATGTGTTAAGGAACTGTTTACCGCTAAATGAACACCCCCTGTTTGAAGGGTTTAGAGGCGGAAATTCTGTGTTTTCAGATTTTTCTGGTTAATTGTGCTACAAACCCGACTTACTTGTGAAATTTCATGATTCTACGACTTTTAGAAGTACCTTAGTTATTTGATGATGCGAAGTGAGTGAGTGACAAAAAAGCGCTTTTTCGGAATTTAATATTTCGAAAACTACTAAATATAGAAACATGAAATCGTGGAACCTTAGTTAAGTTTGACCATACGAACATGTGCATAAAACAAAAATTTCTACATCTCTCCCTAAAACGACGTTATGAGGGGGTGAAAAGTATGCCAAAATGGTTCAGGAAAAGGTAGCTTACGGCTTGTGCGAACTTGGCGGACGCACTGCCGTGCTCCCAGATTAAAATGAATTATTTCCGTTTTATTTTATAAATTCCTTAATTAATGAGTATAATGAGCTATCGAGAGTCTAAGACTTAAACATAAGTAAACAATATTTATAGGAGGGATCCGTCTAAAAACCGCATTTCAAACAATATTTTTTGTAGAAAAAGTTATTTTTGTATATAATTTTGTTCGAATGAACAAAAGAATATTACGAATGTTAGTTATTGATGTTTTATTGAAAAGCTTTATAGAATAACAGTGATTGAAGAAAAAAATTACTTTATGAGGGTGAAGAAATTTCCATGTTTAAGTGTATATCATAAACAAAAACGCTGAAACAATAAAAAAGCTGATTTATGATGGTGACGAGTTACTGAGGTTTACATTGTTGATGTAAGACCGAGTCGTCTAAATTCTTTTGGCAAAATGTAGGTGTCAGCTAAATTTCATGTCGGATAATTCCCTTATCTCGTATTTGCTCGTTGGCTAAATGTCCTATCGGATGAATGTCCATGTCGAATAATTGTCCTCTGTTGGCTAACTGTATAGTCGGCTAACTGTCGCTGTCGACTAACTGTTATGTCGGCTAAATATCCTGTCGCCTAATTGCTGTCTGCTAAATGTCTTGTCTGCTAAATGACATTGTAGCATATAAGTATCTAGGGCTATGGCAAAAAACTGGGTACATGGCCATCCATGGATAGCAATTCTGAGGCTAATGTCAGACGGACGTCCTTTTGCACGCTTTTTACCTTGCGTATTATCCCTACACAATGCTAGCGGCTTTGTGTGAGGATAATACGGAAGGAAAAAAGAGTGCAAAAGGACGTCCGTCTGACATTAGCCTTAGAAGTGTGATTTCAGTAATTTTCAGCGTATTTATTTTTGAATTAAATTTCAGCTCAGTATGTGGCGTGTATAAAAATTTATAAGGAACGTACAGGGCTTCACAAAACAATTGAAGTACGTTTCCGTCTATTGTTAGGAATTAATAAATGTGTATTTTCAAACGTGTTATGTTTTTCTAACTAAACTAAAAATGTAGGAAAGGGTTCATAATCCATACTAGGCACATGGCTTTCCTTTCTTGTTTTATTTATCGTCAATAATTCATCTTCTTATGTTTTAGTATTTCTCAGTTGCAATAATCATGATTTTTAGGGTTCCGTACTTAAAAATTAAAAACGGAATTATTATAAGATCACTCCTGTGTCTGTCTGTCTGTCACAGCCATTTTACTCGTAAACTACGGAACGTGGGAAGTTCAAATTGGGAGATGTAATAAAGACTATTGACCTACATATTTACAGATTATTAAACATTCACAAATATATGTGGGGAAAAACGTAGAGGGGCTAATTAGGTTATTTAAAAAAGAAATATATTTTCTTTGTATATCGTGTGGGGTATCGGTTAAAAGATTCCGTAACGCCGAACTCAAAAATACGTTTCTTTTAATTTTAGATATTATATTTTCAGAGATATCGTCGAAAATGTAGTGCAAAAATATGTCCCCCCCCCCCCATCTATTTTCAAATCTACTGAAACTAAAATTATGAAAAAAATTAGAGGTAGTAGAGGTTAATTTAATACTTGCATGAAAATTATATCGATTGTCCTAGGTGGCATAGTTTTTCATAAAATCGCATTTTTCTGTTACATACAGATTTCTATTTGCGGGCATTCAGCAAAGGTATCGAAGAGCGCTAAAGGTACCTATCGTATCAAAAGTATAAAAGCATTGTTTATAATGATTTTTGAAAAAAAAATCGTCGGTAATTCGCCGAGATATTAAGACTCCTGTCAATGCCGGCGAAGACACTAACAAGCTAATGCTAATCCTATGGGGAGGAAAAAGTAAAGAAAGTGCGATGTAGAGACGGATCTCGGCTATACAATGCCAGAAAAAAAAAAAATTAAAATATCGAAATGCAAAAGAGATATTAGAAAAATCCTTCCCCATACGATTAGCATTAGCTCGTGAGTACCTTCGCTGGCAGGGGCAGGAGCCTTAACCTTTAAAGACACGGTTGGTTTGGCCATACATAATGGCAGAGGCGGCGTACTCTATATACCATCGGTTTTTAAATACTAGATAACAACTTTTAATGATATATTTGTGTAATGTAATACCCAGTAGCAGCATAAAAGCAATAAACGTCAAATTGTTAAAAACAGACCAATTTAATTATAATTAATCGCATAAATACTATGGGATTCGGGACTAGTTTGCGTTGAGTGGATCTCTCAGTACGCCTCCCCTGTCTTTAAATGATAATTAAAGACCTATTTGAAAAAACGCGGCACGGACAAAGTCGAGTTGCATCTTTGCGACCTCCTTTCGAAGCGCGCTTAGTACAACGCCAAGTTTAAACTTTGAACAAGGATTTTATTTCAGCTATACTGTAAAAAGAAAAATATTACTAAGTTGAATTTAGTTTTATGAAATGCCAAATGAAATTTAAATATGCAGTACTTTTATTGTTAGTACCAAATTAAGTTCATCATATGCAGATTAAGATACGTTTAAAAAAAAGAGTTATACAAAATAGCAATATTTAATTTTATTTCGGCTTCATATCTCTTTGAACCTTTGTGGTATACTCATTCATACTTTTAGGTAGCTTTCATTACAAAAAGCTACCTATTGCAGCCGTTCGGAGGAAAGCGAATTCAAAAAATTTTGGTAAATTTTCATCGATCATGACCCCCAGACCCCGAAACCACCCTCCGTTCAAAATTCATATATATATATATATATATATATATATATATCCATATATATATATATATATATCTGTATATATATCCATATATATATATATACAGGGTGATTCATAAAAGATGGGCAGAACTTTAAGGGGTTATAGTACACTTAAAGACAAATAATATTAAATAGGAGACTAAGGGTCCCAGACGTATTCCCAAGGAGATAGGGGGCATTAAAGTTTAGGGTCCGAAATTTCAAATGATTATAAAACATGGAAAAATTGGTCGATTCGTTTGCGGTTTTTGCAAAAAATTTTCTTTATGCCAGTATTTTCTTGAAATAAAATTTTAAAGTTCGATTTCAAAAAATGCCGATAGGGGGCGCTTTAGACTTTGGAGTAACAAACAACTATTTTTTAACGTTATTTTTTGTATTTATTTAAATGATTTCGAAAGCTTAGACTTAAACTTAAATTTTGATCTAAAAATCTGAGTCCTAACGAGTAGTTAAGTAGCATAAACTAAAATTTGAAATTTGAAACCCTTCTCCCCCCAGAACAAAAATCAGTTATTCCCGATCTTTGTGTCGTAGATTAGGCTCTAACTACTGCCGCGTTTTGCTAAAATTATTCTTTATGTCAGTATTTTCTTGAAAATAAATTTTAAAGAAAATTTTCAAAAAATTCCGATAGAGGGCGCTTTAGACTTTGGAGTAACGAACAACTATTTTATACCGTTATTTTTTGTGTCTCATTAAATGCTTTCTAAAGCTTAGACTTAAACTTAAATTTTCAGCTCAAAATCTGAATCGCTGAGCGTGGTTCAGTAGCGAGGGGAGGGGGTTCAAATTTCAACTTCTGAACATAGTTCAGTTTGCACTACTTAACCATGCCCAACGATTCTGTGCTGTCATACGAGGCAAAAATACAACTTTCGTCAAGGACTGCATAGTCGGAATTCACTCATAAAGGCACTGGCACAGTTGGAAACGTCGCTCATGCAAACGTTAAAGCTCCATTCCTGACGCTAGTCACCGGGTGAAGAAGGAAACAGAAAGTATGCAAATGTCAAATGGGGAAGAAGAAGAACACGTATGCAAAATTTCGACACGATTCAGGCATAAAAACCACTGAACGGTGAGTCAAGTGTAAGTCGCTGTAGTAATGAATCGGAAGATGGTGCCCTTCACGAATAAGGAAAAGGCTGAGATGCATTTAATTTACGGAGCGGCAGATGGAAATGGTGCAGAGGCACAACGATTGTACGGAGAGCGATTTCCCAACAGGCGGTTGCCTAACCGCAAAACTTTCGAGCGCTTGCACAGACAGTTGTGTGAGACGGGATCATTTCTCGCTTCCCGGTCGAATGCAGGTCGTGCAAAAAAGGACGAATCAGTAGTTGTTGCAGAAGCCATTCTGGATGTAGTAGCGGCGCAGCCAAGTACAAGTACACGAACAGTGGCTAGGCAGGTGGATACCTCACAGTCCATGACTTGGAGGGTACTGAAGGATGAACATTTGCTCCCGTTTCATGTGCAACGAGTCCAGAAACTGTCTCCAGGGAATTATCCAAATCGTATTGAATTCGCCCGCTGGTTTCTGCAGCAGAACGCGCTAAATCCACATTTTGGACGAACTGTGCTTTTCACCGATGAATGTACCTTCACACGTGAAGGTACATTTAACACACACAATGCACATGTATGGGCGGATGTCAATCCACATGCTACGTATCCACATGCTCATCAGAGACGCTTTTCCATCAATGTTTGGGCAGGAATCCTCGGAGACCACCTAATCGGACCGTACCTTCTTCCTGAACGCCTCAACGGTAAAACATACCTCACATTTCTGCAACATGTGCTGCCAGACCTGTTAAACGTTGTTCCTCCACGCATCCGGCGGGTCATGTGGTTCCAGCACGATGGAGCGCCAGCCCATTACGTACGAGACGTCCGCAACTATCTGGACATCACATTTCCGAACAGATGGATTGGTCGAGGTGGTCCTGTTGCTTGGCCTGCTCGCTCGCCAGATCTTTCACCCCTCGATTTCTTTTTTTGTGGACGATTGAAGGCTCTTATGTATGAGACACCCATTGAATCCCCCGAGGAACTGGTCGCCAGACTTTCCGCCGCTGTAGGGGAAGTGCTCGAAAAGCCTGATGTTTTCGCGAATGTTCGCCGTTCCATTCTTCGCCGTTGTTCTGCGTGCATAACCTCTGGTGGTCACAATTTTGAACATTTATTGTAATTACATGTTAATAAATATGCTTTGGTAACATAATCCTAATTTGTGTCTTTTTACCTCGTATCACAGCACACAATTGTGTGGACATGGTAAACTGAACTGTGCTCAGGAGTAGAAATTTCAAACCCCTCTCCCCAGAAACTTAACCACGTCTAACGATTCAGATTTTGGGCTGAAAATTTAAGTCTAAGCTTTAGAAAGCATTTAATGAGACACAAAAAATAACGGTATAAAATAGTTGTTCGTTACTCCAAAGTCTAAAGCGCCCTCCATCGGAATTTTTTGAAAATTTTCTTTAAAATTTATTTTCAAGAAAATACTGACATAAAGAATAATTTTAGCAAAACGCGGCAGTAGTTAGAGCCTAATCTACGACACAAAGATCGGGAATAACTGATTTTTGTTCTGGGGGGAGAAGGGTTTCAAATTTCAAATTTCAGTTTACGCTACTTAACTACTCGTTAGGACTCAGATTTTTAGATCAAAATTTAACTTTAAGTCTAAGCTTTCGAAATCATTTAAAGAAATACAAAAAATAACGTTAAAAAACAGTTGTTTGTTACTCCAAAGTCTAAAGCGCCCCCTATCGGCATTTTTTGAAATTGAACTTTAAAATTTTATTTCAAGAAAATACTGGCATAAAGAAAATTTTTTGCAAAAACCGCAAACGAATCGACCAATTTTTCCATGTTTTATAATCATTTGAAATTTCGGACCCTAAACTTTAATGCCCCCTATCTCCTTGGGAATACGTCTGGGACCCTTAGTCTCCTATTTAATATTATTTGTCTTTAAGTGTACTATAACCCCTTAAAGTTCTGCCCATCTTTTATGAATCACCCTGTATATATCACTTTCTTCTGGACACGATAACTTTCGTAATTCTGCACCAATCTCTTCCAAACTGATACATAAAATCAATGGGCATAAAATCTCGGTCAAGTTCGTTAATGGGCAAAATCGGACCAAGGGGATGGAAATAGGGAGGGGTTTTGTGAAAACCGAAAACCCCCCATAACTTCTTAATTTTTGTACATATCAAATCAGTTTAAAGTTTTTATTACTTCTAAAAATAGGGCCAAAATTTTATGTATCACAGATTTTTGATAAAGTTAAAAATGGGCTCAAGGGGCGCAAAAAATAGGGTTTTTGGGAGAAAAAAATTCATAACTTCGTCAATTCTCAAGATATCAATTCCAATTAATTTTATTATAAATCTCCTTAATATTATCTACAACTTTTATATTCACAAGTTTTTGATAGGACTAATTCGTACCGCAAAAAAAATTAAAAACGAAAACAAAAAGGGGGTCTGAAGAAGTAAAAAATCCATAACTCCGTCAATTCAAAAGATATAAAATCCCCATGAATTTATCATATATCTTCTTAATATTGTCTACAACATCTATATAGACAAGTTTTGGATAAGACCAATTCTTACAGCAAAAACAAATTAAAAATACATAACGGTTGAAGAAAAAAATCATCTAAGTAAGGGTGTATTCAAATCCAAACTGCTTATTTTCTGACTCATTTTACAATTCATTTTTGCTCTCAAAGGCTTCCAAATGGTACATTTTCTTACCTAGAAACTATATAATGTACCGTAATGGTCAATTTCTTGATAGAGGCAGAATATATTGTTTTAAATGCTGTTAAAATGGGCATTTTGAACCGAATTTCCCGAAGCGGATTGTGTTGGAAAAATCATTGAATTAAGGATGCACTCAAATCCAAACTGCTTACTTTCTGACTCATTTTTAAATTCATTTTTGCTCTCAAACGCATTTAATTGGTAGGTTCGCTTATTCAGAAACTATATAATGTATCGCAATGATCGATTTTTTGATAGAGGCAGAATATATTTCAAAATATGATGTCAAAGTGGGCATTTTGAACGGAATTTCCCGAAGCAATTGTGTTATCACTTTCTTCTGGACACGATAACTTCCACAATTCTGCTCAAATCTCTTCCAAACTGATACATAAAATCAAGGGACATAAAATGTCGGTCAAGTTCGTTAATGGGCAAAAGCGGACAAAGGGGATGGAAATAGGGAGGGGTTTTGTGAAAACCGAAAAAAACCCATAACTTCTTAATTTTTGTACATATCAAATCAGTAAGTTTTTATTACTTCTAAAAATAGCGCCAAAAATTCATGCATTACAGATTTTTGATAAAATTAAAAATTGGTTCAAAGGGCCCAAAAAAATAGGGTTTTGGGGAGAAAAAAATTCCTTACTTCGTCATTTCTCAAGATATCAAATCCATTTAATTTTATTATACATCTCCTTAATATTATCTACAACTTTTATATTCACAAGTTTTTGATAGGACCAATTCGTACCGAAAAAAAATTAAAAACAAAAACAAAAAAGGGGGGTTGAAGAAGAAAAATTTTCATAACTCCTTCAATTCACAAGATATAAAATCTCCATGAATTTATCATATATCTTCTTAATATTGTCTTCAACATTTATATAGACAAGTTTTTGATACGGAAAATTCTTACAGCAAAAACAAATTAAAAATACATAGTAGTTGAAGAAAAAAATCATCTTATTAAGGGTGCATTCAAATCCAAACTGTCTATTTTCTTACTCATTTTTAAATTCATTTTTGCTCTCAAACACATCCAGTTGCTAGATTCTCTTATTCAGAAACTATATAATGTACAGTAATGATAGATTTTTTGATAGAGGCAGAATATATTTCAAATAATGATGTCAAAGTGGGCATTTTGAACAGATTTTCCCGAAGCGATTGTGTTAGAAACGAAAAATATTGCCCTACTGAGAAAATAATTGTTTATTAATCACGTTTTAATTAATTGAAAGAAAAATAAAAACACAGGTCGCTTATAAATCTTTTCAAAAATCACGTCAGCATGTTTCATATTTTTTTAAAATTAAAAATGAATGTGAAAATGTGCCAGAAAATTTCGAGTTGTTGAGTATGGAAAAATATATTTTTTAATATCGCCTTAACATGATTCTGATAAAACCAGCTATTTTATAAAAAGGAAATGAAAACTCGTCAAAAGCAGACAGATAAAACTGTTAAAGTGGATTTATATCTAATAATGATTTTGTTTTTGTTGGTGAAATTAGTATACTTAACTTCGAAATCTACCTCTGCCTGTAGGCCGGGCCGGCAGGGATTTTTTTTATTATCTGCCTCTTAAAGAGGAAAAAATTAAGAAAGAAAGAAATCTTGTTTTTCACCCTTTTATGATATCAATCCATGTATATTAGCATTGAGTCTAAGCCGCTTTAGCAGGGCGCAGCGTCGGCAGCCTTTTTTTTTTCTTTTTTGTGCATGGCAAAGCTCTTTTAAACCCTTCTGCTCTTTTTAACACTTTCCATGCTCCCTGTGGCAATTCAACTGATCGCGGGAAAATATCGCAAACTCCAGGGACTCTAAACAAACCAGTTCAAAATATTTTTGCGAATAATGTACAAGTGTGCCCTTTTTTAGAATAGTGTTTCCTTTTTGAAAAATTCCCGCCCGGCCCGAGTCAACACTGCATATGTAATGTAATATTAATGTTAAAAAAAGGAAGGAGGCACATAATAAAAATGCACACATGCATACTTTTTACACGATTAAATCAAGTTGACAAAAAGATCTAAAAACAAATATAAAAAAGTCCTTCCGGCCAGTGCCGGGAGGAAGAGGTAGCTTTCAAATTCCTTATTTTTAAAAAACTAGCTGATGTTATTCAAACACACGAAGCTCAATTTAGTGGAAACTGATTATAGAAGATTCAATACTAATTTTTATCAACACTAAATCCTTATGAATGAGAATTTCGCGAAATTAGTCAGCTTTATCCAAGCTGATTTTATTTAAAGTTATATTTGGTTTCCAAATTCGGCGATATGTGAAGTGCCTGCCATTTTAAGAGAACATGGTGGATGAGGCTAACCAGTGAACTTGGTCGAGACCTTAGTAATTCCTGTGCACACGCTCGCTCAAATCGCAATCGGTTGATATATATGAGTGCTGTCGCAGGCAAAAATCAGATTTTTCAAAATGTCACCCACATAATGAAATTCAAACTGATGATTTACTGTATCTGAGCCATTTTTTAAGATAAAGACAAAACAAAAAATGCTCCGGAATCCTTATATCAAAGTCAAATACTGAAGAAAGAAACCTTTTTCGATTTCTAAATTTTTGCACTTCACTTTAAATATAATTTTTTTTTAATTTAATGGCCACCATTTTGATTCAAGATGGCGGATGAAGCTGGCCAGGGAACTTAATCGAGACATTGCTATATACTATCCAAATGCCTTCTTACATCCAAATAGGTTAATAAATACGTGTGTTATCGCGTGACAACTATCAGATCGTTTCAAAATGTCAGCCATGCTAGAAATTTCAAAGTACTATAACTCAAACATTTTTTAAGATGTAGACGAAAAAAAACTGCCCTGAAATCTTTGTATGAAGGTAAAAAAAAAAAAAAAACCTTTTTCATTTTCCAATTTTTTCATACCTCATTTTAAATTTTAAATAATTTTTTTTTCAATCTTCCCTTTTGAATCAAAATGGCTAATGAAGGTTGCCTACGAACTCGGTCGAGACATTGGTATGCACTATGTACACACCAAGTTACATCCAAATCGGTTCATAAATACGCCTGTTATCGCGTGACAAAAAGCAGGTCGTTTCAAAATGTCAGCCACAATAGAAATTAAAAATGCTATAACTCAGCCATTTTTCTAGATATAGATGAAACAAAAACTGTTCCGGAATCTTTATATTAAGGTCAAACACATAATTAAAAAATCTTTTTAAATTTTTTGATACCTCATTTTAAATTTTAAATTTTAAATTTTTTTTAAATGGCCGCCATTTTGAAACAAGATGGCAGATGAAGCTGGCCAACGAACTCGGTCGAGACATTGGTATGTTCTTTGTACACACCAAGGTACATCCATATCGGTTCATGAATTGGCCTGTTATCGGGCGACAAAAATCAGGACGTTTCAAAATGTCAGCCAAGCTAGAAATTCAAAGTTCTATAATTCAGCCATTTTATAAGATATAGACGAAACAAAAACTGCTCCGAAATCTTTGTATCAAGGTCAAACACATCAAAAAAAATATTTTTCAATCTTCAATTTTTTGGTATCACATTTCAAATTTTAAATTTTTTTTTAAAATGTAAATGGCCGCCATTTTGAAACAAGATGGCGGATGAAGCTGGCCAACAAACTCGGTCGAGACATTAATATGTATTATGTACACACCGAGTTTCTTATAAATCGGTTCATAAATACGCCTGTTATCGCGTGACAAATATCAGGTCGTTTCAAAATGACAGCCACAATAGAAATTCAAAATGCTATAACTCAGCCCTTTTTTAAGATATACACAAAACGAAAACTGCTCCGGAATCTTTGTATCAAGGTCAAACACATAAGAAAATAATATTTTTCAATTTTCAATTTTTTGGTATCACATTTCAAATTTTAATTTTTTTTTTTAAATTAAATGGCCGCCATTTTGAAACAAGATGGCGGATGAAGCTGGCCAACGAACTCGGTCAAGACTTTGGTATGTACTGTGTACACACCGAGTTTCATCTAAATCGATTCATAAATACGCCTGTTATCACGTGACAAATATCAGGTCGTTTCAAAATGACAGCCACAATAGAAATTCAAAATGCTATAACTCAGCCCTTTTTTAAGATATACACAAAACGAAAACTGCTCCGGAATCTTTGTATCAAGGTCAAACACATAAGAAAATAATATTTTTCAATTTTCAATTTTTTGGTATCACATTTCAAATTTTAATTTTTTTTTAAATTAAATGGCCGCCATTTTGAAACAAGATGGCGGATGAAGCTGGCCAACGAACTCGGTCGAGACTTTGGTATGTACTGTGTACACACCGAGTTTCATCTAAATCGATTCATAAATACGCCTGTTATCACGTGACAAATATCAGGTCGTTTCAAAATGTCAGCCACACTAGAAATTGAAAGTGCTATAACTCAGCCATTTTTTAAGATATAGACAAAACAAAAACTGCTCCGTTATCTTTGTATCAAGGTCAAATACATAAGAAAAAAATATTTTTCAATTTTTAATTTTTTGGTACCACATTTTAAATTTTAAATTAAAAAAAAAATTTAAATGGCCGCCATTTTGAAACAAGATGGCGGATGAAGCTGGCCAACGAACTCGGTCGAGACATTGGTGTCTACTATGTACACACCGAGTTTCATCCAAATCGGTTCATAAATACGAGAGTTACAGTATGACAAAGATCAGATATATATATATATATATATATATATGGATATATATATATATATATATATATATATATATATCAACTTTTGAACGGAGGGTGGTTTCGGGGTCTGGGGGTCATGATCGATGAAAATATACCAAATTTTTTTTTAATCGCTTTCCTCCGAACGGCTGCAATAGGTAGCTTTTTGTAATGAAAGCTACCTAAAACACCAACTGACTAGTAGTAGAATTGACATAAAAAAGCCACTGGTCCCAAGGAACAGTAAGCATGAGAATTTATGTGTCCGCAGTCATCATCACTGGTCTGCTACATAAAATTCTATTTCATCCCTTTAACCCTTTGAGTGACAATTACTTCATCTGACTAAGATTTAATCGAACTTTCTTTGTTTTTTTAAATAAAATAAAGTTATGCGATATGTGCTTAGTTGCAGGGAGAAGAAAGTTTACGTTTACCTGCCAGAGGGGGGGGAGGGGGGAGTTACTGGTCCTTCAGATTATAAATTTTTTCAAATTAGTGGTCCAATTGAATTTCCCAGCGGACCCCCAAGGAAATCGAACGCTGAACTGACAGTGAATAATATGACTTTTTAAATATTTACTACTCAAAAACATATTAAGCAATATGAACTGAACAAGCACAGAATGAAATCAGTTATTTCTTTTAAGCCTGTAAATGATAAAAGTAACAATGCATACACAAATAAAATTTACATACACAATAAAACATGTGAATCTGCTCAAAACATGGAAGATTCTCACCCATTACAGAACAGTCCTTTTTAATAATTGTTTTGTACACACAGGAGGTAAACGCAGGGGTCGATCCAGGCAAAATTTTAGGGTTTTTTTAGGGCCCTTTCACAAAAGTCTATTTAATAAAATAGGCCCCATCACAAAAATAAATATTATAAAATGAGCCCCTTCACAAAAATAAATTTAATAAAATGGGCTCCTTCACAAAAATAAATTTAATAAAATGGGCCGCTTCACAAAAATAAATTTAATAAAATGGCCCATTCTCAAAATTCCTTTTAATAAAATAGGCCCACATCATAACATTCTTTTGCATAAAATCTATTTTAAATATGTAATTAGTAAATAAAACCAGGTCATGCGAAACAAAAACTTTAACTGAAATTTAAAGAAGTTTCTGTTAATAAATTCTTGATCCGAATTTGAGTAACTGGATTTCAACTATGGTTACAAAATATTACTTTTCACAAAAATAACTTTTAATTTTCACAAAAGGGAACCCAAGAATAAAATCCTGCATCGACCCCTGTTTGTTAAAAGCCCCAAGAATCTATATAAAATTTTTAATGATGTTATGCACTATAGAACAATATTATTGCTCTAAATTTGTCTTTAAATGTTTTTTCTTGAAAAAATTGCTTTATTTAAAATAATTATACACATGTAAAGAATTTAAAAATTTTTTTTCCCATATTTCATATTCTGTATTATAAATTATTCTACAATATATAATTTTTTTTAAATTAATTTTATGAGTCGAATATTGCAGCTAGAGACATTAAACCCCGCTAAAAGATTTGCCAGAGATATTACACCTCCACTGAGTATTAATCAAGCATCTATGTTCCTAAAAAGATTATAGCTGCTTGATTTTTAAAGAAACCAAATTACTTACTCATAAAATGATATTCCAATACAGTGATCTGCTTAGAAAGAACTTAGGTCCTTTAAGGGACCCTTCACAAACTTTTCCCCCTCAAAACAAGGGCCCTTCACAAAACGTTTCCACCTCCAAACCGAGCTTTTTACAAGTTTAATTATCAAGAAGTAATTTAATCCTTCTATCACTTTTATGCATAATGGAAATATATGCATATATCTCCTTAATAGTATAAACAAGAAACTGAACATAACGATTCTTAGAAATTCAGAAAATTATGACTAGATTTTTCACAAAAATAAAAAGACGTATTAATGAAAATATCAAAAAATAAAATAGTTCTCTTTGGATGTATTTGAAAAGTGAAGTGTCACGCCGTTTTTAAAACTGGGAGATTTTTATCGCTATTATTTTAAAAAATAGTAAAAATTCATCTTTAGTCATAAACGAAGATTTCTTGTAAAACATTATCTCCATACCACAGTATTTCTATACGTGGCGATCTGATTTACCGAAGGTGGTTAGTATCGCATGAATGGCGGAATACAAATGGCCAAACAAATATCAAGCTATAATATTAAAAATAAGTATAATACAAGGCTCACTTATACCACTCTTACGGCTATATATATATCCATTTAAAAATTAATTAAAATGTGACTAACATACAGATAAAAAGAGCCTGCAAAAAGGAAAAATAGAATAGCAAAACGACAGCGTAACGACTCTTCCCGCTTATTTTCCGAGTGGCGGAAAAGTAAACATGCTTTCTGTGTGTTGAGTTGATAACTTCCTTCTCATTCTCCCATGACATGGAGTCAGAAATACAGCTACATGAGGGCTGCTGTCATCTCGAGGGCCCGGGTTCGAGTCCTTGGGTAAGACATTTATGTAATTGTGTATGTCCCATTGTAGTTATATAATATATGTAATGGAAAATAAAAATTGTAGTGACTTGTTGTTGTTTCTATGTATAATAAGGATCATTCGAGGCGACAGCCATTGTAGCTATAGGCCCCAAAGCATTCTCCACATCGGTGGACTTCAAATGTCAAATGACAGCTACATGATCAAAAATCAAATGTTGCAACGAAAACTTTGTTTTTGAAGAAGTAACTTTTATAAAAACTGGAATTCACGCCTGATAGAGGATAAGGGCAAATTATGCATGTAATAACCCCACCTATATTTTTCAGCTTTAATCGTGGATGCTACCAAAATGAGGGAAGGGGGGGGGGAGGGACCCTGCCCCTCCTTAGATTTTAAAATTTAAGTAACTAGATATTTCTTTTTGTTATGTTTTCAAAAACAATATAAAATGTATTATTTTCGAGTAACTAAATTAAAAGAGCCTCTTTTCTTTAATGTTAGTATGTGCAAAATTCTTAGTTCCTCTTTTTTAAAGAGGTGCTGTTTGTGTTGTTTTATGATGGCCAATTGTCTACCCTTGGGATATTGGGCCGAAGGGTGGGGGGGGGGGGTGCCTGGGGTCTTTTAAAGGGAAGCTAATCCGTATTTAAGCAAAGAAATCCAAGGTTCGAAGAAAACCACGAAAAAAACTCCGAACGACTAGGCCGACGGGCGCGATTGGGTTCGAACCCAGCATCTCCCGTCTACCAGCTTTGAGAGCAGAACCTCTCGGCCACTGGTGAGGTGGTTTTGAAGAGGAATTAAGGATTTTGAGCTAGGACGACAGGAGTGGCATGGTGGAAGAAGGGGGGGAGGGGGGAGCGGAGTGCATTGTATCCCTTCCTGCATTTTGAAATTTAATTAACTAAAATTTCTTTTTTTTTGTCAGATTTAGAAGAGCACGGTAAAATATATTCTTTTCGGAAAACTTAAAATGAAAAACTAAATAAGACATTTTTAGAAAAGGTAGAAGGGAAATTGAGGGCCCTCGTTAGATTTTGAAATTTAACTAAAATATTTTTTGTGCGTGTTTGAATACGATTTTAAATATTAATGAAAGGGACTTTGAAATAATTTGGAGATTTTTTTTTTTTTTTTTTTTTTTTTTAGGGTGCAATTTTTGTACGTGTTAGACTTCGAAGGGTTATTTTTACTGGTGGTAATTTAAGAGAAATTTATGACAAATTTTAGGATAAAAAGGGGACTTTGAAATACTTTCGTGATTATTTTTTTTCGTTTTAGAGGGAATATTTTGAGATGGAAAATTTTGAGCTTGTTAGAGTTAGAGGTGAAATTGTTACTGGTTATAATATTAGGAAAAATTGTGACAAATTTAAGGTCAAAAAGTGCTTCGAAAAAATTTCGTGATTTGTTTTTCTTTTTAGGGGGAATTTTCGGAGATTGAAATTTTTGAGCGTGTTAGAGGTAATGTTACTTGTAATAATTTCAGAAGTTAAAAATTTTTTATTGTACGGATGGAAGACTTGTCATTGACTTAATGATTGGACTTAATGATTTCCGTGTATTATCTAAAATATTAATTTAGAAATTTATTAAAATTATTAACGAGGAAACACAGGCATATCAAAATCTTAGATACCATAATGTGCAATAATAAAACTTTCAAGTAAAACCTTCATATTACCTGCATGAGAAACAGTTTTCATTTTCCCTGAAAATATCTCAAGCGATTTCACGAAAATTTTCTAAGTCATTGAAGATAATTTGGAGGTGATAACTTACAGAAATAAACCTGTATGAAATCTTTTAAAAAGCGGTATACTTCTCTTAAGAGAACCTTTAGTTTTCATTTTCCTTAAAGATACCCGCTGAAACCTTCAAAATGGCTGCAACATCTCAAAAATTTTAAAGGTTTGTGTCTGATTTTTTTACCTGGGGCCTCATGTGACATATTGTCCGAAAGGCCTGTGACCACTTATTCATGTTATGCACACCCGATGTCCCTGCCCCCACTTTGCTCCCCCTGAGGGGGCACTTTTCTAAATTTTATTGACACCCCTCATGTGACATATTGTAGGAAAGGCCTGTGACCTCTTATTTATGTTATGTACATCTGATGCCCCTCCACCCGCTTTGCCCCCCTCTGAGGGGGCAGTTTTCTAAATTTTGCCGAAACCCCTTATGTGACATATTGTAGGAAAGGCATGTGACCACTTATTCATGTTATGCACATCTGATGCCCCTCCGCCCACTTTGCGCCCCCCCCCCCTGAGGGGGCAGTTTTCTAAATTTCGCCAAAACCCCTCATATGACATATTGTTGGAACGGCCTATAACCAATTGTTCATGTTATACACATCTGATGTCCCTGACCCCACTTTTCACCCCCCCCTGAGGAGGCACTTTTATCAATTTTGCCGACACACCTTGTGACATATTGTTGGAAAGGCCTGTGATCAATTATTTATTTTATGCAGCTCCATTGTCCCTTCTACCACTTTGCCGGCTTATCTTTCAGGAAAACCGCTGATATTTCCGACAAAAGCAGACCATGCAGTGATACTACATGATTTTATGTAAAGAGAAGACGCAGGTTTTTTACTTAAAGGAAAACTTCAGGTATTTCGGACAACGTGTTAAGGGAATGTGCAGGTTTGTTTACCTAAAGGAAAGCTGCAGGTATTTCGGACAAAAAAAGGGAGGGATTAATTCAGGTTTTTTACCTAAAGGAAACCCGCAAATTTTTTTGTCCGAAATACCTTCAGTTTTCCTGAATGCTTTTTTTAAGGTTTTTTGCTGACTTTTTTACCTGGGGGTTAATGCAAACAAAAATACGCTTAAAACTACTAAAATAATACTTCCAGAAATTATCATTCATAACTATCCATGTTTCTAGATTTTTTGCGTGGCCCTGTATATGATTTTACTTAAATTCCACAAACATCTCATATACTAACTATAGTTCAGCTTTGAAATGCATAACAGAATTAAAAACTACGTTTAAGCAGTTCAGAATCATACTTAGTGATGCTAACGAATTATTTGTAGGTAGTCCTACATATAATCTATAGAATTTATACATACTACGTAGTATGTACATAGTTTTAAAACGCATACCATAATATAAAACGCAGTTCCAGCAATTATCTCTAATAGACTGCACATTAAACGAAACCTTTTGTGTGTCCCTGTAAATGAATGATTGCTGTTTTACGCGTCATACTCTAACGTAGGCATGTTGCTGTGCACCTAAATAATATATATAAATTTAATTATGTTTGAAATAGTGTAACATAATTAAACTAAACCACAAACATTTCTTTTCTCATTAAGTGTAATGTATATGGGATTCTTTTAAGTGTCCCTGTAGAGAACCTATAAATGCTGCACGCTCCGTTTTCAATACCAGACGTGCCATAGTAAACATCAAATACATAAATAAGTTATATGGCAATCCGAGTATACTTACGAGAGTTAGAGCACGGTGAGACTACAGAAAAGTAAATCAAAAGTCATAAAACCATTTTTAACGATAGAGAAAGTCTTGAAAAAAGGGATTACCCCATTATCACTCCCTACGTTCTGCAGAACATTTGCAATTATTGTATTAAAAGAGCCTATTGTACATTTCTTCAAAATTTTCATCAAAGTCATTTGTTCCAACTTTTTTTAATGAGGGATTAAATAAATCAAAGAGTTCTGTTCGAAAATAGAGGTAGAAAGCGGTCCGTGAGTTTCTTAGAATAAATAGCACTAAGATTACTATTTATAATTACGGGTATGAAGTGCCTCTGGTTGCCCACCCCATTATTTGAGATATTTTTGCTTTCTTATATTTTATAAAAATAAGCTTTTATCTTTATTAATTTACTGTATATTCCTTATTAAAATTATTAAAGAAAATTCTTAAGAGTTTTATATTGAATATGTAAATACCAAAATTTTTACAAATGAAACTATTGAATACAACACATTTGCTACAATGAAACGGCGAATCTGGGAAAAGCACAACATTAATACAAGTCAAACTATCCAATATGGCATATTCGCTACTATGGAATGGCAAACCTGGGAAAAGCACAAATTTTTTACAAGTCGAACTATCCAATGTTGCATATTGGATAGTTTGGAGCTGAAAAAGTTCTACAAAGCTCAAAACATACAAATAAGCATACCATATCAAACTATCCAATGTGATTTTTTGGCGAGTAAAATTATTCAAATGATATATCTCAATAGCATGCTTAAATAGGATATAAAACAGCACCCAAAAAATATAATAATTGTTTACTACTGCTTGGCGCTGATTTTGAATTCGCAATTAAAACAGTTTTTTTGCCCTCCTGAAAAGTGGCTATTTTCACATTGGATAGTTTGACATGGTACAGACGATATTACATAGTTTCTGAATAACAAAAACCTGCCCATTTCATACGTTTCCGAAGAACGATTCTGCTTAAATAATGTAAATTATCTTATACGTTTTTTGATTAATTTTACTGTTTTATAATCTTTTATCTGTTTTTATGTTCTGCATGATATTGATGATGTAATCTTTATGTTCATTATTTTTTTTCAATTACTTTTTTAAAAAGGGAGAATGTTTTACACAGAAAATAAAGCACATTCAAGTTATTGCTGTGTTTATGATGTCAACAGAATTTTTATTAAGAATAATCATTTCTTTTTCATCACTTTGTTTTCTTTATTTCTCTTTGGAACCACCTGTTCAGCCACTTAGCAGCTATTAAATTTCTATCCCCGGTAGGAAGGAATTTTTTGTGACAGTATTTCTTTGTTATATGAAACTATAAATAAAAAACGTTATTTTTCGAAGATAAGCCTGGACATAGTTTTAAAACAAGAAAGAAAATCATGCGTCAAGAAACATAAAACATTTTCCAACTCTTCAAAAATATTGTAACAAAACTTTACCGTTTAATTAGGTAAAAAAGATTTCTTAAGCAATCAAATAAAAAAATACATATTTGAAAAACCAATTTCAACAGTCAGCTTTTATAGTTAGAAATTGTACTCGAATTCCCTTGTCTTTTCCTGTATATATGATTAAAAGTTTTGTATAGATAGTACATAATTCAGTTGAGCTTGAAAACGTACAACAAAGTTGAAAATTCCCCGTCAACAACTTCCGCCAATACACAAAAATGTACTCGATTGTATTTATTTATTTATTTATTTTGTTAAGTATGTACAGATATGTATGTTATCTACAGATTTTTATACGGGCTGCATAGTAACAAAAAAATTAATTGAGGTATAAAACACATAACACAACTAAAAACGCACTTCCAGAAATTATCATCCATACACCGCAACGCATCCAGTTCTTTGCAAAGCACTGTATATGAATTTATTTATAGTCTGCAAATATATTTTTTTAAACTTAATATAATTAAACTGAAAAATACATTAAACAGCTAAAAACAACTCTGAAAGCTAATCTCAAATCCAAGCTGGCTACTTTCTAATATATTTTAAAATATATTTATTTAATTTCGCAAACGCATCATTTCAACCGGTGCTCTTATTGAGAACTTCACCTGTACTCCTGCTATAAACATAAAAAATATATTAAAAAATAATTTAATTTAAAAATAACGAATTTAATCAATATTAGTAATACCTTCTAGATTTATCTCCTTGTACGTGAATATATAGTATGTACGGCTCTTTGGATGGGAGTGCCGTTTGGGGGAGGCTAGGGAGGGGCAGTTATAGTAATACCGAATATACAGCAGTATTTTCGCCGAAACTAGGATTTTGGGCTGAAAACGAAAATGAAACCGAATATTCGGTCAAACTCCACATAAAAGAATGAGACTTGCAGGCTTGGTTATTGAAGTGATTTGTAATACAATAGATTCTGTTCTTTAAATTAATTATATCTTGAGTTAAAATTGATTGTTGTCTCATGACAACAGTTTTCTTTCTCTTCCTCCACTGTCGCGTCCGGAAATTCGGTTCAAAACGCCACACTTGGCAGCCTTTTCTGAAAGATCTTTTGTTTTTCTCAAAAAATATAAAAGACAGTTCGATTAAAAAGTTTCTATTAGACAATAAAAAATAATTGGTATTTTCAGCCAAGTAAAGCAGTCAGCAGTTATAATGAAATTTAATGAAAACCTTTAAAACAAAACTATCATGCAATAAAATTCAAGTAATACTACTTTTCAAAATAATACATTCAACGTATACTTTTAAAGAATGTATTACTTTTCCAAAGATTTTCTGCCCCCCACCCCCTACCCTGCGTACACACATGAATCGCGGTAAAAAAAGAACAAGATCTTTGAAAAACAGAAACAACTCCATTATTGGGCACAGCCTTTGTAAGTTTGCTGATTTGAAAGCAGGGCTAAAATTAAGGGGGGCAGAGGGGGCATGTGCCCCGGGCGCCAAATGAAGATTTTGTTTGTCGATTTTTCTCGCATCTGCGTTTTGCACGGTATTGTTAAAATCATTCTGTCTGGCGTATGACAAAACATAGAAGAATCTAAAGATGATATGGCATAAGGATCCTGTATAAAGCGGAATTTTTTTCGATTCCGTTTCCGAGATTTTAATCAGTCAATATTCGACAAAGCCAAGGACGGATTCAGCTCATCATTTAGAAGGGGTCATGGATTTCCTTTTTTGGGGTGGGGGGCGATCACATCCTCGTTATGAGAATTTTTTATATTGAAAGCTATTCCCAAATCCAAACTAACTACTTTTCTGATACTTTCGCGAAGTCATTTTCATTCGTAAATACAAAAAATTTGCATTAATGTTCGTAAAAATATAAAATTTGCCGATTTTGTTCAGATACCAGGAAATTAGAGTTTCCCATTTTCTTATAAAGGCAAAGATTCATTCAGAAAATGTTGTCAAAGATAGCACTTTTAGCCAAGTTTTACGAGTTGAAGCCACAGAAATGTCGTCGCAAGGGAACAATTGGCTGTCACTTCCGGAATTTCAGTTTAAAAAGTCTAACAATTGTCAACGATTAAATATGGCAAAAATTTATGTTAAATTTTAGAGGTAACTAAACCGTATACATTGGCAGCTATCGGATTCTATTACTGTCATAAAAATTGCAGGTGTAGCCTCTTCTTTCTGCTCAAAGTATTAAATAGTTTTTTTCAATCGAACTTATACCTTTGGCATGGATCATTTTCTTCTGATGGACTGGTGCCATCCATTATTATGAAACAACCGTTATAAATGAAGTGTTAGGTGAAGATGAAAGAGCTGTCGTAAAACGTTAGAACTCTGATTTTCTGGTCAGAAAAAGAAAAAAAAATGGTCATAATTTTTTTTTCTGGTCAGGATTAAAAAAAAATGGCCATAATTTTGTTTCTGATCAGAATGGGAAAAAAAATGGCCATAATTAAAAAAAAAAAATCTATGATATCTTTTGAATGTTGAAAAAATAAAGAAATGAAACATATTTTTAAAATAATTCACGTAAAATAGACGTCACTCTTGAACTAAACAAAAATAACTTTCCTGAAATTTTATACACCATAATTAGTATTTGTATTCTAGAGATTGTATTATATAAAATATTATTGAATTGTATTAAATAATGTTTTGCACTTTTGAGTTTTGGCCCAACGAAATTGTTTTTGTTTGTTTTATTTTAATATTTTATTTTCCATTTGGAGATAATTGTATGGAGATTGTTATTCAAATATTCGGGGTAAAGTTTGAATTAACTCATTAGATAAGGTGAGCGAAATTCGAAAATAGAGATAGCTTTCTTAGAAAAGTGTGGTGGAAAAAATACCTCTAAATTGGCAACACTGGTCTAACATCAGATTTATTTTAAGTGCAATGTCTTGCGGGGAACTATTTTTGTGCATATTACATTTCTATAGTGTAAAATACTAATTTGGGTAACATAATTATTTTAGGAATAAAGTTTTCGCTATAGCAATATACTCCTATATATTTTTAAAGTGATTTTTTATACATAATTTATATAGTATGTGCGTGTGTATGTGTATGTATATATATATAAGCATTTGCGCCCTTTTGTAAGGCAATCGGTGCCCTTTTTATCCATTTTGCCACCGCCCTCTCAGTTATGCCAGTACGACCCTGGGCTCGGATACCCAGGTGCATACTCCAGGTAATACCTGTGTATTTAATCATCTCACATCACTGTGTGTAACTCATAGACTGAAATCGTCATTCTTTGTCCATATTTTCTTTACATAATGACCTATAATAATATTTTTATCTATAAACAGTCTTTTATTTAAATACATATTGTAGTAATTAATTATAATAGATTGTGTTTTGACTTTTCAGTAGTAAATTAATGTTGCTTTGCATAAACAAAAGAAAAAATTCACAAAATTTGAATATTACGTAATGCAAAACGAGTCATAAACAATATGATTTATTATTTAATTGTTTAAAATTTACAATGGTTAAATTTGAAGGCAAAGATGATAATATAATAAACATGATATAAATAAGTAAGGTGAAACATATAAATCATTTTAGCCACTACATTAAATCACTTTTTATTGTCATATTTCATTTTCATGAAACATTTGCTAAAATTTATGCATTTATAAAAGTCGTAATTATTCTACTGAAACTTATTTCTTGATGAAACTACCGGTTGCGTCTCTGTAATAATAATAATAATAATAATAATAAGAGTAAAATTGTTCAAAGTGATCTCAACTATTTTAAAAACTGCCAAAGCATTCTGTAAATTGAAATAATATGTCCCTTCTAACGAAAAGACTGCTAGAATAGGACTGGTAGAACAGCCCCTTCTCCCACTGGGTCATAAATTTTATCAACAGACAGCTGATAAGATGCTGGACTTCACGGCAATTAACGATAAACGTCTCTTGACAGCTTGTAGGGGGGGGGGGGTAGGAACAAACTATTCTCTCAGCCGAATGCGATATTTTCTGTAAGTGAGTAACAGCCTTAAGGTGGGTTGGGACAATGGCTTGTATTTTACCTTTAAATTCTTCAATATATCTAAACATTTACTTGGTTTGCAATATTTCATTTCATTTCATTTTATTTTGTTTTGTATTAGATATTGGTCATTTAATTATTGTTCAAAAAATTTTCCATTTGTATTTATTTTGTGTTTAATGTAAGGATATCTCATCATATGAAAACTGCCAATGGCACTTTATAGTTGAGTTTAAAATAAGGGGTGGAGTTTATAACGCCTATCCGCCTACTGAACAGTGAAGGCTTATAGTTTAGCTTGTAGCTTTGATGTGTTGTTTTTATGTCAATTTAAAAAAAAAAAATCATAGTGTTTTACAAGTATATAACATTTGCTCTTAAAATTTAAGCTAGTTTTTATGTATTCTTTGAATGTGATATGTTGCAAATTTCAGAACAGCTTCAGTGCCCACATTTGCAATAACATCGCATATTTTATAATTATTGATATATATGTATTACGCCTAAAAATGAGTCTTCAAATGTGTCAGAAAATTTCGCTTTGTAGAGATGGAGGAAATTATTTTTTGAGATCCACTTCACATTAACTTATTCACGCCCATAGACTAATGGTTTCGATTATTTTTTTGTAGTCCTGTATATGATCAATAGAATTTAAATACGGCCTTCAATATGGAATGTTAAAGGTGTTCCAGGATGATTGAATGCAAGTGTCAGTAGGAGTCAAAAGTCAAAGTGAAGTATGATCTCAATTCAAAAATCTATAAGGATTGATGATGCTGAAAGGAAAGAAATTAACGCGATAGAGTCAGACAGAAAGAATATGTGGCGAGGAAACTTTTTTACGTTTACTTTCTCGAACTGGTGGAAAGAGTTGTTTAAGTATTTAATTGGTACATGTCATTGAGGATTTTCATTGAGTTAGTGACTGAGTGAGCGTTATTTTTATGTCTGTGAAATCCGTAAGTGTCAGAATGGAAATTTCAGACTTACTGTCATTCAAAATTTGAAGTAAAATTAAAATTCAGTTTGTAATTTAATTTTTAAATTGCTTTAATCACACTTTTTTTTCTGCGTGATCTGACATCTTACTCTTATTATATAGTTATCCAAAATTCTAAAATGCAATTTTTTCTTACTATAGTTATATTATGAATTCTACCTTTTGCTTCAAAAGTAAGTAAATAAATAAATAATAAAAAACACAAGTTTTAGAATGCTAAGTTGGAGATTATAAGCTGCAAAGCAGAATTCATATCTCTTTTCCAAAATATTACAGAATAGGAGGAAAAAATCTCTTTTCGCTTTTCAGGGAAATTTTAATATTCACCATATTTTGCAATGACTTTGAAAAAAAATAAAGAAAAAGAAAAGAAAAAGAATAAAAGAAAAGAAAAAGAATAAAAGAAAAGAAAAGAAAAAAAAAATCATGTACCTTATAATTAAACTTTGAGTTCTGGATAAGGTTTAAAAGGGAAAGGTTCATTTTAAAGAGATATATTTATCTATAATTCATGGGAAAATGAGGTATTTCTACTTATATTGAAAGTTTCAATCGGAAAGAAAATTGCTTAAACATTATGAGTGGTGATAGATTTTTACACAGCACTCGGAGTATGCACTTCTATATCGCTTCTTTTTATGTGATATGACTTTTTTTTATGACTGATGTTTTAGGTTTGTGGCTTGGTGGGATCATTTATAACGAGTTGTTTTTGATTAGATCATTTATACGTGTGGCCCAAGTTGACTCTCTGTGATTCTGACCAAAACTTTTTTTTCATATAAAATATTAATTCTTTAACGACAAGTAATAATTTTCTAACTATACGAATTTCATCTAATAAAAAAAGGTTTTAGGTATACTATACATTCGTCGATTTATCTTTTTTTAATGATTTTTGTAAATGATCATCTGTTATACTAGAACTTTATCAAAGAGCATTCGAAACATTTATCTGGTTTCAAACTAAAATTTTCCTATTGCTGTTGAGTCTGCTACTTTTAATGAGCAAGTGAAAAGCATCTTCTAAGTTTAGTCATATATGCATTGCTTACTTTATAATTTGCACTCACGTCTTGAGTCAGTCATGGCTGATAACTATAAACTGTGAAGTTAGTGTCTCTTCTGAGCCGATATAGCTCAAATCAATGAATCATGTTAAAAAAAATTCTGAAAGAATAAACGAGATTTTTAGAATACAGATAGTTTCGGTCGAGTTTCGGTACGGCCGAATTTTCGACAGCATTTTCGCCAAAACCGAATTTTCAGCGAAACTCTGATTTTGGGCCGAAAACGAAAACGAAATCGAATTTTCGGTCGATCTCTATGGAAAACTATCCTTTAATCACCATTCGCCTTGAAAGCAATATTTAAAATGATGTGGGATGTAATTTATGAAATATACATCAAATTGAAAATTTCCATTTGTAAATTTTGAAAATAGCAGCAATTTTCTAACGGGAACTTTAAGAAACCTTATCGGAGTCAATTAATAATTATCAAAGCGCAAAAAATATAAAGTGAATATTAAATTAAATTTTATATTGTTCTATAAAAAAAAATTTCGCACTCGTCAAGAAACTCTACACTGCGTATGCGGGTAAGGGGTAACAATTATAGATGACAACTCTAACTTTTGTAGGTATTGTTTCGAGAGAAACCTTATTCTGCCAATGAGGTGAAGTGGATGAAGATACACACAAATATTTTTCATTTATTGATGATATTGTGATATTCTAATGTTAAGCACAAAAATTATTCGAATTTTCAGGAAACTCGCTATTTATCTTAATGACTAGAGGGTTTCAGAAAGTCAGGAGTGCAGATTTTAAGTCGATTACGTGAAATAATTCAATGCATTACGGTCGATTTGGGAACTTTATTTTAGACTAATATTCTTCGCAGTTATATCTGATAAAGATAATATTTCCCAGCTAAAAATGAACTGCAGTTTTTCTACAGAAGTGGAGTATTTTTGATGTTTTTCTATAGTCAACTATAGATTTTCTGTAGTGCAATCTCGACTATAAAAATACTTTAGAAATTCTGCGGCTAATGTGTTGTAATTTTGTGGTCTTTTATTTCAAAAATTCTCTGTGCTATTAACCTCAAAAATACTATAGTTTAAGTGAAGTCATCATAAACTTTTAAAATAATGAGATTTTGCGTCTGTAGTAATACAACAGAATTGAAGTAATTTCATCTCTTTAATTTTACCAGTTTCCCGTCTTTCTCTTAGTGTTTAATTATTTTACTTGGCCGAAAGGGATAAATTTTATTATGTGTTATTCAGAGAAAAAGAAAATATTTAGTTAAAACTAAATGTCAAAATCCGGGAGGGGAATGCCGATGACCTCGGGCTACATCTCCCTCCCCCCCCCCCAAAAAAAAAAATTACACTGTTTTTAACCTGACTTTACGATAAAGTTTAAATACATAAACATAAAAAAAAAAACTCGACCGAAATTAACTACTAAGAATGAGACATAGAGGAGGGGGGTGAATCTCTCCCCCAACAGAAAAATTCTTAGTTTCTGTTTAATTTTAAGCTATACGGAATAAATAAATTTTACCATATTTGTCAAAATCGGAGAAAATAACATAATTCCGTTAATTAAATTTCAGAATTCAGGGATTGGCATGGGCCTTCCATCGCCCCCACCCTCCTTAACGGAATTTTTTTATTTCTTTTATTTTAAAATGTTGAAAAAGAATGAATTTTACTATGCATTTCATAAAAAAAAGAAAGAAAAAAAGAAAATTTAATTACTTAAATTTCAAAATCCAGGGAAGGGAAATGGCTTTTCTCTTATCCCCACCCCCCCCACCCCCGGGCAACTGATATTTCTGCCATACTGTCCGTCTATTATTTTAAGTTTCTGCGTATAAATAAAATTTACTATATACAAAATCGGAGAAAAAGAAAATTCAGGTATATATATATATATATTTCAAAATCCAGCGGCAATGACACTCCCCTAGGCTCCCCCCTTTTAAGGAAAAATTTTTGGTTACCTTAATTTTTAAGTTACTCGCAAAGAATAAATTATATTATGTTTTTCATAGCAGGAGAAAAAAAAAATTGGGCTAATTAAATTGAAATATCTAGGGAGGGGAAGGTGGTCTCCTGTGCCACCTTCCTTAAACAGAAATTTCTTGGTTCCTTTTTTTTTTAAGTTACTCGGAAAAAAAAAAAAAAAAATTCTACTATGTTTTCAAAATAGGAAAAAAAGGAAAATTTAGTTTGTACAATTTCAAGATCCACGGAAGGGCAATGGGCCTCCTATACCGCTCCCTCAACTGAAACTTTTTAATTCCTCTTTTAATTTAAATCACTCGAATTAAAAATTCTTTCACTATTTCAAAATCGGTGAAAAAGAATTAGGTACTTAGATTTTTAAATTCAGGGAGGGACAAATGACTGTCATATGACATCCCCCCTCCCCTCCTCCTAACGGAAAATTATTGGTTTCTGTTTTTTTTTTTTTTATCACTGGCAAAGAATTAATTTTATTATGTTTTTCAAATTAAGAAAATAAAATTAGTTACTGAATTGAAAATCTAGGGACGGGCAGTTGCTCTCCTATGTCACCCTCCTCCCCTAAACGGAAAAACGCTTCCCTCTTTTTTTTTCTTTTTTTACTTACTCGAAAAGAATAAATTCTACTATGTTTTTCAAAAGAAGAATTTTTTTTTTTAACTTTAATTTCAAAATCCAGGGAGAAGGCATCCCATCCCCCTTTCTTCTTTTTCGTAGCACACCCGGACCCGGATTTACTAAATGCGCAATTTGCCCTTCACCCCGAAAAGACTATGAAAATTACTTCTATTTTATAAAAACGAATGAAAAAAAAATTCTTAATAAATATTTCATTTTAAACTTACATTGGAACATTTGTTTATTGTTTATGCAGCTGAGGCTGCATTTCTGACTCTAAATAATTATTTATTATTTAAATTATTAATATAATAATTAATAAAATAATTAATTATAATATTTATAATTAATAATTATTGATATTTATTAACATATAAATCATATAATTTTAATACATAATATTAATTTTATATTACGTAATATAAATAATATAATATAATTTAAATAATTAATAATAATTATTTATAATTAATAATTATTAATAATACATAATATAATATTAATATATAATATTAATTATATATTACATAATATAAATAATATAATATAATTTAAATAATTAATAATAAATATTTATAATTAATAATTATTAATAATATATAATAATTAATATCATTTAAATAATTTTTTTTATTCTAAATTCTTTCCGGGATCCAGATAGATTTTGCGCTGTTAGCGAAACGAGATCGACCAATCAGAAGCTTGTATTTCGGGAACTTTTCCCTGCTTTAAGGAAGCAAGTTTTCTGATTGGTCAATCTAATTTCGCTAACAGCGTAAATGTATCTGTATCCCGGCAGCAGAAGAACTCCTCAACTCAACTGTCGATATCCGGCGATTGTTTACAATACATGTGACTCCATTCCCGCTCACTTTTTCTTATGCTACGCTTGATCGTTCCTCTTAATTTTTATAGCCCTTTTTGTTCTTGTAATACTTCCGCGTTAATTATTGTTTTTTAAATGAAAGTCCATAACCACAAGATTGCTAAAATTATGTACCGAGCTAGATTTGTTTCTTTGAAAGGACTCTGAGACCATGCTTGCAGATTCAAAAAGGCAGATCTAGCTCGGTACATAATTTTAGCAAAGGACTCGTATACTTCCAAAAAACAGGCCCCCTTTTTTAAAACAAATCTTACCAATACAAATATTTCGGAGGAGAATTTTGTAGTTTCAAGATATTATCATTATTATTATTTGCTTTTTTCAAAAGAATAATAGAGGTGCAGTTTTTTTTTTTCTAGTTAACTAGAAGCTAGTTGAGTAATTCATTGTTATTACAAAACAAAAGCGTTCAAGAAACAATATAAGTTTTTTATTGATTAGTTGCAGTTTTTGTGTATTGTTCGTTTTTTTATATATATATATATAAATTTTCAAGTAGTGCTGCTGGTTTTAAACAATGAAATGTTTTTAACTTAGATATATAATTTATTTAAAACAATGTGCATGACAACCACAATTAAAACAATGTGCATGCAAATTTTTTGGATGTGGGACAAGAAGGTTGATATTTTACAGCGGTAGAATTGATTAAAAAAAGTCACTGGTCCTAAGGACCAGTAAGCATGAGAATTTACTGGTCCGCAGTTATCATCACTGGCCCGCTACATAAAATTCTATTAAGTCCCTTTAACCATTGAGTGACCTCCCCCCCCCCCCTCTTAGAATATAAACCAAACTTCCTTTACAGCCATCCAAAATTTTCAGCATAGTAAAATGTAAAATTACAATTTACTAAAAATTAAATAAACAGCATACATAACGAAAAACTATAAAATTATTAATTAGATATTTTATTTATCTGATTATTTATATCAAATGACTGAGATTTAATGCAATTTTTTTAAATTATTGTGTGATTTGTGTTTGGTTGTGGTTTTCTAGGGGACGGGTAAATTAAGTTTACCTGTGAGAAAGGGGGGAAAAAGTTACTGGTCCTGCAGACCACTAAATTTTTCAAATTAGTGGTCCGATTGCATTTTTGGTGGTCTCGGACCAGCGGACCACCAAGGATTTCGAACGCTGTTTTTTAAACCAAAGAGCATACAGACCCGCTCGTTGCCTACCATGGCACAACTTCATCGTTTTGGCCTATGGAATTCATACCTCTGCTCAGAGTGTCAAGTCTTGGAAACCACTGACCACTATCTTCTAGAATGCTGAAAGTTTCGCACAGAGCAAGCTCAACTCTATCAGCAATTAGATCTGTCTGCTGACAGTGCGACTTTCCATGATATATGTGACCTGGCTGTAGCGTTCTTCTGGGTATTTAATCCCAATAAAAACAAGTTCTCGTCTGTGGATGTAACGTCTACTGAAAGAGCTGTTTATAGAGAACTGTATTAGCAATTTTGGATCATTAGAGGTACAAAGCCGCCAAGTGAAGTGAAGCTGAAAACCTCATAATCGAGCGTAGGCACTGATAATCAAATCAAATCAACCAAAGGGCAGGTGGTGTGCAGTACACGCTCCACCCCCGCACTAAAATGCCTAAGGAAACTCTGGTAGGAGTGCATTTTGGCAGTTTAAAAAAAAGCATGTCACTGCACCCGTAAAAATATTCGGCACAGATGTTACCATAACACCAACCAAACCTCGTTACCATATCAAGCAAAATAATGACACTTTGGCGCCAGTTAAGTACCCGGTGCTTATATGACATTGGCGTCAGAAAAAAATTGTGCCAATATGGAGTGTATATGACATCTGTGCCAAATAAAGATATATTACATTTATAAGTTGTATAGCTTATTGATTTAAAGTTGGATTACCATTTCACCGGTAAGTGATTTATTTTCTTTTTAAGAACATAATTGGTTGATAATTCTTTAATAAAGCATAGCAGCTTGGTGTGTTTTGCTAAGTGTATATAAATTTTATTTTACGTAATTTTCTTTTGTTTACATGTCTTAAATCAGTACATATGGGTGGTGTTTACTTTAAGCCCGTCAAAGAAGTATTTCTTTTATTTATAAGTAATTTGCATAATATTTCTGATTTTTTTTTTAATGTTTTTACTTTTCTTTTGTGTACTGAGACTAAGGGCTATTTCAATGATTATATTTTTTATATTTACTGTGTTCCCAGTGTCATGGACAGTCAGGGAAATTCCAAAATATATAGGAAAAGTCAGGGAATTTACAAATATTTTCTAAAAAATGTTGGAGAAAAAATTAAACATGATGCGATCGTGTAATATGCAAATTTGTCTGAAAGGTCGTGGAAAAAACACTAATTTCGTCAAAGAATCGTGAAAAAATGTGGTTTTTATCAATGGTCGCAAAAAAACGTGAATTTTACTAAATATCGTGCAAGATGAATGAATTTTGGCGAAAGATCATGGAAAATGTGAGATTTTTGGCGAAAGATGCGATTTTCGTTAAAGGATCATGAAAAAGACAAGATTTTCATCAAAGTATTGTGAGAAAACACTATTTTCGCCAATGATCATGAAAAATATGCCAATTTCTTCAAAAGATTGTGCAAAATACACGAATTTCATCCAAAGAGCATGTAATATGCAAATTTCGGCAAAGGATCGCAAATTTTGTCAAAGAATTGCGAAAAAAATGTGATTTTTGTCAAATGATTGCGAAAAAAGGTGCTTATTTTGTCAAACGATCGTGTAAAATGTGCGAATTTCTTTGAAAGATCGTGTAATATGCGAATTTCTTTGACAGGTCGTGGGAAAACCGTGAATTTCATTGAAGGATTGCGAATTTCGTTAAAGAATTGCAAAAAATGTGATTTTTGTCAAATGTTCGTTAAAAAAACGTGAATTTTGTTAAAAGATTATGGAAAACGTGAGATTTTTGGCAAAAGATCGTGGAAAATGTGAGATTTTTGGCAAAAGATCATGGAAAATGCTCAATTTTTGGCAAAGGATTGCGAGAAAAATGCGATTTTCGTTAAAGGATCGCGATTTTCATCGCAGAATTGAAAAAAAACATGATTTTTGCCAAAAAATCGTGTAAAATATTCGAATTTCTGCAAAAGATTGTGCGAAAAATACACGAATTTCATCCAAAGATCATGTAATATGCAAATTTCTTCGAAAGGTCGTGGAAAGACTGCGAATTTCGGCGAAGGATTGTGAATTTCGTCAAAGTATTGCGAAAAAAATGTGATTTTTGTCAAATGATCGTGAAAAAAGGTGCGTATTTCGTCAAACGATCGGGTAAAATATGCGAACTTCTTTGAAAGGTCGTGGGAAAAATGAGAATTTCGTCGATGGATCGAGAATTTCGTTAAAGAATCGCAAAGAAATGTGATTTTTGTCGAATGATTGCGAAATAAACGTGAATTTTGTTAAAAGATTGTGGAAATTGAGCGAATTTTGGTGAAAGATCGTGGAAAATGCCAGATTTTTGGTGAAAGATCATGGAGAATGCGAGATTTTTGGCAAAAGATCATGGAAAATGCACGGTTTTTGGCAAAGGATTGCGGGGAAAACGCAATTTTCGTTAAAGGATCACGAAAAAGACACTATTTTCATTGCAGAATTGCAAAAAAACATGATTTTTGCCAAAGGATCGTGTAAAATATTCGAATTTCTGCAAAAGATTGTGCAAAATACACGAATTTCATCCAAAGATCATGTAATATGCAAATTTCTTTGAAAGGTCGTGGAAAGACTACGAATTTTAGCGAAGGATTTTCAATTTCGTCGAAGAATCGCAAAAAAATGTGATTTTTGTCAAACGTTTGTATATGCGAATTTCTTCGAAAGATCGTGTAATATGCGAATATCTTTGAAAGATCGTGGGAAAAACGAGAATTTCATCGAAGTATCGCGAATTTCGTTAAAGAATTGCAAAGAAATGTGATTTTTGTCAAATGGTCGTGAAATAAACGTGAATTTTGTTAAAAGATAGTCGAAAATGAGTGAATTTTAGCGAAAGATCATGGAAAACGCGAGATTTTTAGCGAAAGATCGTGGAAAATTGGAGATTGTTGCCAAAGTGCCATGTAAAGTATGCAAATCACTTTAAAAGATCATGCAAATTCCGCCGAAAGATCATGTAATATGTGAATTTCTTTGAAAGGTCGTGGAAAAAGCCCGAATGTTATCAAAGAATCGCAATAAAATATGATTTTTGTCAAATGATCGCGAAAAAGTTTGTATTTCGTCAAACGATCTTGTAAAATATGTGAATTTCTTTGAAAGATCGTGCGAAATACGTGAATTTCACCAAAAGATCATGTAAAATATACGAATTTCTTCAAAAGATTGTGCGAAATACGCAAATTTCATCAAAAGATCGTGTAAAATATACGAATTTCTTCAAAAGCTCGTGCGAAATACGCAAATTTCATCGAAAGATCGTGTATTATGCGAAGGTCGTGTAAAATGCATGATTTTCGCCAAAGGATCGTGTAAAATGAGCGAATTTCTTCAAAAGATCATGCAAAATACACGAATTTCCTATATAGATCATGTAATATGCAAATTTCTTACTACTTATTCATGTTATGCACCTCCAATGACCATCTCCCCCACTTCCACAACTTGGGGGGGGCATTTTTCTAAATTTTGTCGTCACCCCTCATGTGACATATCGTTGCAACGCCCTGTGACCGCTTAAGCATTTTATGCATTTCCTGTGCTCTATCCACTACTTTGCCCCCCTGGGGGTCACTTTCCGACATTTTGCTGACACCCCTCATGTGACATGTCATTGGAAAGGCCTGTAACCGCTTAATCATTTTATGCACTTCCGGTACTCCGCCCACCACTTTGCCCCCCAGGAGGGGCAATTTCCTAAATTTTGCCGGCACCCCGTCATGTAAAATATCGTTGCAAAGGCCTGTGACCGCTTAATCATTTTATGCATTTCCAGTGCTCCGCCCACTACTTTGCCCCCCTGGGGGCACTTTCTTACATTTTACTGACTCTCGTCATGTGACATGTCATTGGAAAGGCCTGTGACCGCTTTATCATTTTATGCACTTCCGGTACTCCACCCACCACTTTGCCCCCAGAGGGGGCAATTTCCTAAATTTTGCCGGCACCCCATCATGTGACATATCGTTGCAATGGCCTGTGACTGCTTAATCATTTTATGCATTTCCAGTGCCCTGCCGACTACTTTGCCCCCCTGGGGGGGGCACTTTCTTACATTTTCCTGACACCCGCCATGTGACATGTCATTGGAAAGGCCTGTGACCGCTTATTCATTTTATGCACTTCCAGCACTTCACCCACCACTTTGCCCCCCAGGGAGAGGGACAATTTCCTAAATTTTGCCGGCACCCCATCATGGGATATATCGTTGCTATGGCCTGTGACTGCTTAATCATTTTATGCATTTCCAGTGCTCCGCCGACTACTTTGCCACCCTGGGGGCACTTTCTTACATTTTGCTCACTCCCGTCATGTGACATGTCATTGGAAAGGCCTGTGACCGCTTTATGATTTTATGCACTTCCGGTACTCCACCCACCACTTTGCCCCCAGAGGAGGCAATTTCCTAAATTTTGCCGGCATCCCATCATGTGATATATCGTTGCTATGGCCTGTGACTGCTTAATCATTTTATGCATTTCCAGTGCTCCGCCGACTACTTTGCCCCCCTGGGGGGCACTTTCTTGCATTTTCCTGACACCCGCCATGTGACATGTCATTGGAAAGGCCTGTGACCGCTTAATCATTTATGCACTTCCGGTACTCCGCCCACCACTTTGCCCCCCAGGGGGGCAATTTTCTAAATTCACTGTCACATGACACCCGTCATGTGAAATGTCATTGGAAAGGCCTGTGACCGCTTAATCATTTTATGCACTTCCGGTACTCCGCCCACCACTTTGCCCCCCAGGGGGGGGGCAATTTCCTAAATTTTGCCGGCACCCCATCATGTGACATATCGTTGCAAAGGCCTGTGACCGCTTAATCATTTTATGCATTTCCAGTGCTCTGCCCACTACTTTGCCCCCCAGGGGGGCACTTTCCTATATTTTGCCAACACCCGTCATGTGACATATCGTTGGAAAGGCCTGTGACCGCTTAATCATTTTATGCATTTCTGGTACTCCACTGACTACTTTGCCCCCCCTCTGGGAGGCACTTTTCTACATTTTGTCGACACGTCGTCATGTGACATATCGTTGGAAAGCCCTGTGACCGCTTAATCATTTTATGCACTTACCGCTACTCGCACACCACTTTGCCTCCCTGAGGGCACTTTCCTAAATCGATATATCAGGATATCATGATATAAAGATGCTGATTTATATTAATTCTAGACATATTGCCCAGCCCTATCAAGGGGCCACACTTGCCAACCGTGAATTCGGCAGCCTCAAAATCCCCCCTCCCAATCGCAATGCATGCTTTTTGACAGATAACTTGCTACTTACACAGTTCCAATGACATGCAATTGCTTTCATAAAGTAAACATGCCACACAATAAACTTAAAGCATTCTACAAATGTTTGAGATTTTTTACTTAGGACTTTTCTATTTCAACAGATTTTTCACTCCAGAGCATAAAATGTTATAGAAACCAGATTTGAAACGATGCTCAGTGAAAAAACTACAACATTTTTGCGGTTGATATAACTACAAAAAATCTGCAGTTGGAAAACTGTGGTGATTTGGCCGATTCCACTACAGAATTTTTGCGGTCAATAGAACTGCGAAATTTCTGTGGTCAATAAAACTGCGAAATTACTGCGGTTAATAAACTGCAGTAATTTTGTGGTTGTATTGACCGCAAAAAATCTGTAGTGGAAATGGCCAAATCACCGCAGTTTTAAAACTGCGGTTTTTTTATAGAATTTCTGCAGTTCATTTTTAGCTGGGTTACCCTGTACACAACCATTGGAAAAACATAAATTTTAATTAATAACTTTTGAATCGTTATATGAATCACCATATTATGAAGAAACACAGATATGTATCATAAAAATTAAATATAATGATATTGTATATAATAAAGTAATATTATTTATTGTATTATAATGATAAATGAAAAGTTTTTGCTAAAATATAATAACAAGTAGTTGTATTCATTTAAAGAAGTTATCTTCGATGAACATTTTCTGGTCTGCTGTTGGTATGTTCAGAGGGGGCACCTTTCACTTTTTATTATTTGGTTCACATATCATTTAAAATTTATTTGTGAAAACTAACATGAAAATTTAGAAATGTTAAATGTAAATCTCACACCGCAAACATTTGAAGTGTATAGTTTAAAGTAAATCTTTGCCTTATTTAACTTTTGCACATAAAATCTTTAGCAATCGTCCAGATCGATAAATGCTGGATAATAATCGTGAAAATGGATAATATTATATTGCTGTCCAAAATAACTACTTAAAAAAACAAATATTAGAAGTTACCTTGTTTAACCCTTTTGAATAGGGCTATTATATCGTTGCAATAAAATTAAAAAAATAAAATGAATGCTAGTTAATTAAAATTTTGTTTGACAGTTTGATATTAAAATATTGTACTACATGCAGCTTCATCTTAATGTTTGATAAAATAAAACTAGTAAATATTTTTTATCTACATCTACTATTTAAATTGTAAAAAATGTGTTAAATGTATTCTTGGAGTTTGAATTTTTACGCTTTGGCAACTCTTTCTACACACAAATGCTAATATGCATATATTTTTTAATAATAAAGGTATATATGTTATCTAATGTGATAAACTAAGTTAAAATTAAACTTGACAAGAGTCTAAAACTTAGTACTCAAATTATTGAAGGCCACAAACAAATATTTACTGAATTTTTTATCTTGATATAAATTAAGACCGTATTTCTAATAGCACTTTTTGTTGGAATGCAATTGTAATTTTAAAACTTTTTAGTTTATATATATTTTAAAAAAATTCATGAATCGTAGTAATCAGGGCATGGGAAATGCGCTCGCCACTTGCAACTAATATTTTTTACTCGACGACCAAGATTTTTAATTTGGCGGTTTTTGTAGTGTTAACGAAAGAACAAAGTGTAAACGGCATTTTTCATATCATACACAGAAAACGACACTCGCTGCTTCTCTAGCCAGCTAGTATGTCATGTCATGTGATTAGAATGTGGGGAGAGGTTGCTCGTTCTTATGGGTTGTTTACCAATGTTTTTTGCAAGAGGGTTTGGTTTACAGTTTTTCAGAGAAATCTGGTAGTAGTGGCCCAGGGGGGGGGGGGGCAATTGAGAGAGAATTTTAAATATTAGAATAATAAATTTATTTAATGAAGAATATTCTATTATACGTGTTTAGTGTTTGAATTATCTTCCATAGTAAATGAAAAAAATTCCACTGAAAATCAGAAGGACATTTTTTTGGAAGGGGGAGGTATTTATCCTTAGCGATTTCATTGTTGTATTAAATCAATCCGTAGATTGTTGTATTAAATCAATCCTTTGATTGTTGTATCAACCCGTAAGAACGACCCACCCTTACGTATAAATTAAGACGTATTTTAAGAAATACGTCTTAATTTATATCAAGATAAAATTTCAATAAAAAAATGTTTGTGGCCTTCAATAATTTAAGTACTACTAAGTTTTAGACACTTGTCAATTTTAATTTGAACTTAGTTTATCACATTAGATATCATTGATATCTTTATTATTAAAAATATATGCATATTAGCGTTTGTATGTAGAAAGAGTTTCCAAAGCGTAAAAATTCAAACTCCAAGAATTATTTTAACATATTTTTACAATTTAAAACGGATGTAGATAAAAAAATATTTACTAGTATTATTTTACCAAACATCAAGATGAAGCTGCATGTAGTACACTATTTTAATATCAAACTGTCAAACAAAATTTTAATTAACTCGAGTTTATTTTATTTTTTTAAATTTTAATGTAACGATATAATACCCCTATTCAAAAGGGTTAAACAAGGTAACTTCTAGTATTTGTTTTTAAGTATAGTTATTTTGAACAACAATATACTAATAACCATTTTCACGATTATTATCCAACATTCATAAAAACCTATTGACAAAGTTCCTTAAGGGGTCTCAGGACTCTTAAAGCTTCAAATTTTCGAAATTTTAATTTTTTTAGATGTTAAACTACTATCTTTTCTGAACATTTTAGCATAATGTTTTCCTTGAAATTCCGATTAGAACGGAAGTTATGGCTTTTAGAATTATACCCGCGCAACAGCTGAAGCGGCATTTCCGAAGTTTTGAAGTCATTTTTCTCCAGATGACGCTTTTGGGCATAACGCGCAGGATATCTCAGAAACTTATGAATATTTTTTTTATGAAATTTAAAAAAAATATGTTTCATGTCAGTCTGTATAAACTGAACCTAAAATTTCCTTTTCATTGTTCAAAAAAATATTTTTTTAGGTGATTATACTGTTGAAAATTTCAAAATTTTCTATTATCTAAATACAACTTTGTATAAAAAATATAAAAATGCTTTAAATACAAATTTGTTTAGGTTCAGGGTAATTATTGTAATCTAAAGTATAATTAGGCACAAAAAAAAAGCAATTTTAGTGACAAAATTTATTTTGTAATCCTGCGCGTAAACTGTCATACCAATTTTCTGCTCAACAAATATCTGACAGTTTGGAGCCCCCTATAAATACTAATTCTGCAACTTGATTTTTTAAAAAATACATGAAAGGAAAGAAAATACTTATATCTTTCATCCCAATTAAAATTGTGTTTTTAAATCATATGCATTTTAAAATATTAAATGTTGAAAATGATCCTTTTTTTTCATTTTTTTCTAATTTTAAGAGTCCTGAGACCCCTTAAAAGATCCCCTTAAAATTTATTAGAATGTAATAAATGTTATAAAATTTTTAACAACAACAAAAAATACTAAATCTCTTCACCTAGTTTTAAAATACGATGCATAAAATATACTTTAAATCAGACCATAAAAAGTAATTTAATCCGGAAAAATAAAACTTCATCTATGTAAAATTGTCTGCGAACTCGAATACTACTTCTTAAATTCATGCTCAGTTGTTAACGCTGTGTTCCACTATCGAAGAATTTGTTGTTTCCATGGCAACAACGCACTCCATTGAAATCATATCGAATGAGTTCAGAATCGGGCCCTAAGAGCAAGATTATATTGGCGAATAGGACCCACTCCATAGCCTTAATCTCCTTCCTTCGCATCAATGTTCATTGACGTCAGTTTCGGCCTCGACTGAGCGTCAATCGCTGTCAGCGCCATCTATTGTTTGAAATTCGAACTAAAATCAAGAATCACAGTAAAAAAACTCCTGACATCATACATAACCCTCCTTCAAGAATTTTTTAAATATCTGTCACCGTTTGCAAGTTATTAAATTTTAAAATCCATCAGTCATTTTTGGGACACCCGGTATATAGAAATAATTGATAAAGTGCTCAAGCGTATTGACGGATTTCGCGTAAAAATTACATGGAAACTTATACACGGAAAATAAATAAAAATTTCAAAATTTTAAGAAGCTATTAGAGGAAAATTGTTATTTACATGTTAAAACATGTGCTTCGATCCATTCAAGATCTCCTTGCAAATAACATGAAATTTAAATAATATAATTCCAAAACCTTTCTTCTCTCATTGGGAGATTTGGGTTTTGTGAATAGAAATAGTCACTGGTTCTGGTTGCTTAACGTTTTGAACACTACGAGGTACATAAAAAAAAAAAAAGAATTAAATTAAAAAAATACTATACTAAATATGAACACTAAAAAATATAGCTTTTGGATGTTATACTTTCTGCATACTTTTAGACATTTTCTGATATTTCTTTGTCATATTAAAAAAATAGAGCTTTTTTAACAATTTCCAATATAGTTTAAAAGTGTTTATGAACTCGCTCTGTCTGTCTCTCTGCCCGTCTTTGCGTGATTTAACTTGCGTAAATATAGTCAGATTGTCATGCAACTTACAAACGTTATTAAAGTTTACTGTAGCATGTTCAGTACTGAAAATGAAGTGTGTACCCAGGGCCAAAACTAGCCTTTTTTGAGCGCGGGGCAAACATGGGTTTTTGCGCCATCCCCCGTCCTCACGCGCAATAAAAGTTATCTACCGCAGGTACCCTATGAGAAACAGAAAAAGAAAAAACCTTAAAACTTAAAAACTTCACTTTTACAAATTTGAAAAGAACTCTCCCATAGGTTTAACATTAGCTTACAAGTTCCTCTGTATTTTATGTATGTATGTAAACATTTTTGAGCGAAACGACAAATAAAATATTCATTTGGCGCCTCCACCCCTTTCGCCTTTCGTTCTGGCGCCCGGAAAAAAATGGCAACTCTGTGCCCCCCTCCTAGTATCGGCTCTGTGTCTACCACTTATAGTTCCTTTATAAGGTCACTCAAAACGTCAAAACAATTCCGCTACATTACTATTGGTAAGAAAAAAACATATTTTGATTGAGCAAATGAATTGGGATCCCGATTTCCTACATAAAATTTACTTGCTCAAGCGTGTATCCGTTAAATTTTGTTTAATTTTTTTAAAACAATTTCCATTAACTAATATTAGTTTTATATTATTTTATTTGTTTATTTTACATTTTATTACTTATATTATTTTAGTAAATGCTGTATAAATGAATCATGTCTAATATAGTTGCTGATTCTAATATGCGGAAAAAGTATTATGATTTTTTTCTTTTTTTTAACTGATTCTAATATCGGTTAGTGGACTAGCTATAACAAGGGGCAAACATTCATCGAATTTTCAGAAACAGATAAGAATTTATAAATTTTATGTTCATTCGAATATATTTGAATATTCTGTGTTTTACGAAAGAATATGCTTAGTAAATGCATCCGAAAATTCTCCGTTTGTCTTTAATAACAGTCTTAAGATAACAAAATTGCTCTTAAAGAACTATGAACTAGAGGTCTGCAATGGCCAAGGCAAAATGAAGGCAAATTTTCAAACGGGCCAGACCGGACTGTCAGAATCAGAATAATTTTTTCAATGGGCCGGACTGGCAAAAAAATAGAACAGGCCAGTCGGGCTGGCCCTATAGAAAAGTTTAGAGGGCCTACCAGGCTGATATAAAAATTTGACCGAAGCCGATAAAATATGAGTTATTTTCTATGAATATGACTTTCGCGATAATAAGTGTAAATGTCTTTTCACGAGCGGTTACTAGTTTGACAACATCAGTATAAAAATGTAACATGTCCAGCGTAGAGATCATCATAGGACAGTTTACATGGTGTCTGACCGGGGATTAATTTTTTTTCTCAGCAGACGCGTGCCGAACCGAGATCTGGCTTGCATTTTTTCCTGCATAGTCGAAACTGGCCGGAACTGGACTTAATTGTTCTCAGGATGTGTAGGGCAGGCAATATGTTTTGTAAAAATATCAATAGCGATAATGAACTTCTGTTAAATCTGATAATATATCCTAATGTGATTCGCAATTTCACTGCTTAACAACGGGAGACTTTCACACATTTTATGATTAATTTTTAAATGTAAAGGCATAAAATTGAAAAGCCAGGCTATAGAAGGGATTTGGAATCGAATAGCGTTTTCCCCTTTTGATAAATAAATTATTTGTCAAGATAAAAGATATTTTTTCACGTGGTTGCAGGTTTTTCTCCTTTCTCATTCTGTCGCTACCGGAAATTCAATTCAAAACGCTAACTTTGGCAGCATTTTTCTCAAAGATATATTGTCTTTATCAAAAAAAAAATGGATAACGCCATTCGATTACATAGTTTCAGAATAAGAACACCTCCAACCTTATGCGTTTCCGAAAAGAAATTAATTCAGAAATGAGTCAGAAAGTAATTAATTTGGATTTGAGAAAAGCCTTCATAAATAAAGAGAAATATTTTTACAAATTTACTTTTTATTATACAGCTTCAAAAGTTATCTTTTAAGCACTCTATTTTTTCCCCTTTTATTCTAAACTACATTAATTTTTTAATGAATCTGTCTTTTAGTACTGGAACATCTAAGAATCTGAGTAATCATTAATTTTGCTATAATGTATTTTCTGCCTTGCAAACACATCGTAATTTTAAAATATACTGTAAAATTATCGCATAACTATGTGCCGGCCCTGTTTTTACTTATTTTTGCACGGTCTGAGCCGTGAACTGTGAAAATATAAACGTGCAAGGCGGGTCTCGGGTCGAGCTTTTATGTTTTACACCGGGTCGGGCCGAGAAAGTTTTCGTTCGGGTCGGGCCTGGACCTCGAAATTCCGACCCGTGCAGACCTCTAAATGAGCCTCTTTCCATATAAAAAAGACGTGACATTTTTTAAAAGGATGGCTCATGGCTGGTTGGAACCGTTTTCGTTTCTAATCTTTAAGTGATTCAATGTCAAATCATTTCCTATCCTAAATGATACGTACATAATGACAAGTAAAGCACAAGCACAAGTTGGGAAGTATGAATTCAATAATATTAAAAAAAAAGAAAATAAAAATAGCTCTCTTCTTTTCTTCCCTTCAGAACCAACCCCTTTATCCCTCCCCAAATTTGTCTCAGTTTTTATCTTGCGACATTCTTTCCTTTCATTTTCCCCCTTTCCCATAGCTTAAGCTTTTTCAAACTTCAAACGTAGGCCGCAACCCTGTTGGACTCCGACTCTTTCACCTACAGGCAATGACGACACAACAGACACACGTTCATTCATACTCCTGAAACGAAATAGCTCTCGCGTCTCGCCGCTTCAAAAAGACGCAAACATGACAAAATTTCGGAGGTACCTCGAATCTGAAATTTGAGGTTATTGGGACAAATTGTCATGGTGTATGGGACAAATGAGGTGCTTCATGTATGAGTTACCCAACACTTTTCCAAAGTTTTAGGAAAAACGAGAATTCCTTCTATGTTGTCGATAGCAGTATTGCAGCGCCTAGAATAAATAGTGTGGAAATCTGCTAGCCAGACGGCGCTAAAAATTTGTATCCCTTAAATGTACAATGATACTCAAATCCAAAGAGCCGATCGCAGCGGCATCTGCGGTATATTTTCAAATTTTAATGTAAAAATCGCATTACTGCAGCGTCTAAACCAAATCATCTTAGCGTTTTAGAAAATATTTGTAGATGTCGCCTCTTTGAATTTCAGAATCGTTTGACATTTAAGGGATCCAATATTTTAGCACTTTTTTTGCTCACGGGCTATGAAACCCTGAAAGTATATGTGCCCGCCGGTTCTGTATGTACGTACACATGCACGTACGTAACGCGATAATTCCTGATAGTAATATCCGATTTGCTTTAATTTTTTTTCTAGGTTCATTCTGATAAGGCGCTTCCCTAATTAGTTTTGGGGAATCATTGTTTAAGGATAAAGGGGATCTAGTCCCCCCCCCCTTTAATTTAGATAAATGGGTTTTTCCTGCAGAAATATTCAGTTTGCTCCACATTTGGCATACCGGTTTATTATGTTAAGGGGCTTCCCTGATTAGATTTGGAAGTTCTTTACTTAAGTATTAAGGGAGGAAAGGGGGTCTAACCCCCTTAATTTAGATAAATGGGTTTTACATGTAGAATTATTCGATTTGCTCCAAATTTGGTATACCGGTTTATTATGTTAAGGAACTGCTTTGATTAGATTTGGAGGTTCATTAGTTAAGTAAAAAGGGAGGAAATGGGGACGGGGCTAGTCTCCCCCTTAATTTAGATAAATGGGTTTTTCATGCAGAATTATTCGATTTGCTTCATATTTGATATACCAGTTTATTCCGATATGGCGCTTCCTTCATTTGATTTGGAGGTTCATTCGTTAAGTATAAAGGGGGGCAAGTCCCCTCCCCTTAATTTAGATAAATGGGTTTTCATGCGGAGTTATCCAATTTACTTTGAATTTTTTTCTAGGTTCATTCTGATAAGGAACTTTTCTGATTAGATTTGAAGGTTCATTGGTTCAGCATAAAGGGAGAAATGGGGGAGCTAATGCCCCCCCTTAATTTAGCAAAATGGTATTTTCATGCAGAATTATCTGATTTGCTTCAAATTTGGTATGCCAGTTTATTATGTTAAGGAGCTTCCCTGATTAGATTTGGAGATTGATTGGTTAAGTATAAAAGGGGGGGAAACGGGAGCTGATCCCCCTTCATTTATTTTTTGAGAAGCATTATTCTTTGAAATAACAGTATAATATACAATTAGTGTGAATAGCCTGTGAGCTCAATACCATCAGTTTAACTGGGCTCTTTTCTTTTTATTTAAGTATTACTTGGATAACCGATTTCCTTAGTATATATTCTAGACGCTATAGCAGTGGGTTTAATGCAGTCATTTAAATGGTATCATCGGATAAGCATTGGGTAAATGCGCTGAACTAATTTTGCCTTTTTTCTCCCATCTCAGAGATTGTTGCTTGGTTAACATCAAATTGTCTCTTTTCCAGCTATTTCAGCAAGATTTCTTCAGCAAGATGCTAATTCAGTCATGCAGAAAGGCCCGCTCACTGATGCTAATCCTATGGAAGAAATAAAAAATCATTAAAAAACATTGAAATGCAAACGAGTTATCATTAAAAATTTCTTGCATAGGATTAGCTTTAGTGAGAGGGTCTTTTCACTTGACTGAAGTAGCCTCTTAAATAAAGGTGTGAAATTAATATTATTAAATAAAACAAAAGTATTTTTCGAACTTGAAAAAATTTCTCGAAACTTCCATAAAATCAAGATATGTTGTAGAACTAATAGAGGCTTATAATTGTAATTTTTTACATAATTTTCTCCCAAAGCATTTAAAAAATAAATAAAAATTTATTTTATACTCACATTTTTTCCAGTCAATGATTCAACATGCACGTCTAAATAATTTATCTCTAAATTGTGCTATTGAAATCCACATATAAAAATGCATAAAGAGAAAAAAAATACGAAATTTAAGGCGGGGCTACTCATACTCAATAGATAAATTTGAAGGTATCTTAAATAGTGTCTTTTCCTTTGTTTTTTGCCTACAATTGGAAGAAAATTTGGGGATCCTTTCGTTTGGTGTACTCTGCGCCAAACTCGCCAAGCCAGTTGCGATGACAGCTGCTGTGTGGCGTGACGAGTGATTAGCTCTGCAACCCCTGTGTTTTCTCAGTTTGCTTGTTCTTTCAGATTCGTTTCAGAATGGACTTCGAAAAAAATCACTTATGAGGACGTTTTAAAGATGAAAGAAAGAAAGGGTGTTATTTAGTAGATTTAAAAGAAATGAGTGCTTTTAATTTACATTTTCCAGAAAAGGAGGGGTTATATTTCCGACTTAGAAATAATTTCTTTAAATTAAAACTTTATTTAAAATAAGGATAAGTTTCATGTTCACAAAAGGATAGAAACGCCAAAAAAAAAAAATAAATAAATAAATAAATAAATAAAAAATAAATTAAAACTTTATTTAAAATAAGGATAAGTTTCATTTTCACAAAAGGATAGAAACGCAATTTTGTTTAAAAATAAATAAATATTAAATTTTGTTTAAAAATAAATAAATATTATATTTATATTTTCCACAAAAGAATACGTTATAATTATTTTTAACTAATAAAATTTTAAGTGATTTTCACGGGAAAATAGAGAAAAATAAGGATAAGTTTCATTTTCACAAAAGGATAGAAACGCAATTTTGTTTAAAAATAAATAAATATTAAATTTTGTTTAAAAATAAATAAATATTAAATTTTGTTTAAAAAAATAAATATTAAATTTTGTTTAAAAATAAATAAATATTAAATTTATATTTTCCACTAAAGAATACGTTATAATTCTTTTTAACTAATTAAATTTTAACTGATTTTCATGGGAAAATAGAGAAAAATAAGGATAAGTTTCATTTTCACAAAAGGATAGAAACGCAATTTTGTTTAAAAATAAATAAATATTAAATTTTGTTTAAAAAAAATAAATATTAAATTTTGTTTAAAAATAAATAAATATTAAATTTATATTTTCCACTAAAGAATACGTTATAATTCTTTTTAACTAATTAAATTTTAACTGATTTTCACGGGAAAATAGAGAATTTTGTTAAATTTCCTTTTAATTTACATTTTCCAAAAAGGAAGGGTTATATTTCCGACTTTTCAGTTTTAAATATTAATTTGCATTTAACACAAAAGAATATGTTACACTTATTTGCTAATTAAATTTTAACTGATTTCAAGGGAAATTGGGAAATTTTATTTATTAATATTTTCCACAAAAGGATGAGTTGTATTTCCAATTTAGAAATAATTTCTCTGTATTATAATTTTATTTTAATATTAATTTACATTTTCACGAAAGGATATAAGTCTAATTTTATTTGAAATATATATTTATATATTCATTTAATCACATCAACAATTATTCACTTAATATTTTATATCTATTTCTTTATTCTTTTAATTAGAAATTATTTATATATTATGACATTTCCTTATCTTTAAATCATTATTCTTAGAGTTTTTAAGTTTTTGGTGATCAACATTGTCATGTTTTAAGTTATGTTACTTATTTTTGCTGTTTTTATTAGCAAATTTTTTTTTTATATTTAACTATTTTTATCTTAGCGCAATATTGCTTCTATTTTTTTTTTTTTTTTTTTAACTGTTAAATTATGTTTCATAGTTTCCTTAATAATTTTATTTATTTCAGCTTAGGATTTAATTTTAAATTTGAGTTCTAAAATAACCTATCCTTTTGGTAAAAATGTAAATTAAAATGTAAAATCGAGACTTTAAGATAGATTTCAAACATTATTTTTTACATTATCGTTATTTTATTCCATTTTTTCAGAGTTCTCATAAATTAAGTATAAAATAGCATATGGCATTGAAAACAAAATCGTTTAAATTTCTGATTTTTACTTATAACAGATGAAAATGTTATTTAAAAATTAATTCAGAATAAATTAAAATGACACTAAGCTTTAAATTGATATCAGTGTAAGTATTGACGAAACGAGTTTGAACTAGGAAGGGACCCAGCTAGAAAAAGTTTGCAAAAAAAGTGTAAAAAAAAAAGTGCACAAAAAGCGAGCGTAGTTGGCACCTCTGCTTATGCACAATGAGTGCACACTGAATTGTGCACAAAAAGTGTATACCTAAATTGTTCACTTTTGATACACAATCAGAGGTGCCAAATACGCTCGGATTGTGTGCACTTTTTTGTTTACACTTTTTTTGCATACCTAAATTGTGCACTTTTTATATACAATCAGTGGTGCCAAATACGCTCAGATTTTTGCACTTTTTTTTCCTATCTAAATTTTATACTTTTTATGCACAATCACAGGTGCCAAATACGCTCAGATTTTGTGCACTTTTCTTTTTACACTTTTTTTGCCTATCTAAATTTTACCACAAAAAGGCTTAATTATTGCAGTTCCCGGAACAGATGTCATAAGTTCCCACGGCTGCCATCTTGGAATTTTCTTGGCGTGAAAACCCCTTTTCCGCCAAGTAGTAAATGTCGCCAAGCACCGGTTTATATGCATGTTTCGCTTAACGAAAATAAAATGTAAATAATAAACAAAATTCGCTAAAGTGGCAATCAGTAATCTTGTATGAGCACTTCGTGCACATTAACTGAAAAAAAACCATCACTCCATTCAGCAGTTCTTCCAGTGTAGCATTCTCAAAATTCAGCAGTTCTCGCTTTCTAGCAATCTCAAAATATAAAAACTCTTAAGGCAGCAGAATATACATAAAAAATGAAACTCGCTAAAGTGGCAATGAGTAATCTTGTATGAGCGCTTCGCGCACATTAACCGAAAAAAAAAACATCACTGCATTCAGCAGTTCTCCCGGTGTAGCATTCTTAAGATTCCGAAGTTCTCGCTTTCTAGCAATCTCAAAATGTAAAAAACTCTTAAAGCAGCAAAATATACATAAAATTATCAACATACCTTAACAGATATCTGCTTTCTTGAAAGCTCCAGTACGAAATCTTTCTCATAACACCACCATCATTTTCCAAAATAGGCTTATGAATATGCATTGAGACACAATAAACAAACCTACTTTTCTTCTCAAGATTTCCTCATATTTCTTAATTACTTCAGCAAAAGCTTTTAAACAGATTACAGAAACCATATAGTCAGTCAAATACATCCAATAAATTTAACATAAAAATAAAAAGACAGAGCGATACAACACAATATCAAAATCCATCCACAAAATCCACCACTTCTCAGTGGTTGCCAGAACACATATGTCACACGGGGTTCCACATATCGAGGTTGCCATATTTTAAACACCGCCAACACACCAACAAAAAATCGCCAAACAATTCAAAACAACGGCTGAGGGAACATAAGGCATCTAAGCCCAGTTCAGTTCCCTTAACCAGAAACGTACCATCTGTGAGATGGTTTCGTCGATATATCTGCCCTTAATATTTTCGCACTCCGGCATTCAAAACTTATTTTTATGCTGTTATATTAAAAAATTGCTCCTATTAATGCATTACTATTAAAGATTAAATGTTTAAGTTCACTATTTGATAAATTATTAAGTGGTCTGTTTGTGCACGGGATTTTCACATTTCCGGTTAAGGGTTAAACATATTGCTATCACATACATAATTCACACTGCAATATCAATACTGCAAAATCAATAATAAGACCAAAAAACAAGCATAAATTTATTGGTGTACCTGTAATGGAACAGTGGCACAACAGAGAGCTGAGCAATATTCTTATAATAGTATGAAATTAAAAAAAAAAGATGTTTCTATAAATATAACCTAAAATTGAACCTTATAACATACGATGAAGCTATATTTTAAATTTTAAAACATTATGATGAATTCTTCACAATTTTTTAATTTCTAATTACAGCTGAAGGAAGGTTAAATGCTTGTAATATTTGGTACTTTATTTCGGTTAGCCGGGCGCCAGTGTTATAGATACATATATAAGACTATATACATGTTTATATAAATATATATACTACATATATATGTATATAGGTGATATAGACAATATATGTACACTGTAAAAAAAATTCAGAAACGTTTCTGAATATATGGGGCAGCTACGGTGCATGTAATTTTCAAAAACGTTTCTGAGTATTTCGGAAACCTCTTTCCGATATGCTCAGAAACGTTGTTGACTATTTCATAAATCTTTTAAAAACGTTTCCGATATATTCAGAAACATTTTAGAGTATTTCATAAATCTTTTGGAAATGTTTCCAATATATTCAGAAACATTTTAGAGTATTTCATAAATCTTTTGGAAATGTTTCCAATATATTCAGAAACATTTTAGAGTATTTGATAAATTTTTTTGAAATGTTTCCAATATATAGAGAAACATTTTAGAGTATTTCATAAATTTTTTTGAAATGTTTCCGATATATATAGAAACATTTTAGAGTATTTAATAATTTTTTTTTTTAAATGTTTCCGATATATTCAGAAACATTTTAGAGTATTTCATACATTTTTTTGAAATGTTTCCAATATATTCAGAAACATTTTAGAGTATTTCATAAATATTTTTGAAATGTTTCCAATATATTCAGAAACATTTTAGAGTATTTCAAAAGTTATTTTGAAATGTTTTTATTACATTCAAAAAGGTTTGTTTTTCAGAAAACGCTGTTATATTAAAGTATCCTAAAAAATAATTTGATTAAAAAAAATTTCAAAACCATCTCCAGTCAGCGTTCTTGCACTTTCTTTGTTCTCAAACAAGAAGTTTTAGCCACCTTTTATGTATCTGTAGTTAAAATTTTAAGAGCTCCCCGTTGCAAACTAATATAGTGATTTTTAAATAAAGGGTACATTTTAATGCTTTTAGTACGGACTTCAATTGGTTGTGTCATATTTAAAAGGGATAGGGCTATTGTTAAATTTCTGTTTTTTAAATCATTAATGTGTTCCTTTTTCTTTCTTTCTTTTTTTTTACTGCTTTTTTTATGAAATTATTTTTTACCTTTACAAGGTTGACAAGGTACCTTTGAAATTACCTTTACAAATCAAAATCATACAAAATGTTACATAAGACAGACACCCACACAAAAAATAGAACACATAAATAATTTAACAAAAACCATATCTTAGTTAAATCTGAAACAACTAGTTGAAGTTGATATAGGAAAAATCAAAAAGTTACCTTTATTCAAAAAACTCTCATGTATTTTACAACAGAAAGCTCTTAAAATTCTAATGGATGGAGCGATTAATGACCTGACACATGCACAGATACACAAATGATGGTTAAAACTTCTCGTTGAAATAAAAAGTGATGATGATAGTGAGTAGCCATTAAAAAGTTTTATCAATATGACTTTTTACAGTTAAAATATTTTAATTTACTAGTTGAATGTTTTAAACATATCCCTTTTTCAACATAACAAATATTCCAGAAGACATATTTAACCTGGAAATGTTTTTACATCTTCCTTTCTAGTTTCAATACAGGAAACCTTCAACTAAACACCCTCAAAATAATTTAATTTAGAAATATATACAAATCACATTTCATAATCGGCTGTGTTTTCACATGGAAATGTTTAATATTATGACTGTAATATTTAAAAAAATAAGTAAATATTTTCAAATATTCACCAGAGTAAAATGGTAAGAAAACTGTAATCACTGTATATACTTGCATAAAAGTCAACCCCTAAATTCAAAGAGAAAACTTGTATAATACCACTTTTCTGTCCGTTAATTTAGCACATTTAATTTTGTAATTAAATAAAAACAAGTTTAAAATACTGGTACTAAACAAGGTTTTTTGCTTGAATAGGGGGTCAACTTGTATAGCACTTCCATTCCATTGGATTCGTCTATGTAATCTATTCTAAAAATTGTTTTTCTTTTTGTATAGCATATAAATTGCCTTGTATGAGGGTGTTCAATGACTGGGGTTTCTTGTGGTCGGCTCACTATAGATAAATGGGCTTTTTAGAAGTACAATGCTTAGTTGTTCTAAATTATTAAAGTACAGTAGCTTCCCGCTTAACAGACTAAGTGGGAACGAGGGTTAGCCGGTTAAGAGAAAACCGGAGAAGTCAAAAAATTTAAATAATTAACTGCATATTAAATTAATTAAATGCATAGGATTCATTTAATTTTTTAATTTGTGTAGCTTTAAAAAAAGTACATATTTTCTATATTTTGTGAAATGAATTCTACCTGTAATTAACTGAATTGAAATAAAAAATTATCACTAATAACAAATAATGAACAATATTTCATACAAATTAAGTTGTTGAATATTGTGTCACATACCTTTATAAGAAGTTGAAATTATTCTACATTATGTAAATTTGAGTTAATTAAACATAAAGAAATGAGAACCGAAATTTTACTTTTTGAATTTTGCCTGATATTGGGGGAAAAGGCAGCTGGTTAAAGCGGAGTTCCGGTTAAGAGGAAGGCTACTGTACTTTGTAATTTCTTATACACACAGAAGCTAAATCACCTCTTCATTTTTTGTTTCAAAATTTAAATCAATTTGAAGTTTTGCATTTTAGAGTCTGGAAAAGTGATAATTTTCAATTCATTTTAATTAAATTTTAAAAGAAGAGTTATCACCACCTGGCTATAGGAACATAGAAATTTTTTTTTTTAATCATTCTTAGATTTTGAATAAGCTATTTCTCAATTTCTAGTTTACAAAATATTAATCTATCTAAAATGGCCTTTAAAAGTTGTAATTTCAAATCAGTTTTTTGTAACAGAAAATGTGCGATTGATACATGGAATATTTTAAATTTTTTCGTCTAATTTGTGCTATTAAGTGGTAAATAGTACACATACTGTAACTCCAATAAGTTATACTAATGAGCTGATAAGCTGCATCAATGACATTTTTACCTAAAATAAATTAAATTATAATTTTGTAAAAATTAGAAAATAAATTTTTGTAGAGTCTTCTAGCATACTGTTATTAGTAAATGATGAGGTTCATTTTGACTATATATATTAAACAAAAACATTAATTTGCAGAAAAAATTTAAAAAAAAATATTCGTTATATTGTTTAATCGCTAGAAGTGACAGATATTATGATATTTCATTCAATTAGTTCTACATTTAATGTCAAATTTTTGTAACAAATAAGTTAACCAATTTAACATTTAAAAAAAAATTACAATGTGATACTTAAAACACCCCAAAAACTCAGGTTCCGTTCAAATGCCATCAAAATAAAGCTTAGACTTTTTCCAGTTTTAATTTGAATATATTTGTATTGCAGAATTTGTATTATTTTTATGATTATTGTATATAAAATGATAAGATACATGCAAAATACAAAACTTTAAAGCGTTAAAACTTTAACTTTTTCTTTAAAAAAGATCTTAAGATTTATTTCAATGTCATTTGAACGGGATCTAAGTTTTTGGAGTGTTTTAAGTATTGTATTTTTACGTTAAATAGGTTTAACTTATTTGTTACAGAAATTTATCATTAAATGTAGAACTAAATGAATATCTTAATATCTGTCCCTTCTCGAGCTTAAACAATATAGGAATTTTTTTTTTTTAATTTGTTCTGCGAATTATGTTTTTGTTTAATATGTCCAGTTTTTTAATAACTACTGCATTAAGACGAATACATTTCAAAATTAACAGAGGTTACCATAACCAGGGTTCGATTTATGCGGCATCGCATCACAATTTGTGATGTAATTTACCAATGATTAATCCAAATTTAATAATCTCTAAACATTGAACAATTTAAATTTTTACATCATCTTAAAACAATACAAACAGTTCAATATTTGTTTCCAGCTAATATTCGATACTGAATAAAAACTTCAATAAATAAAATAAAATAAAAATAAATCACAAAGTTAACAGCTATTTAATTGAACCACACACTTATTTGTATGTAACTGATATTCATGTTTTAAAACCAGTATGGGTAAAATATTTAAATTTTTTGTTTAAAATCTGACATCATTTTCACATGCTTTCTCTACTCACTCATATTAATACTCTTTATATTACTTACAAATGTTTGAAAATGCCATTTTTATTTCTACTATGATGCCATATTTAGCTTAATTTTTTAATTCTAAAAAAAAAAAAAAAAAAAAAAAAAAAATTCATTTTCGCATGAAAATCTTTCAACTGAAAATTAATTGCTGTAGACAAAAATTTAGCACGGCTTTTGAATTTTTGCAACAATAAGTGATGTTAAATTTTATAGGAAAATGTCCATTTATTCTCAATGAAAATAGCGAAATTTGTAATTATTAAGAAAAATATTTGAATGCAAATAAAACATAGCCTGCGTTACTTTCTGGGTTAAAATCCAACCGTATGTAAAGAAATTTTATCTTCTGTTTTGACCCTGACATCAGGCAAACATTTTCACACTTTAAATTTACAATATTACTAGAATTGGGAAAGAATAAAAAATTCATTGCATCAGGGACAATGGGAGGAAAAAGTAAAAAATCTCCATAGGCTTTTCTATGTTAAACTAACATTGAGAAGTGACACTGGAATTAAATAAATATTGTGTGCTGCAGCACAATACTTATAAATACATATATATGTTGATTTTTTTTTAAATACAGAAATTCTATAACAATGTACCTAATTTAAAACATGTTTGCAATTGGAATTTTGGAGATTATTGCAATATAGAGAACGGATTGGCATTTTGGCCAATTTTGATAAGTACCATTCACTCAAAAACTGAAAAAAATACATTTTAATGTTTACAAGTCAATAATAATAGCATAATCAGAAATAAAGTAAAAATCAGTTATCTGAATTTGGGCAAGTAGGGGGATGAGAGCATTTCAGTTTTAATTAAGTATTAGGAAATCAGAAAAGAATAAAATGTAAGCATAATATAATGTAGGTTAGGAGCAAGGCGAAAAACTGGACCACTTCTACATCTCAATGGTTATTACCCTGTAATTCCTGCCAATTGGCGACCTCCATATATACTGCAATTGACCAAAGTTTTATGCTAATGTTAATACTTTAAGACATATTGGCAGTTTAAACAAATTAAAACACACTGTACACATCAGCGTGATATAAGCCTAAACTATTAGAAATTTGTGAAATAATAATACATTATAAAAAAATGTAGATGTTTTCAATGAAAATGAACTTTCTAAAGGTGAGCAATTTGTTTTTAAAACAGCCATATTCTGTTCACAAAGTTTATCAGTTTTTTCTGTTTTAATTTTAATGTTTACCAGAGAATGAAAAAATATATAAATATAAAAGATGAATTTCCAATCTGTCAATTTGACTATTAAACAAATTCCTTTAATGATCAACTGAATATCGTAAAAAGATAAAAAATTACTAATGGTATAAATAAAATACCATTTTAAGTTCAATATATTCCACAAAACAAATTGAAAAATACATATACAAATGCATAACGATTGCAAAAAATTTAATTTACAAAGGTGAAGTTAAAAGTGGTGAAAGGGAAACCAAGAATTAAAATGAAAAAACATTACAATACAGAGATAAAATGAATTTATTGCATTGTACATATCAGTAAACATAACATCAAATGAAAAGAAAATCCCATAACTATCTTTTACGCTTTATGAATTAATACATAATCAGTAAATTTGATTAAAATACAGGCTCAGTTAAACTTAAAGAATGAAAACTGTCATATGAATTTGCACATAAAAATAAAATAAAAATTTATTCTAGGATATTTTAACAAAAAATTAGCGATGAGTCATAAATTTGAAATCTAATTTTAAATTATGAATACTGAGAGTGGTACTTACAATTTCCTGAATGGTTGATTTGGACAGCAGGTACTTTGAAAATAATTTAATAAAAACAATCGCTTTCCTCATTAATTATAATGGATGTTTCAAAAAATAACATAAGAATAAGAATGAATCCCTCTATTATAAGAATAATGCATTCATATTCATACTGTTTTTGTACTAATAATTTATAAACATTTAACAGATTATTTATGGAATGTTTACAATAACAGAAAGAACTGCAGTTGTATCTGCCCATCTGCAAGGAGTGTCCTATGAATAGTTTAGAGAAGATTTTGTACGGTAATTCAAGAACCGTGTCATAGCAGGCATGCAATTCATGATCTTGTGAATAAATTACAAAGAAGTAGAAATGTTGCAGAGGGAATGTTTTGATAAACTATCAATGACACAAGACAGCAAGCATACAGCCTATTCACAAGATTTCAAATTGCTTGCCTATCTTGAATTAACATACAAAATCTTTTCTGACTTTCCTTGAATCTTTATAGAACATTCTTTGCAGATGGGCAGATTTTTTTTTGTAATTCTTTCTATTATTGTAATCATTTCTTAAAAAACCTGGAAAACAAAAAAAATCATTAGTACAAAATTTAAATTTTGTACTTACAAAATCAAATTTTTTATTTCAAAATTCCATAATATAATTTACCTAATTTAAATATAAATACATTTCAAAGTAAAATGCTAATGTGAATAGTTTAAGAAATATCAGATGAACAAAGTGAAACATCCTATATTAACATATTAAAAAAAAAAAAAAAAAAATCTGCAAACTTACTAAATAAGTTCTTTTTTATTTATTCATTAACATTTAACATTCTTTCTGGAAAATTCACATCTGTAGCTGTTCATACATGTGGTTAAATTCAAAGGCTTCATTTTCTTAACTATTTTAGGGAGTATAATTAATTATTACTGGTTTTCAAATGTATTTTTTATGATAAAGCTTTACAAAATGTAATTAATTTTCCTGGCAAATTTTTACAATGTAACTTCAAAATATAAGACTGGAAAAATTTAAAGGTTCCCATTGCCTCTTTTGGATATTCTATATTTATAACGAAGTACAATCCTATTAATGTAGCAATCCCTTCAATAAAACCATTACATTCAATTAAGTTTTTTTTTTCAGCAACAACGTATACTTCTGAAGTAGAAAATGGGTCACCTACTATGCATAGGTGAGGTGTTATATGTGTATCTGATAAGTCTTGCATGCTAGTTTCTGAAGGAAACTCCTTATAAAGAAAATCCGAGTTTTCCCCAAGAATTTCTGGCATCAATAATATAGTACGAATTACTTTATTTTTAATATTTTCAGAAATGGGCACATTTATTAAACTTTCACCTTTTCTTTTCTTCTTGGCATATGCTTCTACAGCAGAACTACATGCCTGTAACGAAGTAAACATCACCTCCAAATCTATGTTATAGAGAACATTAAAATCATACTGAATTCCAAAAACAGTGAATAGGGCTGGAAACATATTTTTTAAATCACCCATAAGGGTGTTTGAATTAATGGCACTTCTACGCTCTTTATAGGTAATTTTCAATCCTTCTTGAATGATTTTAACACATCTACTGCCAGGCATTTTCCTCATCTCAAATAACATTTTCTCTTTCACTTCTAGGTTGGCTACCGAATCTTCTGTAGGCTGATGAGGAAATGTTTTTTGTACTTTAGGAGAAAATTTTAAAGTTGAATCCTTCTTGTTAAAAAGTTTTCTCTTGTGACTGAAGATGCTTCTTTTCCTAGCCTCATTTTTTACTCTGTCGTATAGTTTTTGCGCCCATCCTTCATAGCCTTCTCCTATATTACTCTTCAAATTAGGATACATTTTAATAAGTTCCCTAGCAACAATGTCTCGCTGAGAAGGAGATGGATTAGAAGTATATTTTAAAATTTCTTCAGCCATAATTTTCAAAAGCTCACTCTTGCTTGACCAAGACAGACTTCCAGAGACAGCTTCCTTTTTCAAAGATTCAGAAAACATCGAAGTGGGAATTGAAAAGTCTGCAGGCCATGGAGCAAAAAATTTTAAACCTAGAAAAATAAATATGATTTAAGTAACAAAAAATATTAAATGGCAATTTAACTGATAAAGCACACTTAGTTATTTTTTTAATACCAGGGAATGAGGAGAATAGCATTCTCATAGTAACTGAAAACAAGGGCTGCAGAGTCAGAGGGAAAAATGGCCGGCTCTGGAAATTTTAATGACTTCTAACTTTGGGCTGGCTAATATACTTATACTAGTGTTGCCTGTTGGTTAAAAATACGATGGAACGCAAGAAAAATAAAGCAAAAATGTTCACCATTCCGGCATTACTGCTGTTCTTGGGGCTTGGCTTCAAAAGGAAAAAGAGAAAAAAATATTTTGTCCGTTTTATTAATTTTAAAATTTCGTTTCCCGTAAACCCGAAAAATCTAACTATCGAAATCTAAAGATGAAACAAAACGGAAAGTTTACTATTTTGGATACGCAGACTCTGAAGAGAAGAGGCAAGGTTGCTACAATGTTGTTGTTATTTCGAGTTCTTTAGACACGAAAAAGTTTGATGGAAAGGACGAAAAATAAAGATGAAAATTTTATTATTTTGGAAATAATTCCGGTTCTGTGGATTCGAAAGAAAAAGCAAAAATTTTAAATTTTCCACATTAATTTTACAATTTCGGCTTTAGCAACCTGAAAAATAGCAAAATCACTATTTTATCGTTATTTTGAGTACTGCCTATTCAGAAAAATATTACAATTTCACATTATTTTGTGTCATGCACACATGGAATTAAAGGGGGGGAGAGGGGGATTCACAATTTTGGCGTTTCTTTTGCTCCTACAGACCTGAAGAATCTGAGAAGAAAAGAGGGAAAAAAGTTCCTATTACAATGCTTTTTCGGATTCCTCAACTTCCAGAAATAGCAGAAATTTACAATTTTCGCATTACCTCCGGTTAGAGATCTGCATGGGCCAAAATTTTCCAGCCTGCACCTTTAACAGTTCAGCTTTGCCGCTCATATTGTTGCAGTTCACGCCCCAGCCTGTGCAAAAATCGGTGAAAACAAGCCCGTCACATGTCAAAATCAATGATATCCAGCACGGTCAGACTCAATTTCTAAAAAAAATATCTGATTTTCATAAGATGCAATTAAGCTTCTTAAGAATTACGTATTTATGGGAAAATTTTACCGTATGTTTCAGATTACGGTAAGTTCACAAGCGATAGAATACAAAATAGCAACATTAATGATTACTTAGACTCTTGGGCTATTGCATTCAAATGAAGACTGATCGAAAAAAAAAATAATGAAGTTTGAAATAAAAGGAAAAAGATGGTTAAAACATCATAAATTTTGAAGTCATATAATTTTAAAAAATATATATTTATCTGTAATTTATTGTATATGTACATTTTTAAAGATTCTGTTAACCCTTTCTGGCGCAGAGTAATTCTTTTTGTAAAATGAGGAAATGATGGACTGACACCAGAATTTAAAAACTAATTTATTAGAAAATAAAAATTTGCCTATTTTCCCCCTAATTCACAAAAAGAAAATTTTAATTAAATATTCTTGGTGCCAGTACTCTTAAAATTAAAAGTGTCTTTTTTTTGTGGACACAGCCTGCTAAAGGTTTAACTGAAATTTGTTATAGCTATTACTATTTTTACAAAACATTGCGTCCAACAAAAATAATCAACTTATTGATTAATATAACTATTTTTAGACTTAATATAAATTAGAAACTAAAAATATTACATTTAGCATGAAAACTTAATAAAACAATGTTCTAAATGAGTTTTTTATTTTTTTTCACTATTGAAGATCAACTAATTGAAAACAGACACAATTTGCTGTTTACACTCACAAAAACAAATTATGGAATTAATTATTAAGTTTCCAGGAAATTTTTATGTTTTAAACAACAAAATTATGTACAAAATACTTTGTTTTTATTGAAAATTTTGAACATAAATCTAAGCTTGTGTTCTTTTTCATTCTCTAACCTGTTGTGTAGTTTAAACCAAAGAAAACCAAAACTAGAAAAGATTCTAATGAAGCTGTAAATAACTTCTCAAAATTAAACAATTTATCTTTCAATAGCTGTTTTAAGCAAATATTGTTCCACATAATTATTGATTCTACATTTAAAAAATAAGCCTCAAATGTAAAGCTTGGATTTACATTTACTTAGCCGATTTTTCCCATTGATCCACTACAGAATTTTGCAACTTTTTAGCTGCGACTGAAAGGCGAATTTCGTTATATTTATCTTCTACCGAGTGGCAAACTTTGTTGCTTTTTTTGCAACCAATTGTCAAATGTTGTGGATTTTTCCATGACTGATTTATGAATATCCGATTTTTTTTCGACATTCAACTGACAAATTTCGCATTTTTTTTCTTCATGGCCGATTGGGCAATTTTGTGAAATTATTCCTTATACCAGTAGGCAAATTTTGCAGCAGCTTCTTGCAACTGATTGGAGAAAATAGTGCATTTTTTCCACTACTGATCGACAAATTCCGCAATATTTTCCTTTTTCTGATTGGCATCTTTTTTTGCTTTTTCTTGCGAATGATTGGTAAAAAGCATGCTTTTTTCCTGTGGCCGATCGACTAATTTCACGTTTTACCCGCAACAGATTGAATTTCACAAATACTTTTTTTCTTTTGATTGGAAAACTTTGTTGCTTTTTTGCAACCAATCGGCCAAATCTCTGGTTTTTTCCAAAAATGATCAACGAATTTCAAATTTTTTTTCCAAACGATCCAGTAGCGAATTTTGCTTTTCTTTCACCTGTGACCGATTTTAAAATTTTGCCAATATTATGCCTATTTCTTGCCAATAAGGCAAACTTTTGCAGCTTTTTCTTGAGACCGATTGGAGAAAATCAGGGGGTTTTTTTCTGCTACGGATCAATGAATTTCGCAGTTTCTTTTGATGATCCACTGACAAATTTCGCGATTTTTTTCCTTGTACCGTAGGTAAATGGAGGTTTTTTCTTGTGACCAATTAGAGAAAATCATGGGGGTTTTCGTAGTTTCTTCCGGCAATTCCCTGACAAATTTCACATTTATTTTTATCTGTGACTGATTGGTAAAAATCGTGAATTTTTTCCCCACGACAGTTCATCAAATTTTGTATGCTTTTCCACAACAGGCTGAAGAATTTCATGATTTGTTCTTCATGATTGATTGATGAATTGAAAGAGATTTTTCTCGCGACCAATTGAGGAATTTTCGCAATATTTTTAAATGAATGATTAAAGAATTTTGTGATTTTTTCCCCCGGCCATTGAGTGGCGAATTTTGCAATTTTTCCTTCAACTGAATGGTGAGTTTTTTTGAAAATGAGAATCTGAAATGTTCTGAAGAAGTCTGTTCCGAGACGTACATCACACTTATAAGCATATTCTGCTTTGGGGCTTTTGATGATATAAATTGATTTCAATGAAACTCGGTAACATTGTTGTCATTATCCACTAGTTCCATATTGATCTTCATGGCATTTAATGGAAAAATTTGAAAATTATTCGGATTTTAATTTTTTTTTTAACATTGGAGTCAATACGGGCTAGTATCGCTATATCTCTAAAACTTAACATTTTATTATGAAAATTAATGAACATTTTGTGCATGTGCAGTACTATACATGCTCAAAGTTTTGTAAAATTAGTTCGAATGAAACAGAAAATATACAAAAAATTGCATTTTAACATTAAATTGCTCTGGAAAAAATGGACACCATATCTCTTATGTACATAAAAAATAAAATGAGAAAATATTTTCTAAATATTATTTAATTTTTTTTTGAATATTTAACCCGTTGGTAATCTGTTCAGTAGGGAAAGTCATGTGTTGGCCACATCAGTTTATTTTTTTACATTTTTATAATTTCTCCATACTTTTATGTTTTAATCGAATTGAAATATAAAATATATTGTTAAAAGACTAATATGTAAGGAAATAAATTAGTTTTGTTAAATTTTATACAAAAATTGCAAAAACATGCCAAAATGGGCGGTGCATACACATGTATTATGCAACTCAAGTTATGCCAACCGCATCGGTTAACTACTATTGTCCTTTAGGACTCATCAAAAATTATTTTCTCTGCTTTGAGGGAGCTCATTATCCTCTCCGGCAGATCTGGTTATGGTTAATTACATCCATACCAGGAAAACTGTTACTCTGACCATCTGAAGGTTTCTGGCAGCTCAGTATTGTTAGCGGCTATTCCGTACTGATGAGTCCTAAATAAGGACGAAACTAGTTTACGGATGCAGTTGAAAATACTCGAGTTGTATTATACATAAATAAGCATCAATATTAAACTATTTTATAAAATCTTATATTTAATCTTTAAAAGATATGAATTAATATTGATATTTTATGTAAAGTACAACCAGAAGTTTGGTAATTTTAACATTTATGCATAAAGAATGTGTCCAACCAGAAGTTTGGTAATTTTAACATTTATGCATAAAGAATGTGTCAATGTGTTACTATCATTTAATATTATTACTAATATTATTTCTGCTACTAGGCGTCATTTCACAAATTTAAAAAAAAGACCGGCCCTGTATTCTACTACTTAGATTATATACTAGGTTATTGCATTTAATAAAAAAAAATTACCTTTTTCTGGAGAAAATGATATAAGTTTGTTAGGTTCTACAATTTCCAAAGATGAATCAGATCCATTAAGTAGTAGTGTTTCTGAAGACTTCTTTATAGAATCAATAGAGTCATTGGCTGATACTTCCCAAGGTTTCTAAAAATAAAAAATCAATAACTTAAAAAGTATAAGAAAATACTATTTAGAACAGCATAATTATTAAAGAATTTTTTAAAAACATAAAATAGCTTATATGGAAACATATTAGGGCTGTTTTGCATTCCAAATTTGCTACATTTAAATACAATTTCAAAAGTAATTACAGCTATCGATTGTAAACAAATAAAGGAGTCTTAATACTTTCCAACAAAGCTGAAAAGTGTTTATGACTTCGGTTTGTCTGGCCTAACTCTGTCCGTACTCTATCTCTCGTAAATATACTTGGATTGTCCTGAAATTTTTGGATGTTATTGAAGTTTACCATAGCACATTCCCTAGTTCAAATGAAGTTTGTAGCATGTTTAGTTCATTTACAGGGACAGACAAAAGCATTCCGTTACATTACGGCCAATGAGAAAAAATCGTTTCAAATGATTTTTAATGATGTTACGCTCATCCAAACATAACAAAATTGATATGCATTTATGAAATGCACTAAAATAGGCATTCTGTAGAATATGTGGTGCAAAGAATAGTTATTATTCATTTACAGGGCCACACAAAATAATTCCATTAGATAATGATATAGGGGAGGGGGGGGGGATTGTTTGCGGCGTATTTTAATTATGTTAAACTATTCCATATATAATGGAACTGATATAAGTTGTATAAGTATAATATAAAAATAAGTGATGGGTTAATGAATTTGTGAGTGGAAAGAAGTCATTAAATTTTCTTGTGTAATTAGATTTAAGAATAAAAATGTAACTGAATTAAATTATTGAGAATTTAATTTCAATTAAAGCTTATTAAAAAAAGCTAATATATGCAAAAATGCATATTAAAAATTTCAAATATTCGGCAAAATTGCTGCTTCGGTCAATCCCTAGTCTGGACAGACCCCTGATTTTTATTAAGGATCTTATTTCTTAGGACAAAAATAAACTAATTTTAAGAATGGTTTTTAAGAAAATATATTTTAAGAACTAATTCTCTATGTTAAACTACATCAACCATAATTTACCTATGACATTCAACAAAGCCAAATACAGCAGTTAATATAATAGTCAACAGAAATTAATAAGAAATATACTTACATAAGTGGGAAATACACGAATAAAAAAAAAATCTAATGGATGTTTTCAAATACATTACTATTTAGAATATTATATTTTCAGATAACATATTAAACATCCTAAACGAACATTTTTTTCACCAGGAGGGGCGAGGCAAGCCCCATAATTCCCCAGTTCAAGATAAAGTAGGAAACAGATTCAAAAATAAATCTATAAAAACACCTAGGAAAGAAACTTAAAAACAAGAACTTTCTAACGACTAACGAGTGATAAAAAAAATCAAGTAAAGCAACTGTAATTAACTGTTCCAGATTTAACATACTATTAATTAATTGGTCAGACAAAAAACTATGATTATGCACTTCAATCACACATAACACAAACTCAAAAGAGAAGAGTTAAAAATTTTATCACTGATATAAAAACCAGGTGCATTTGACATATTTGTCATGTCAGGGTCACCAAAATTGACACAGTTATCGCCAAAATTTGATGATTATTTTGCTTTTCGTAAAATGAATAAATTGGTGCCCTGTGGTAATGTAAATACATCTACAGAGTTTCCCCTTGATTTAAAAAAGGGCAGGGCACTTTTTTATTCTTAAGGGCATGTTTTTGATTCTTAAGACCACTTTTTTGATTTTTAAAGTCACTTTTAATATTTAAAACTTAGATATCTCTTTTCAAAACAACATTGAGTCACATTTTACTATGTAAGTAAATATTTTAATGCAAAAAAGGAGAAAAGGCACTTTTTTTAAAGGAGAGGCAAGGAGGGTGTTAATTCTTTGGATAAGGGACCAGAAGGGAGCTATTTTGTAAACCAAAGGGCAGGCGGGGCGCAGCACCCTCCTGAAATTGCCTGGGTGAAACTCTGCATCTAAGCCTTAATTTATTAGTAATTTGCGATGAATTACAGGATAAATAAGCCTTGGTATTATTCACACTTTAAAATTTTATATATATATATATTTTTTTCTTTTGTAATTACTTAAAGGGAGCTAATAATGTAATAGAAGTACTATAATGAACCAAATTTATACCTCTTCATCTTCAGCCAAAAGATAAACCACAGAACCAGCAGGCAGAGCTTCAAATATTTCTTCATCATCTACTTCAGTGCCATCTTCTAGAAATGCCTTCAAATTTTGGCATTGAATTCCTAATTTTGTGCCACCTTTGTTTATCATATCATCGAGATCGGAACACACAACAGCTTTTTTGTTTGAGGATGTCCATATTTTGATAAATTTTTTTTCCATAGTTTCTGAAAATAAGTTTTGTTTACTAAGAAAATTCACAGAATCAAGAAGTGACACTCATAATTTTAAAGTTTTAGATACTAATTAAACACAATAGATGTTTTAAGCTAATTTTTTTTTCTTGCATATGTAGTAAATAAAGCGATAAAGGAAAAGGATAAAGAAATTTGCAGTCTTGAATACATATCGCACCCAGGCAAAAAGAGTACGCAACTCGAAAAATGTAATTGTTGAAGGGAAACCAAAAATGAAAGACAGCAAAATGCAAAGATCAATGCATTGTTTTTTCTGTTGGTAAAGGAGTGCCTAAAGCTTATTTCTTATGCCTAACTTAAAACTGCTTTTTCTTTTAGCTATGTCACTTTTCTTCCCAGTGTGCAATATGTACGTATCCATGTTTTTGTCCTTGTCTCAGAATTTTACAATCTTGGATACTAATTGTTTTCACACAACTGATGCTTCAAGCTGAGCAAATGAATTTTTTTTCCTTGCATGTCTAATAAATAAAGTGATAAAGGAAAAGGATCAAGAAGTTCGCAATGTTGAATACATATGTACTGATCCATGCTTTCAAGCTGCAAAGATCCAAAATGTTCATGTAGCTCGGAATAATATTTTTTCAAAACAAACCACAATATCTCCTCTACAAATAGAATGCACAGAATTTCTCCAAATATTATGGTGCCATTGGAAACATTAATTGGTAGAAATTGCTTTGCCTCATACTGTGTACCCTTAACTACAGCTTTTGATACCTGCATAATACAGTTAACTTCATTTAGCTTATCAAGAATAGCATCCTTTATTTTACTATCAATAATATGAAAATTCAACTGGGTACTGCCGGAAACTGAAATATCTGCTTTTAAAAATCCTTTTGAAGTTGAGCTGCTGTAATAGGCTTGCAATAATTGATGCCTGCGAGCTAAAGTTAAAGGTGGGTTTCTAAATTGTTTTACATGTCGCACTACTTGCTTGAAGTAGGAATGCTTTGCCTCAAATCGAAAGCAATAATACCTGATTAATGGCCCAAAATTTAAAATATGCTGTGGATAATGGAGGATGAAATGTTGTTTCGGCTTTATGTTTTTGGTAGGAAACAATTCTTTGAAACGATTGAGATGATCAGTTAATTCAGATTGTAACAAGCTTACAAAGCCTAACTTAAAGGAAGGGGCAAAAATTAACTGAACTATATACTTTAAATGCATCAAAAATTCCCAGTATGGATTAGTCTCTGGAACTCTAAAGCCAATTAAAAAAGGCAACATTCTGAGGAGACACCAATTTTCTGCAGCTGTACCAATTATTCCATCTTTTAAGGACTGTTCCACTGGCTTGTTTACAATATCGGTGCTTCCATAAGGAAAATGGTGTATTCTTTGATTAAGAAATTTTAAGGTGAAATGCTTTTCTGAAATTAATTTATTTAGAACAATCTCAACTTCATATGGAACCACACCCTCTAACACATCATGCATGGCATCAGGTGGCAGACCTGTCAGCACATGAAAATTAGGAATGTCCATCAAAGGTGACTTGTGCTTAATGCCCCATTCATGAAATAAATCGGTGTCTTCTTTGGCTTGCAAGACAGTTTTCTCATAATTATCAATAGTCCTCATAGGAAATTTTGATGGATTAAATTCTTCTTGGATGTTATTTCTGTCAATTAAACAAGTTCTGCATACGTGTTTCACATATGGCGAAAAACTCTCTGTGAAGCCACCGAGAAAATTGCTTCCCAGGTTATCTCCGCAAAAAAAGGCAACACCACCTTTAAATAAACCTATGCCAGGAACAGAGACCCCTTCACATGAAAGAGTATTTAAATCACGTATAAGAGGCTGTAGAATTTTGTGCAGTCCAAATTCTTTAATGTCTGCAGCACGACATAAAATACTGAGCTGTGTAACATGAAGCGATGATCTCGACTCTGGTTCTATATTGGCCAATATGTAATAGAAGGCGGCCATTTTATGAATTTTCCTGTGAGATCCAATTGGATTTGCAATTTCAAATTCATCAAAATAAAATATCAGAGCTAAACGGGGGTGTGCATCAGAAGAAGGGTTAAGTAAGGAGTTGTTTTGAAAGTACATACCATCAGTAAGATCTCTGTAGTAACCAGGCACATGCGAGTATGAATAAAATACATGTTCCAAAATATCCTTATGTTGTAGAAGTCTTTCTAAGTTTTCAAGTAAAGGCACATATTGAAAACTGCGTTTTTGGCGTTTTGCATTTCTTCCTAAAAATACTTCTTTCGAATCAATATACCCAAATCTGGTTTTAAAATACAGTAATCTCTTATAAGCAGATTTAAAATCAATTAAAAAATCTTCACTGTGCGCTCCAAAGAAATGTGTCAGGTCATTTTTAAATTCCGAAGGTATTTCAAAATTATGCTTACTAAAAATTTCATATAGTTTAAAGGAAAAGAAATCTAATTCTAAATTATGAATACTGAAAGTAGTATCCACAACTTCCTGAATGGCAGATTCGGGAAGCATGTACTTCGAAAATAATTTTAATAAAAATAGTCCAAACTTTTCTTTAATGCTTTCTGCATTAACTATACTAAGATCAGAAATAGGTTCAGGAAGATTAGTACTGTGATTTTTATCATCTGGAAGAGGATCTTGTGCTAAAGTTGGCTTTGTTGGTAATACAGAATTTTTATGCATTCTTGAGAAATGCGACGTAAATGAAGAATACACAGAGTAATATTTGCTACAATTATTCACAGGGCATTTTATTCTTTGGTGATGAATAAAATGAATACGAAAATGAATAACTAACTTTGAATAGTTTTCAGCGTGATGATCACAGTGCGAGCATTTTAAAATTAATGCTGGTATAGTTTTTGTAACATTACTTCTATGATATTTTTTAATGTGCCATTTGTAAGATCTGGTAGTTTTGAAAGTTCTTTTACAATTCTGAACATCGCAGTTCAGTATAAAACGCGGTTCATTTTCATGGATTAATTCGATATGCAAAATCAATTTAGTTTTGTTTATAAATTTTTTACCGCAAAAACTGCAAGACAATGTCATTTTAGCAAAATCAAATAACTATATTTAAAGAAATAGAATGGATGATTTTAATATAATCATGCTAAATTTGCACAGTATAGTAATAAGAATAAGAAATGTAGAGGTACACCGGTACACTTACCGATTAAAACTAATTTTCATTCCGTAAGTAATGGCGAATTCCTTTGCTTTTCTTTCCCGCTTCCACCGCTTCCCGGTGTCGTGCGTGTGCTTGTGTGTTGCCAGACGCCAGAGATAGGATGACATCATTTGCGCATGCGTCAACATAATTCAGCTCCTTGAATTTGAAAATAAAGAAAAAGTTTCGCAACTGTTCGGAAACATGATTTTAACAAGAGGTTTCTGGGATTTTCGGAAAGGTTTCAGTTTAATCAAAAAAGGTTTTGGAAATTTTTTACAGTGTATATACATATGTGTGTGTGCATACATATATATGTATGTATATATAACACTGGCGCCTGGCTAAACTAAAACTACCTAATATTTTTACGAGTAGTGCACCAAGTACTCCTGTGAGTACCAAGTAATTGTGTGCAAGAAAAAAGCACTTATGTGCACATGATGTGAGCTTAGGGGTAATACTCCTATGTATGCATGTGTTTAAATACACATAAACATTCATCATGAATCAGGGTTGCAAAAAAGCCGGCTAAAATTAAAAAAAGCCACGCCAGCAGCTTTTATTGGTTTTAAATGGCTTTTTTTGACCAAAATAGGCCTCTTTTGGCCATAATCGGGTTTTAAATGAAGCATTGTAATTATAAACTACATATTTTAAAGTGTTTTTAATTAAGAGGGCAATAGTTACTTAGTTACATGTTTTATTACTTAATTAATTTTAAGAGCTATTAATATACAAGTCTTATTTTATTTCTAATAAACATTTAAAATTATACATAGTCATATAATAAAAACATCATTTCTCACTATTAAAAAAACATTATGAATAACATATGCATGAATATGCTTAAGAACAAGCTTGTCGAAAATTTATTTAGAGAAATTTTATTTATTTATTTATTTATTTTCTTGTTTAAATGCTCTATTTTTTATACACTTATGTACCTAACTCTCCTCAAATATTATATCCTTTCTAATTTTTCTTTTAACATTTATAAGATAACTCTCCATATGGACACATAAGAATGTTTCCATTTTGATGTGCTACATTTTATCATTGTTTAATTAAATATGATCTTTAAAATGTGTAGTATATGTGGAGCTATATAATGTAATATAAAATTTCAAAACTCCAGTTTAGAGTCTAACTTAATATTCTTTTCAATATTTATATATATATATTTTTTTTTCTTTTTCAGACATAATGCCTTCACAGTTGCCTTCTAGCAGTTAAAGACTTAGTTATTTGACAAAATTTAATAGAAATTTATAATTTTCTTAGTAGAAAATATTTATAAGTGTATTATAAATTAATTGATCCAAATTTAAAACAAATTAGCTGTAAACAAAATTTTAAAAATAAAAACCGGCTTTTTTCAATAAAAGCCGGCTTTTTTAAGTGGTTAAAACCAAAAAAAGCCAGCCGGCTTTTTTTGGCCTGGCTAAAAGAGGGCAACCCTGTCATGAACATATAATATTTTTTTTTAATTAACTTCAATTCAAAGTATAATTTACTGTATACCTTTTGAAGATAATTTTTGTAAATTTCCATGCCCTATAAAAAAAATTGGGATATTTAGACACCTGATCGACAAAATTCACAATTTTTCCAAAGCCAATCGATAAAATTCCAATTTTTCCGCATCCAATTGCCAAAATTCGCTATTTTTTCACACCCGACTGACAGAATTTACTATTTTTCTGCACCCGATAAAACACAAAATTCCCTTTTTTCCGTGCCTGATCGACGAAGTTCGCTATTTTTCCGTGAATCAACGAAATTTGTGATTATTCCACTCCTAATTGACAAAATTCATAATTTTCTACACCTGTTCAACAAAATTTCCTTTTTTTATAGCGCCTGATCAACGTAGTTCACTATTTTTCCGTGAATCAACGAAATTTGAGATTTTTCCGCACATTATCGACAAAATTCGCACTTTTTCTATGCCCGATCAAACAAATTCGCGATTTTTCTACGCCAGATTGACAAATTTCGCTATCTTTTCATACCCGACCAGTGAAATTCGCTATTTTTTCACACCTTATTGACAAAATTCACTATTTTTCGACACCCAATCAACAAAATTCCCTTTTTTTTACACCTGATCAACAAAACTCTCCTTTTTCCCCAAACCTGATAGACGAAGTTTGCTATTTTTTCGTGATTCAATGAAATTTTGAGATTTTTTCCATTCCGAATCGACAAAATTCACGATTTTCTACACCCTTTCAACAAAATTCCCTTTTTTTCCACACCCGTTCAAAAAAATTACCCTTTTCTGCCGCGCCTGATCGACGAAGTTCGCTATTTTTCCGTGTATCAACGAAATTTGAGATTTTTCCGCACATTATCGACAAAATTCACGCTTTTTCTATGCCCGATCAAACAAATTCGCAATTTTTCTACGCCGGATTGACAAGTTTCGCAATCTTTTCATACCCGACCAGCGAAATTCGCTATTTTTTCACACCCAATTGACAAAATTCACTATTTTTCAACACCCAATCCACAAGAGTCCCTTTTTTACACACATGATAAACAAAATTCCCCTTTTTTCCCGCGCATTATTCAAGAAGTTTGCTATTTTTTCGTGAATCAACGAAATTTGAGATTTTTCTGTACATTATCGACAAAATTCACACTTTTTCCATGCCCGAGAAATTCGCGATTTTTCTACGCCAGATTGACAAATTTAGCTATCTTTTCATACCCGACCAGTGAAATTCGCTATTTTTTCACACCTTATTGACAAAATTCACTATTTTTCGATACCCAATCAACAAAATTCCCTTTTTTTTCACACCTGATCAACAAAACTCTCCATTTTCCCCGCACCTGTTCGACGAAGTTTGCTATTTTTTCGTGATTCAATGAAATTTTGAGATTTTTTCCATTCCTAATCGACAAAATTCATGATTTTCTACACCCTTTCAACAAAATTCCCTTTTTTTCCACACCCGTTCAACAAAATTCCCCTTTTCTGCCGCACCTGATCGACGAAGTTCGCTATTTTTCCGTGAATCAACGAGATTTGAGATTTTTCCACTCCTAATCGACAAAATTCATAATTTTCTACACCTGTTCAACAAAATTTCCTTTTTTTCCATATCTATTCAAGAAAATTCCCCTTTTTGATGCGCCTGATCAACGTAGTTCACTATTTTTCGGAGAAACAATGAAATTTGAGATTTTTCGCACATTATCGACAAAACTCGTACTTTTTTTATGCCCGATCAAACAAATTCGCGATTTTTCTACGCTAGATTGACAAATTTCGCTATCTTTTCATACCCGACCAGTGAAATTCGCTATTTTTTCACACCTTATTGACAAAATTCACTATTTTTCGATACCCAATCAACAAAACACTCCATTTTCCCCGCACCTGATCGACAAAGTTTGCTATTTTTTCATGATTCAATGAAATTTTGACATTTTTTCCATTCCCAATCGACAAAATTCACGATTTTCTACACCCTTTCAACAAAATTCCCTTTTTTTCCACACCCGTTCAACAATATTCCCCTTTTCTGCCGCGCCTGATCGACGAAGTTCGCTATTTTTCCGTGAATCAACGAAATTTGAGATTTTTCCGCACATTATCGACAAAATTCACACTTTTTCTATACCCGATCAAACAAATTCGCAATTTTTCTACGCCGGATTGACAAGTTTCACAATCTTTTCATACCCGACCAGCGAAATTCGTCATTTTTTCACACCCAATTGACAAAATTCACTATTTTTCGACACCCAATCCACAAAATTCCCTTTTTTACACACATGATCAACAAAATTCCCCTTTTTTCCCGCACCTGATTGAAGAAGTTTGCTATTTTTTCGTGAATCAACGAAATTTGAGATTTTTCCGTACATTATCGACAAAATTCACACTTTTTCTATGCCCGATCAAACAAATTCGCGATTTTTTATGCCGGATTGGCAAGTTTATCAATCTTTTCATACCCGACCAACGAAATTCGCTATTTTTTCACACCCAATTGACAGAATTCGCTATTTTTCGACACCCAATGTCATGAACATATAATATTTTTTTTTAATTAATTTCAATTCAAAGTTTAATTTACTGTATACCTTTTGAAGACAATTTTTGTAAATTTCCATGCCCTATAAAAAAACTTTGCGATATTTAGACACCTGATCGACCAAATTCACAATTTTTTCAAAGCCAATCGATAAAATTCCAGTTTTTCCGCACCCAATTGACAAAATTCGCCATTTTTTCACACCCGACTGTCAAAATTTACTATTTTTCTACACCTGATAAAACACAAAATTCCCTTTTTTCCGTGCCTGATCGACGAAGTTCGCTATTTTTCCGTGAATCAACGAAATTTGAGATTTTTCCACACATTATCGACAAAATTCACACTTTTTCTATGCCCGATCAAACAAATTCGCAATTTTTCTACGCCAGATTGACAAATTTCGCTATCTTTTCATACCCGACGAGTGAAATTCGCTATTTTTTCGCACCTGATTGACAAAATTCACTATTTTTCAACACCCAATCAACAAAATTCCCTTTTTTCACACCTGATCAACAAAACTCTCCATTTTCCCCGCACCTGTTCGACGAAGTTTGCTATTTTTTCGTGATTCAATGAAATTTTGACATTTTCTCCATTTCTAATCGACAAAATTCACGATTTTCTACACCCTTTCAACAAAATTCCCTTTTTTTCCACACCCGTTCAACAATATTCCCCTTTTCTGCCGCGCCTGATCGACGAAGTTCGCTATTTTTCCGTGAATCAACGAAATTTGAGATTTTTCCGCACATTATCGACAAAATTCACACTTTTTCTATGCCCGATCAAACAAATTCGCAATTTTTCTACGCCGGATTGACAAGTTTCACAATCTTTTCATACCCGACCAGCGAAATTCGCTATTCTTTCACACCCAATTGACAGAATTCGCTATTTTTCGACACCTGATCAACAAAATTTCCTTTTTTTCTTCACCTGATCAACGAAGTTTGCTATTTTTCCATGAATCAACGAAATTTGAGATTTTACCACTCTTAATCGACAAAATTCATGATTTTCTACACCCGTTCAACAAAATTCACTTTTTCCCCACATCCGTTCAACAAAATTCCCCTTTTTTTCCTGTTCCTGATGGACAAAGTTCACTATTTTTCCATGAATCAAAGAAATTTGAGATTTTCCCGCACATTATCAACAACCATTACAAAAGAAGACATGGCACGTTGTTGCAGATCTGCAACAAACAAAAGTTTACGCTTATTTTATACATATTATAAATTTCTTAGCTCGAAAATGGTCTTTAAATAAAGAATTTAAACTTACCTTTGTAAACAATATACTTGTCTGCAGACTTTTTTAACTCCACTATTTCAAAGCTTAATTCAGCAAAAATCACATTTAGCTGATCAAGCGATAAATGAAACTTTGGCTTGAAAAAAAAAAAAAATAAATATTCGCTATCTGTTGCGGATTTAATGACATAATTATACTACTAGCAGTGTAGTAGAATAACAACATTCAACAAAATCGTGTTTTGATGTTTACTGTCAAAATATCATTAACTTTTTGGGTACGTTGCAGATCTGCAACACGGTGATACAAAGGGTTAATTTCTTTAGGCAAGTAGGTACCTATTTCAGTTATCAACACAGTTTTGGCGGGAACTATCTGACCTTCTATCTTCGTAGTAAATTGATGAGTTTCCAAGCTCTATATCCAACATCTTGCAGGTCTGCCGTTATTTCTTCACACGATACATCTGTGGGGATGCCATGCAGCAGGAACCACGTGGTAATGCTTTCTTGTTGGAGAACAGGTGATACCGGTATTTCTTCCAATTCTTGGATGTCTAAGATTTGTTGCGCTGTTTCTAGAGAGCTTGTCGTTGCTAAAAATTTCCCTCGCCAGGTTAGTTTCAACTCATTAATTTGGTCATGACTGAATAATTTCTTGAATTCCGTTCTTTAGACGACGCGGGTGTATGCTTGGGAGAGCCCCATTTGCTTCCAAAAAGATTATAGGGTACTTTTCAGTTAGCCAGGCGCCAGTGTTATGTACACATAAATATATGTATATACACATTTATGTATACACATATTATATATATACACATGTATGTATATACATATATTGCATATATACACATATATCCACATATATGTATATCTATACATATGTATATATACATGTATACATAATACTAGCACCCGGCTAACCGAAAAGTACCGATTTTAATTTCCTCGTACATATCACTCTGCAGCACTTGTATTCAGGCCCTGTTTACGGAATAGGCCCATGAAGCCGGTGCTTACCCACTGAGATACGAAAGGGCCCCCAATTTTACTTTTCAAAACTAATTATTAGAAAAAAGAAACTCAATCAGGGTAAAAAATGCATTTTTTTTCTTTTGAAATTTTTTTGTTCTTACTATGTGGCAATTTGTAAATCACAAAAGATATTTTGAAGTTCAAATATCCTCAACTGTAGTTCCATATTTGTCATTTACAAAATAAATTGGTTATTTACAATTAAAAATATAATAAAATACTTTTTCATAGTATATATATATAGATAGTTAGTTTTAGTTTAATATTAAGTGTTATTTACTCTAAACTTTGATGGTAAAATTTCAAATTATTTAAGCATACGAAAAAGGGATTTAGTAAATAAAAAAGCAATTTGTAGAGTAATAGGGGGCCCTGTGTGACGTCGGGCTTCCCCTACTTCCAAGTGTTAAGCGGGCCCTGCTTGTAATATTTCCTTTGGTGAGATATCTAAATAATAAACGTTGTTTTCCTGAACTGAAGATACGCCGTTTGCTACGGTGTCATCCTCCATCTTGCTGTCGTTCATTTCTCCATTATTCTCAGTGAGGGCATTTGAATCCATTGCATTTTCTTCACTTTCATTTTTAGAAGATATCAATCCCTTCTTCCTAGTATTAGGCTTTATCCTTTTTGAAGCCCGAAGTTTCGATCCAGTTGAGCTCATATTCTGAACAACAGATATTTTTTATATATTCTAGTAAAATTTTTACTCTTATTTCTTACAAATTTCGCTATCGCTACTAATAACGCCCGCCACGCCGGCCACACAGCTCGATGCAAGTAAACACAAGGAAAGGAGTGTTGAGTTGAATTGCAGCTACACATGCGAAAATAAAAATCAAGGCCGTGATCGAGATAGATTTTCGCTGTTAGCGAAACGAGATCCACTAATCAGAAGCCTGTATTTTTGCGACCTTTTCATTGTTTGCAAATATGCAGGCTTCTGATTGGTCAATCTCGTTTGGCTAATATCGAAAAATGTATCTGGATCTCTGCCCAAATGTTTAAATAGAAATTTGAAAGAAATTAATAAGAAATAAACGTTTTTCATTTGATTTTTGAAAGCAGAAGTAATTTTCATAATAACTGGAATTTATGCTTGATCGATGATAAGAGATGCATTTAGTAATCATCAAAAAGAAGAGAGTTTGCGTGAGTGTGTGTGTGTGTGGGGGGGGGGGGAGTCTACTGCCCTTCCCTCGATTTTAAAATTTAACTAGCTAAATTTTTTTTTGATAATTTTGAAAGCTTCATAAAATGTATTCTTTTCGAAGAATTTAAAATAAAAGAGGAAGTAAGGAATTTCCTGATAGGGCATGGGAGGGCCATTGCCCTCCCTGCATTTTAAAATTTGATTAATTAAAATTTATTTTTTTCCTATTTTGAAATACAGAGTCAAATTTATTATTTACGTGTAACTTAAAATAAAGATAAACTAAGAATTTTCCTTTGGGGGAAGGGGGCTTAGGAGGGCCATTTCCCCTCCCTCGATTTAAAAATTTAACTAACTAAATTTTATTTTTCTCCGATTTTGAAAAAAAAGTAAAATTTATTCTTTCAAGTAACTTAAAATAAAAGTGGAACTGTGGATTTTCTGTTAAGGAGGGGGGGGGAAGGGGGGAGAGGAGAGGTCCATTTTGCCCCTCCCTGGATTTTGAAACTTATTTAATTAAAATGTCTTTTTCACCAATTTTGAAATGCACAGCAAAATTATTTATTTCGAGTACATTAAAAAGGAACTAAGAACTTTTACTTGTGTAGAAGGTGTCATATGAGAGCCATTGCCCATCCCTCGAATTTGATTTAATCTAAATTATTTCTAAATTTTATTTTCAATGATTTTGAAAAACACAGTAAAATTTTCTCTTTTCGAGTAACTTAACATAAAAGAGGAATTAAATATTTTTCTGTAAAGTTAGAGGGTTTAGGTGAACCATTATCCGTACCGCAGATTTTAAAATTTAATTAATTAAAATTTTTTTTGCTTATTATTTTGAAAAACATAGTAAAATTTATTTTTTTCAAGCGACTTAAAATAAAGGGGGAACTCAGGAAATTTCCGTTAAAGAAAGAGGGGGGGAGGAGCCCCATTGCCTCTTCCTGGATTTTGAAATTTAAATAATTAAAATTTGTTTTTTTCTTATTTTGAAAAACATAGTAAAATGTATTTATTTCGTTTACCTTAAAATTAAAATGGAATTGAGAATTTTCGTTTTTTTTCGGGGGGGGGGGGGAGTAAATATACTATTTAAAATAAAAGTACTAATTTTTACATCCATAAAAAATATATAATTTTTGGAACATTGGAATCTACATTTTTTTTTTTTTTTTTTTTTTTTGCATAAAAAATGCACACTTTTCGCGAACACGGAATATTAATTTATTTTATGCAAAAACTGTGCACAGTTTTTGACAACATAGGATATACACTTTTTTGTATGTATAAAAAATACAGACAGTTTGCACAAAAGGTGCATACTTTTCGAAGTGTTCAAAAATAGTCACTTTTTATGCACAAATTGTGTACAATCTATACTATTTTGCAAAAAAAGTGCAAACATTTTCTAGCTGGGGAGGAATCTTTTTTGCCCGAAATACGGTGAGGGAAATTTAGTCGTAGGGAAAACAGCTGCAGGGAAATTCTAGTAAAGTATTTGGCGTCATTTAATCTTATACTGCCAGCGACCGGCGCTGATATTGCAAACCTACTCAGCTGGACTGTAATTTCTTTGTTCGATGACATTCCTTGTAACAAAAAGCTAAGCATTTTTAAAGCGTGCCTTTGTAGAAACTAGTCTTGTAACTCTACAAAACATTTCTAAATAATACGTTCTTGTTATAATACCATAGAGTAAAAGCAGATAGAAGATAACAAATGGATATTTAAAAAAAAAGAAAAGATAATAATATACAATTATTTATAGAAAACTGTCCTGCAAATGGTACAAAAAATTGATTTTTTAAAACTAAATAAGATTACTCCTATTGACACAGTGTAACACAATTATTCATTCGAATTTTTTCTTTACATACTTTTAGATCATCATTTTCAACACTTTTAAAGAAGATTATTTCTAACATCACAGACATATTAAATTTTTTAATTAAATTTTACTTCTATTGAGCTAACAGATATGTTATCACAAATAATAATAATCATAAATAAATATTTTTGTAAGTTTACAATTTTTTTCTTACTTATCATAAGCTATAAATGGTACAAGAAAATTCAACCTTTCGGTTTCCTTTTTTAATGAATATTTTGCCTAGGTGTCTTTAAATAATTGAATATAAAAAGAAAAGAATTCAGTTAAAAGCTGGTTTAATTAATTAAGCCATGATTTTGGTTTGGAGGCTCACCACAACCCCCCTTCAAGACTCCGCAGGTCTGGGAGGGGGCGGTGGTGACCTAATTCGGTCTTTATCCATTTTTCATTACGGATGATTGAATGATATTATCACGACCAGTGGGGATCTTCAGGGCCTGATTATCAACGGGGCACACTTACACCAATAAATTTTAAAAGAAAAGTTCGACTTATCTAAACGCCGTATCCATGTAAAATTTCTGCCATGAATGAGGCAAAATTTTCTGTTTATTTTTAGTGGTAGGAATTTGGCCCGTGGGTAATCAGGCTCTGGGGATCTTCTGTAATCGGGTTGCCATTCATCTCCGTTTGACTGGGGTTTTGGTTCTCAAGATCTCATCCATCGCGCTGAAAATAATCCTATTTAATAACTGTCAAATTCGCCATATTTATCACGCATTTCTCTATAAAGCTAAAAATATTCACTTTTTATATGAATTATTATTTTTTTTTTTTTTTTTAAGCCGAGAAAAAACCCTGGTCACAATAGATTCAATTATCAGCAGCGCGTTACTTCCTTTTTTTTTTCTTTTTAGAAAAGATAGATAAGACATGATAAGGCTTTATTATGACCACCCCGAATTTTGTTTTTCCGTTTTTTGTTTCCGTATTTTGTTTTTATAACATCAAAGGTGTTGTTGTACCTTCCTTATATGCTGAATTAAAAAGATTATAAACTTAATTTAGTATTTCGTTCACATAGTTCTTTCTTGTTACATCGATTTTTTGATAGTAAAACGTTAGCATTTTGGCGTTAATGTTAACTATAACAATGTACAAAATTAGAAAGCTAAAAAAAGTCTAATTGAAGAATATCTAAAGTATCTCCCTCCCCTACCCCTCCAAAACACACATACCACGATTGGCGAGGAAGAAGATTTTTGCCTTTCAAGACAAATTTAACAACATTTATTTTTTTCCAAAAAGTAAATGTGGTTGAAAATTTTATACAATGATAAAATACTAATTAGAGGCAGAAAGATAAATTTAATGTTACATAATAGATTTTTAAAATGTCCAAATACGAAAATTATAATGAAAAATAAGCAAAGGTTATTTCTAAAACTCAGAGAAAAAGACATTATAAGGCTATACTCAAAGCGAAATGGCTACTTTCTAACACATTTTAAATATGTTTTATTCGTAAATGTACCAAATAGGTAGGCGCTCTTATTCTGAAATTATGCTATGGAACCGTGTTTTCGATTTCTCGTTAAAAGCAGAATATTTTTCAGAAAATACTGTCAAAAGGGGCATTTTGAACAGAATTTCCGGACGCGACAGCGTAAGAAAGGAAAAAAACTGCCTTCCTCAGGCAACTATTGCTTATAACTTTATATGTAATTCGTTGGAAGATTTAAAAAAAAAAAGAAAAAAAAATCTATCACAAATCACTTCAAGAACCGTATCCGCAAAGTTTTAAGCTTTTACGTTTTAAAAATGAGTCAAAAAGTGTCGCGATGTTTAGCGAGGGAAATATTTTCTTGGGGGGCACCTTAATTCTCTCAAAAATTGCTCTGAGCAGAACTCAATTATTTGTCCTAATGTCAAAAAAAAAAAAAAAAAAAAAAAAAAAAAATTATATATATATATCAAAAAAAGTAAGGAAAATTGGTAAGGAATAGGATAATGGTAATGAAATGGATGATGGTAAGGAAATATTTGAGGAAGGTCATTTACTGCAAGAAATTTTCAGTCATGTTTTTCTTTTGTTTTGGGGGCAGTAAAACAAGTTTTTTTTTCATATCGATGCAAGGTTTTGACCAAGACTAAGATTAAACAATTTCTCAACCCTTAACTGCTGTTAGCGGTCTGATAGGCCGCTGCTCTTTTCAGTTTTCACAGTTGAAAATATGATTTTCAGTTTCATTATGAATTGGATATTAAGGAAATTTTGCCTCGTCCCGAGACCTTAGTAGCATCGCTAGAGAATTATGAATAGGCGAATTTTAATCATAATAGCATTGTGCAATTTTTGTCACAGCAGTTTAATAGGTTACAAAAATATTTTATCTAAAAAAATTTGCAGAAAAATGCTTTATTGCTCTCGAAGCTTGTTTTTTTTTTTTTTTTCATTAATAGTTTTTAAGAGTTTTCTAAGTAAATATTTCCCTCCTCTCAATAACACAAAACTTTATGACGCATTATTTCAAAAATAAGCAGTTCCTTAGAGTATCATTGCATAAAACGCATTTAATAGCAGGACTATAGCCAGATAGAGGCAGGGAGTCCTGATCCCCCCCCCCTACTATTTTCCTAAATTTCACGGGATCCTCGCGATTTCTTTCGGTTACAAAGAAAAAGTTACAAATCATCTTGTGACTTTTGCATCATTGTTATTGACATTTCACTCATATATATTTAAACTTTTGTGTGTTTGGGGAGGGGGGGGGGGAATAATATGCCTTGTGCTATGGAAAGTATCTGCAGATGCGCACCGTGAAACATCAATTACATATAATCAAAAATACAATACATTTATCTAAAAAAGAAAAACGCTATTCGATTTCCAATTACTTATTACAATTGCCTGATAATTTTATTTATTTATTTATTTATGTATTTTTTTACATTTAAAAATGAGTCGGTGAATGTGTCAGAAAGTTTCCCGCTGTTGAATGGAGAATTTCCTTTTATTTTAAGAACAAACTTGAATATAATCTGCTTTTAAACACTGTTGTACGGGTCTGGCCTTCACTTTTCACCACAACGTTTAAAACGTGATTTTCGACCAAAATTTGCTTCCTTTTTCTTTAGATTTTATTATTGCACAATTCTTTACTTTTCTAAATCTATGCTTATTGTTATTTTACTATAAATAAAACCTAACTTTTAGTGGTGTAACAACTGTTTGAAATCTGTGAATGAAATCGGAAGTATCAAATATTTCAGTGCGAATCCCTTTTTTTCCATTTCATTCAAAAACTACCAAAAATTGCCTTCTAGAAATAAAGGAAGCCTCAGAACTAAAGAAAAGTCAATGATTCCCCACTAGAGCAAATATCAGATCCACGTAACAGTAAATAATTTTAGTAAAAGATAAATGTTAATTTTAAATGCGTTTTAGGGAAAACGCACTTTTCAGTGAAAATTCCATATGCAAAACATGTTTTTTCAAAAAGTTATTGAAATATCAACATGAAATTCCAATGGCAAATTATTGACACTGTTGCGAAGGCAATGAACTAAATATATTTAATTTCAGACTAATGACCTTTTGTTTTATAGCTGTTTTCGTGGAATGACAACTATGAATTTTTAAAAAATTGGCATGTCCGAGTACAAACGTTTTTAAGAGCCAAATAATTTTTTCAAATGGAGTGAAAATTTTGTGAATCTTACATTAATCGTGGAATTATATATATATATATATATATAAAGTCAGTTTCATTTTCAAATCACATATTACAAAAGTCTGATAGTAATCTACATGGTTAATCTTAGAATACAAACTCCAGATTGAGAGGATTTTTTAAAATTTGTTATCCTTGCTCTCTCGGGATGAAGAGGGGGGGAGAGAGCTTTAAAAAGTTTAAAACTCCAAACTTTAAAAAGTAAAGTTTTAAAAACTTATATATATATATTTTAATTCATTCCCTCTTTTACTTTTAGGGTGGCGTGTGTGTGTGTGTAAGGGGGGGGGGGAGGTTGGATTACAAAAAACAGACCTCGAAATCTGTCACGGCTTTGGACGATAAAAATTTGGCAGGATGTTTTCTAAGAATATACTCTCTTAAAACGAATGAGTGGATTTGCCTACTCAAGAATGAGCACTAATTTATTGGATCGTGAATGAGTTGATTTTTAAACGCTTCACTCAACTTGATTTAAGCTCTTATTCTTCTATTTTACTCAACGAGAGCGACCGCAAAACTGCTCAACTTGATTAGCGAGCCCGTTTCCTGCCGCTCTTTTGCGAGTCGTTCTCAGATTCGTTCGTCTCGTCTTATCGTGTCGCTGGCCTGCTTCAAGATGGACGCTGATGTGCAGACAAATAAGTAAACATTCAAGTGGTTTTCTTAATGAAGGAACGAAAGGATGTGTCTGTTTTATTCGGTAAGTTTTATAAAAGCATTTAATTTATCCTTACTTTTTAGTGGAATTGCATGTAATGATTTAAATTTATAATTTTTAATGCACGTTTCGTTGTAACACATTCTGCGTCACGCTGCGGGCAGCTAATTTTAGAAATGCTTCTATATTTTAAAATTATTCTGCCTTTTTATTTTTTACTTATTTATTTTCGTTTAAAATGTCCTGCTTATTACTTTGTTGAGAAATAAATAAATAAGCTGATCATAGCCAGTGATGTAGTCGTAAAAAGAACAGAGGCTATTCGCTCTAAGCAGAGGGTATACGCTGAAGGCAGAGCGTATACCCTAGAGTGTATATACTATGGCTTTCTTGAGAAACAGAGGGTATACGGTGTTCCTTAAAAAAATCCAGAGGGTATACGGCGTATACCCCCGTATACCCCCCACTACATCCCTGATCATAGCGTCATGTTAAAGCAAGGGTCGGGGGAGGTGAAAATAATAAAAGTTTACTTTTTCGTTTGACGAAACTTTTTGTCAGATATAACAGTTCTAAGTATTTTGTAAAAATAATTTTTCAGATAAATCATATCAAACAAAAATACGTTTTATAATTTGTAGTAAATAATTTTGTGAAAAATTACTAGAATTCCTCCCTAAAATTTTCCAGAGAATTGCTTCTTTCTCCAAATACAGAATTTTAATTCAAGGTTGGTATTCAGTTATACATTTTTTTCAATCTAATTATATTTTCAAAAGTCAATTTTATTCCTTAGAAGTACAATAGTTTATTTCTATACAATACTATTTGTGTAAAAGAAGTCAAATAATTACATAAACAGTGTTCTATTGCATCCATTCACCATCACTTTTCAGCAATTCCCTTTCAATTTTCCGAGAGCTATATTTTCCAATTTACCTTCCTGACAATAGGTGTAGCCGGGGTAAAATGAGTATATTTTTTATTATTATTTTACCACACAAAATTTTTTGTAAAATTAAAAGTGTGAATGAAATGGTCACATATCTGGCAATATTTAAACTTTGTAAAAACAAACTAGCAGCATACTATTTTTTTTCTTTTCTAACTGGTATGGTGAATTATTCATTTGTCCCTCATTTCAAAAGATTTAAATAAAAAATAAGGTAATTTTGGTATAACCAATCGCTAAATTCTTTTCTCAATTATAAACATGGGTGCAAGACCTTCAGTCTCGGAAAGATTTTTGGCTAGTTGTAAATTATATTTTATATTGAAATAATAGCAATTTTACTAGCAAAAACTTTTAATTGCTCTTTTGTATTGTAAAAAATCCATTTTTAGCCATAAATCAAGACATTGAGATTGTCTAGCCCATCGCCAATAGGTTATACCTAATATTCGGAAAAGTTTTCAGTCTTGGCTTGGATGGACTTCTTGCACACATGATAAAATCATTTTTATTGTTGTTTTTCTCTATCTTTTTTCTCCCCCCCCCCCCCAAAAAAAAAAATATGCTGCAAAGAAAATATTTCTGTTAAAGACTGTATATATACAGGGGTCGGTGCCGGTTTTTATTCTTGGGGCCCATTTTGTGAAAAGTAAGTTAATTTTGTGAATTTTATAATATTTTTGTGAAAAATAACATTTTGCAATGAAAGTTGAAATCCAGTGAATCAAATTCGAACCAAGAATTTATGAACAAAAATATTCTTTAAATCCCCTTGCTACAGTTTTTGTTTTTCGTGACCTGATCTTATTTACAAATTACACATTTTTAAAACACTTTTTATGAAAAAGAATGTTACAAAAGAGCCTATTTTATTAAAAGGAATTTTGTGAAGGGGCCTGTTTTATTAAGTTCATTTTTATGAAGAGATCCATTTTATTAAATTTATTTTTCTGAAGGGGTCCTATTTTATTAAATAGATTTTTGTAAAGGGGCCCTAAATAGGCCCCAAATTTCGCCTGGATCGACCCCTGATATATAATCTATTTTTGTAAAATCTTGTTTGATTTCATTTGTTAATGCTTTATTATTACAAAAAGTTTGTCTATCTCTGTATACATATTTATTAAATAAGAAAAGCAACCAAGTATGCTAAAAATCCACATAAAAAATTTGGCAATTTAGTCATAAACAAAGAAAAAAATTATAATTTAATATTTGATCAGTAAAAGAAATACTAAAACTAAAGTGTCTATCATTAAATAAAAGCGGTGCTGTATCTAGCTATACTAACAATTTTTTTTGTTCTGAGCATATTTAAATATTGGTGTTTTTGACGCTTAAAATGCGGTTTAAACCTATGTCACGTCAAAAACTGGTTTTTGACGGCTTAAACCCAACCTTGATTTCTTGTCACATAGGGTAAAATAGGTATTATAGCCCATCTTTTTTATGAGAGTTTGTCCAGATATGAATGTATGAAGATGGATCAAAATTGAAAGACCTTTGAGAGCAAATTGTTATTGATCCTATGCTTAAATGTGAAATTATGCTATAAATTAGTCGCGAACATCTGTTATCTGCGCTGCATGTTGGAATGTAAGTAACATTAAAAATCGCTGTTAATTGACAATTTCTCAAAAATCACGTTAAAGTACCATATTTTCAGCCATAAATTAAATTAAAACACATGTTCTAACTATACTAAATTATTAAATTGGGTGGATTAAAAGAGGACAAACAGTAAAAAGAATCGAAGCAACCCATGGAAGTTAAACCAAAGGTTCTTGCTGTAGTGAATCCAATGATTGGTGGCTGGGTCCTTGTGAAATTCGGTGTAAAGAAGTCTGTTCAAGAATTTACAGTTCTTATTATTGATATGCCTGATGAAGATAAATACACTGTAAAGTTTGCAACAAAGTAATCTGCTGGAATATTTTATGTCTTCCCTCAGAAAGACGACATTGCTGATGTGCAGGCATCCTGAATTGTTAGGAAGTCTCTCAACCAAGCTGCACCGGTCATTGTATTAGTACATGGTATACGGTTTATATACATTTTGTATATAAATTTTCATTCACTTATAGCTAGTTAACTTTATAAATTGCTTTTGATTTAAAATATTTTTTAATTAATTTCTCATTTTTTCCTACAGATACTTATGCTGATATCTATCTGCTTTTGAACTGCATTAAATAAATTTAAAAAAAAAACTTTAAAAATGAAACACTATTAGGAACATGATTCAGAGCATGGACGTAAACTGATGTTGTGAAAATTGGGAACAGTTTTGGGTGGGTGGGGAGGGGGCTAGGATAGGATTTGTCTGTACTTGCATCTTATTTCTATTAGTTTCATAAGTGTTTTTATTTGTAAAGAAAAAAATGTAAACAAACTGAAAGGGGTAGGTTTTTGTCTTCCTACCTCACCCCAGTTTACATATATGATTCAGAGGATGGAAGTACAAAACTCTTAAATGGTTTACACATTAATTATATTGTAATTCAACTATAACCAGCATATATCCATTTTACTCTGAAGCACGGGGTAAAATAGGTATAGGTTTTTCTCTAATATCTCATTTGCATTTTGCAATTTGTTTGTGGCATTGTATAGTTGATCTTCACAGTGCCCCTTGTTGTTTACTTTAATCTTTGATTGCAGAATTTTATTTTTTAGACAATACTTTCCCTTTTAGAACAGATTCTGAAAGGTGAAAGTAATTTCTCAAAAAAATAAAAATTCTGCAATCAAAATCGAAAAAGTAAACAGCTGCCGTGAGGATCAAGCTCAGATATACAATGCGCCACCACCACCACCAAAAAAAAATTCAAAATGTCGAAATGCAAATAAGATTAGCAAAAAAACCTTCCCGTAAAAATATGAATAGCCTTAACTCGCAAGTATCTTCACATAACGGGGCAGGAAAGAAATACAGATTTTGTCAAAAGTTAAAAAGCACTAATTTTATTAAAATGCAAATATCGCCAGAGAACTTAAAAAAATTTCAGTAAAGAATCATGAAAAAAAATATGAATTTTGTCAAAGGATCTCGGGGAGGGGGGGGGGGGGAGGGGGAGACGACGGCATAAAGTTTTTGCAGTAAAAAGTCCTTTTATTTTAGTCAACACTAGGGATGCACCGAATATTCGGTATTCGGCCATGTTACCGAATATTCGGTTTGGCCGAATATCAAACTTTGGTATACCGAATATTCGGCTTGGCCGAATAGCAAACTATTTGGCCTGCCGAATATTCGGTTTGGCTGAATATTGAAATATTCGGCCAGACCGAATACTTAAGGAAAATTTTTTAAACATTTTTAAAAACTTTATACAACTTCTACATTTAACAATCAACTTACAAAGATATTCAGAATAATTAGAAACAGAATCATATTTAAATAAAAGAGAATGTTATTACATTATTTATTTGCTGTTTTTTAAGTATTATGTAAGAAAATTAACCAATCACGAGGATTTTCATAGAAATTAATTATGTACAAATGCAAGTTCCTAAATTTTGTCTAGCAAATAATCTGTTTCTTGCTAAGATTTTAAGAACAATTTTTAGAATCTCTGAAAATGATTGTCCACTCCAGACACCTATCTAGGATGCATTTAAAAACTTCCTTGCTTAAATTAAAGGGAGTAGAACAATTATTCTTGCTAAGTTGCCACCATATAAAATTTGAATTGATTTGTAATATTTGTTTACTTTTACTTCAGTCTCTTCCTGACAAACAAATAATATATGATCCTGTACAATTTTTTCACTATTTCTCTTTGATTTTAAAATGTTTCTTTTAGAATTTAAGAAAATTTTATTTATCTGTATTAATTCTCAGAAGAAGCCACGAAATTTAAAATTTTACTAATTTAAAAAGTTTTATAACTATCCTCTGCTTAAATAACTCAAAGCAGATTTTTTTCAGTTATAAAGTTTACTTGTAATTGTAACTCTTGTTTATTAAAATGTAAGTTTCTGTATTGAATAGTGTGTAAAATTGTTTTAAAATTTAATATTTTAATGCCTTTAAACTTTGAAATATAAAAGTATTTGACAAGCCGAATATTCGGCATTCGGCCGAATAGTTACTATTCGGCAGGCAGAATATTCGGTATTCGGCCTAGCAGTTACTATTCGGCTGGCTGAATATTCGGTATTCGGTTCACCTCTAGGCCGAATATTCGGTATTCGGCCACAATCACTATTCGGTGCATCCCTAGTCAACACTGTCTTCGCTAAAATTTTTGGTATTTTTTCATGATGAAGCCACAATCACCCCCCCCCCTCCCTCCCCAGCTTATCAATTTAGCGATAATTTCATATTCTAAAAAAATTAATAAATGAAAATGATTTGAGAAATATATCATACAACAGTAAAATTTTAAAACATTTTACTTTTTCATATCATCAGGGCAGAAACTAGTTTCTTTCAGTAAGTGGCAAAAACTAATACTAATCCTGCAGTGATTCATAATTCACATATGTAGGTATTTGATATGTAAACAATTAAGCTAAAAATTAAAATTGAAGATTATGAATGTTGTTCAAAGTAGCAAGTCAGATTTAGTGATGCTCTGAATAGTGATTTTGGCCGAATACTGAATATTCAGCTAGCCGAATAGTAACTGTTTGGCCGAATACTTTTTATTTCAAGGTTTAAGGTATTAAAATGTTATTTTTTAAAACAACTTTACATAATATTTAATAAAACAATTACATTTTGATAAATAAGCTCTTTATAAGTAAATTTCATATTGGAAAAAAAAAAAAAACTTGCTTTGAGTTTATTTAAAGGATAATAAGACTTTTTATTAATTAATGAAATTTTAAATTTAATGGTTTCCTCTATGGATTAACATTTTAAAATCAAACAGTAAAAGTGGAAAAATTGGAAGAAAAATCGGTTCAGGTCGATTTGAGGCTGAGTGTGAATTCCTGCAAGTTGGGTTCGGGTTAAACCCAAATTTTCAAAAGTTAGTTTGGTATATTTTTTAAGTTTATCCCTGTTATAATAAACGTAGATATTTGTGTATATGTTGTTTTCTAAAGAGACTTCCGTTTTTTATGCAACCCTTTGGCAAAGTTTGTTTTTCTGCAACCAGACTTGTATACAGGGTTGGCAGGTTTTTGACACATGTCAGTTTTTGACAGTTTAAACTGCGGTTTAAACCGTCATGTCAAAAACCTCAAATACTTACAGTGATCTGTAAAATTTCATATTAAATGTCACACATTAGATGTAATATTTAAAATTCACTATTACTGTAATTGTATAATTAGTATATAGTATTAGTAATAATTACAGGTTTTTGACATGTGTCAGTTTATGTCGGTTTAAACCATAGTTTAAACCGTCATGTCAAAAACCTCAAATACTAAATTGATCAGTAAAAATTCAAATTAAATGTCACACATGACAACATTACATGTAATATTTTAAATTCACTCTTACTGTATATCAGTAATTAGTACATAGTAAAATAAAAGTACAATAAAAGTTGTTAAAAACAATAAAAGTTGTACTTAACAATAATATTATTGTTAAGTACAACTTTTTAACAGGGTAAAATTTTTATTTAATTTTTTTTTTTTCCTTGTAAAATTGTGTTTTTCTAAAAAGTAGACATTAAACTCACCTGAGCTGTACATTTTTTCTCTTACTTAAAATCGTTTTAATTTCGCTTACTTTTGAGAGCTTAAAGCATTAGCTAGCTTTTTTTATGGGGAAAAAAAACTTAGAAAAGTGTAGATTTTTTTGTATATATAACAAGATAATGTGCATCAATGTTATTCTAGTCTAGGCAATAACCATTCCATTCAAAATTGAAATTGGATTATTAATTTTAAACATTTACAAAATAAGAGAAGTAATTAAAAAAAAAGCTTAAAATCGAAATCTTTTTAAAACATGCTTTCTTTCAATATATAAAAATGTTTTCGATTTTAAAACTGAAAAAAATTGGCTCGGTCATCTAAAAGAAAATTCCTATAAGCCCATATTGAAAAAGTGCATAATTCATCCCAACCATCAGGGGCAAGGGTTGACTGCTGTATCAGTTGATTCAGCTCGCGCTTTGAGATACGGAGAGAGTTTATGGATGCTTACCCATACTGATTGTGTATGAAGCTAAAGAATCCCCTTTCCAGTCTTCTTATTTCAGTGCTATAGGAAGGACTCCATTGTTTGGTGAAAAGGTATCACTAAATGCAACAGCTTTTTGAGCCTGCTTCAAAACTTGCTCATCTAGCAATGCTTTTGCTACCAAGTCCTACTAGCTCAGCATCAATTAAGAGACAGACTATTTTCTTACGCTTCATGCACTCTAAACTCCAAAAATCTTTTGGGTGTAAATAAATGTGCTAAACGCGTGGTGTGCCGCAGCATGCTGCGGGGTAAAATTGATCCGGATTATTTTTAATTGTACAAAATTATTTTCTTCTCGTTGAAAAAAAAAAATTATTGCAAATAATATATTTTTTAAATTATTAAATTTCAATAAAAGATCCCATAAATCATTGACTTATTTAATGTTTATGTATTGTTAAAATGTTTTAGCATGTTACATGTATTTGGCAGTTTTCAACGGTTTAAACCAGTTTATGACAGTTTAAACCAGTTTTTGACGCTTGTCATGTCAAAAACCAGTTTTTGACGTCAAAAACCCAACCATGCTTGTATAAAACCAAAAACTTTCTGTGTGCATAAATATTGGGTCAAAAACTATCTGCACATTAATTTAATGTTTAATAACGTAACATACCGTGTTATGTTATTTTAACAATATGAATTAAAAAGAGTATTTTTAAAATAATTACCATTTAAATTAAAAATAATTAGTATTAATCAAAGAATAATTATTTGGTCAAAAAAAAACCAGCTAAAAATGCATAAGAAGGGCAGAAATAATGTGACATTGCTACTGAAACAGCTAAATCACCTTTTCTAGGAAGAGGTATCCATTCATAGGTATCATCATTAAAGAGACTGGTGAGTTTTTCTGCGCCCCTTTGACAAAAATCATGTTTTTTTCCTTTTGTCTTTGACGAAATTCTCGTTTTTTCTGTGATCATTTGATGAAATTCTCTTTTTTTCTTGATTCTTTGATGAAATTCACATTTTTTTTCGATTCTTTCACAAAATCAGTTTTTTCCCAATCTTTTGACGAAATTTGCATTTTCCTACGATCTTTTGACGAATTTCGTATTTTTTCATGCATTTTTAACAAAATTCTCACTTTTTTCACAACACTTTTGACGAAATTCTTGATTTTTTGAAGAAAGTAGTTTTTTACACGATTCTTTTACGAAATTTGCATTTTTTCACAAACTTTTGGCAAAATTTAGGGCTTTTCCGCTATGCTTTTAAGAAATTGTTTTTTTCTGAGCCCTTTTGCCGAAATTTGCATTTTTCTAAGATTCTTTGACGAAATTCACGTTTTTCCTGCGATATTTTTACAAAATTCGCATTTTTCCTGCGATATTTTTACGAAAGTCGCATTTTTCCTGCGATATTTTTACGAAATTCGCATTTTTCCTGCGATTTTTTGACGAAATACGTGCTTTTTTCTCAGCCTTTAGCGATATTCATGTTTTTCCCGTAATCCATTGACGAAATAAGTTTTTTCTGCGATTTTTTGACGAAATTTGCGGGATTTTTTTTTTCACTATCCTTTGACAAATTCGGGCTTTTTCCGCTATGCTTTTAAGAAATTCTTTTTTTTTTAACGATTCTTTGATGAAATTATAATATAGAGAATATTTTTAATTTTTTGGTATTCAAAAAGAAAAAAAAAAGTTACAAAAATAAGTTTTCTACAAATTTTTCTGCAAGGTTCCGAATTTTTGGGAAATCTTCTGCGCATGCGTCTATATTATACAACTGTGTCTGCAACCCTTTGGCAAAATTTGTTTTTTTTCTGCTATCCTTTGACAAAATTTTCTTCAACCCTTTGGTAAAATTTGTTTTTTCTGCAAACCTTTGGCAAAATTAGTTTTTTTCTGCAACCCTGTTGCAAAATTCGTTTTGTTTCTGCAACCCTTTGGCAAAATTTTTTTGTTTCTGCAACCCTTTGGCAAAATTTTTTTCTGTACCCCTTTGGCAAAAATTTTTTCTGTACCTCTTTGACAAAATTTGTTTTTTTCTACAACACTTTGGCGAATTTCCCTAAATCAATTCATGAATCGCTCGCGGAAAAAAATTGAAAATTTCTTCAAATGATCATGGAAAAATACCAGATATTTTGTCATATATCTCAGAAACAAATGGTAATTATCTTCAATTGGTTGTTGAATAAAATTGCTATTTTCATAAAGAGTTCAGAAAGAAATTGCGAATTTCGTCAAAAGATTGCGCAAAAAATAATCGGGAATATCGATAAACTTATTCGGTGAAGAATATTACAAATTTCGTCAAAAGGTCGCGACGAATAGTGAATTTTGTTAATTAGTCACAAAAAAGATATCGCGAATTTTACTGTTCGATCGCACAAAACTCGAGTTTTGCCGTCAAAAATCAACCCAACCCAATTTATTGTTTGGGTAAATTGCAGGGAAATGAATTTCCGTTTTTTGTATGTTTCAGGCACTTTCGTATGAACTCATCATTACGTCTGTTTTGAAATTTTAAGTTAAAATCATTTAAACGTTTTAAATCGATAACATTGTTTTTGCACATTTTCATTTTAGGAACAATACTTTGATCCTATCACTCAAGCTGCTATGGTTGAATGGAGGTTATGGCAACAATGAGGTTAAATTTAACACCAGCCCAAAAGAAGTACCAACAAAGAGGACTATCAAAGAGACATGTGATAATCCTGAAGAGGTGTATTATCAGCAAGAAAGGTATAAATTTACATATTAATCTTAAATATATTTAAGTTTTGATTTTGTCATGGAATTTCATTTTTTTTTGTGTGTGTGTGTGTGTGTGTTTAGTAATTAACACTGTATTGGGCCAGTGTGACCTTACAGATACATATGTGGAAAAAAAAAAATCTGTTTTCATATTAGTAAACTTCATACCTAGCATCTATCTTTCCTATCCCAATAGCAGAAAATTTACTTTTAATGTTTTTAAGCATTTTACTAATTTTTATTAATAATAATCTTAAGTTATAGTAATAAATAATAAAGAACTAAACATAATATAAAGTTGGAAAAAAATCCAATGGAAAAAAAATCTGCGACGCATGTCAACCGTCAGGAACTTTCTTCTACCGGGTTTCCTATGTGTTCGGAATGCAGTGCTATCCAGTTTTAGTTCATTTATTTAGTATCGTCTATCAGTCAGATACATTTGCCCAATAACATACATTTTCTTCCGATATTAGTTAGAAATCCATGACATGTGTTAGATTTGGAAGTTTTTTTATAATAGAATAGAGTAATGTTGTTGGTATAGAAACAGCATATAAAATTTAATTTTGTCATAACATTATACAAGTTAGGAAAACAAGTCTGTATTTCTGAAATAGATATTTCTAACATGTATTTAATATGAAAAGCATTTTTATTAATAGTTAAAAAAAAAAAAAGCAAATTGCAATTGAATTTTCAAAATTCACTGTTTATAGAAAAATTTTTAACGTAAATTTCAATGAAAGTAAGCCTTTCACTATTATTTTTTCATTTTCTTACATAATTATAACTTTATTAAATTATGATTAAAGGTACCATTAAAAACAGTGAAAGTTTTGATTATCTTTGTGAAATCCAGAATTTTTATAAATCTAGTCTTAGTCCTGATACAGGATTTTCGAGGTTATACTGTATTAAATTAGACATGTATCTCTGACACATGACATGCATTTGACTGTTGGAAGAAAATTGCTGCCTGACTGCTTAGATTTTATGGGGTAAGGTTAAACATCATTGTTGTAATAAAACATTTCATATTTAGAATAAATTTAAATGTAGTTTCATCCCCCCCCCTCCCTTCCAATGTATACATTTTGAAAATGGCAACAAAGGGGAATTTTCAACAATATTTTGTAATGTTGCTTAAGACCTTTTAAATTTGTTTTTAAAATAGAAATTTATTTTAAGATTGTATCAGAAGTAGGGTGTCAACGATTTAAATCATGATTTTAATCAAGTGATTTTTTTTTTAAAAAATCATTGATTAAAATCAAAAAAATTTTTTAATGTTTAAAATGACATAAAAAAGTATTCAAATTATTGTGACTTATGAATACACAAAACAAAGCTTTAAATAATTGTTTCCAAGTATAATTCCTGAGTATTGTGAAAAATTTTAAGTACAGTAAGTTTGTAAAAAGCATGTTTTTTTATCTAACAAACATAAAAAGCATTTAATTTAAAAATATTTAAATCTAATATAACTTTCAATGTCATAATTTCCTTTTAATAATCAAGTTATTATTTTATATACAATAAACACAGCAATAGTGTCAATGATTTTAATCAATTGATTTAAATCAGATGATAAAATCACATATTTTCTGATTTTTTAAAATGTTGTGAAAAAGCATGATAATCAATAATGAAAACGATCACTAAATCACTTGTAAAAAATGTAATATTTGTTATTGTTAATTATAACAATATTAAACTGTGTAAAAAGATGTTATACATTTAAAAAAATCTAACTAAATTTTAAATAACTTCAAAACATTATAATATTTAGTAGCTATTCAAATATTTTAATGTTGTGGGGAAAAATATCTGATTTAAATTTCGAAAATACAATTTTTGTACTCTATTTATAAATTATGTGTAAGTTTGCTGTATACATTGCTACAATTTTTGATCAATTTGATAGACATACACTTTAAAACCTGTGTAAAATTACTGGCTGCTTTATGAATTTATCAAACTATTATTTACCACCTTTTTTCAACCACTTTTTCAAAAATGTAGATTGTGTTCTTAATTAAACAGTTAATTGTTTAATAATTACAAAATTTAATCTGTATCATCAATTTAAAATTAAATGCAATTTATCAATAACTTTAAAATATAAGCAGTATTTAATATTGGTTTACATAATTATTATAAAATATTAATGCACATAATGTTGTATGTTACTAAAGAAATTTTTTATTTGCAGTTTTTTGTAATTTCTATAGTTACATAATTAAAATTTTATTAATTAAAGCAAAAAAACATAGATTATGTTAGTAATTGGAGGGTTATTCATTTTTGAAATGCTTAATTTTTGGTAGATGTTAATATTTTAACACGGAAAAAAAAAATTAAAAAAATCAGATTTAAATAAAAAAAAAAATCAGATTTTTTTAAAAAAAATCCTGATTTTTTTACACCCTAATCAGAAGTAACATGATAAACAAATGGGTAAGTGTGATTACACAGATGGTTTCATTTATTCATTTTCCATTTTATTCACAATTAGCCGAATTTTCAGTGGTGTAACTTTATATAAAGCTAAAAGTTTTAGTGTATGTTTTTTAAGAATATGCATGGGGAGGCGGTTTTGTGAGTGAGTGTAGGTTTTTATTTTTGGGGCCCATTTTGTGAAAAGTTATTTTTGTGATAAATAACATTTTGTAATGAAAGTTGAAATCATGTTACTCAAATTTAAATGAAGACTTTGACAAAACTTCTTTAAATCAGTGAGCTGGTTTTATTTACAATTTACACATTTTAAAACAGTTTGTGTGAAAAAGAATGTTACAAAGGGGCCTATTTTATTAGATTTTTGTGAAAGGCCCTAAATTTTGCTTGGAACGACCCCTTATATATATTTTCATATTTAGAATAAATTTAATTTTTAAAGTTTCATCCCCCCCCCCAATTATTGTTTAAAAAGATATGTTTGTATACATTTTGGAAATGGTAACAAAGGTGAATGTTCAACAATATTTTAAGAAGTTGCTTAAGACTTTAAGAATTTATTTATATTTACTTTAATCTAAAAACTAATATTTTAAAAGCTTCATAATCCTTTGCATTACAATTATTGCTATTTAACTTAATTTCAATATTTTCTTTTAACACAGGAGAATAGTGACCTCATGGAGGAATGCAATTCCGCTGCGAGGAGTGGAATTCAACAACCCTATCGAATCTCTCAAGGATCTTCAGCAGAGAAAAATACATATTTTCTTGTCTTGACAAGAAAATTTTAAATGAAAATATTTACATGTCCAGTTAAAGGTGTTGTCAAAATACTCCACCTGTTGTTAAAATTGCTATCAATGCTACATTTGTTTTTTCTTTTTGTTCAATAAAATTGTTAGTAAATAATGTTGTTTCTTTCCCCAACGATATTCTAAATTGCACATTTGACTCCTGCTTTTGGCATAAAAAGCTACAATCTTATGCCATTTTAAAGTTTTACATTTCTTTAAAAGTTAGTAGATTTAAGAAATATTGAATAAAATCAATGGTTAATTGCAACAAGACAAGATTAAGAAAGAATAACTGCAAGATAGTACCTAATAGGTTGGTATTTATCCAATCAAGACATTGTTCCTTCTAACCCAGTAGCTAAATTTTAAAGTTATACTTGAACATAGTTTCAAGAAATGTTTTAAATGATATAAAGAATTAAGTTGATCCATTTCTAAAGTTATTTTGGTGCATAATTTATTTGTAAATATATGAACTGCTTTAAATTGACATTTAGCAAGTGCTAATTAATTAGCATAAAAAAGCTTAACAATTAATATTTCTTTAAAAGTTAGTCAATTTAAGAAGTAGTGTGAATTAAATCAAGGGATAATTACAACAAAGTATATAATGGGTTAGTGTTTATCTTTTTTGAAATATTTTGTTTTACTTATTACAGCCTAACAATAGCCGTGTGACAACACTTGTGATAATGTTAGTTCCACGGGGAAGTTATTTTCAAATATCTTGCTTGGATTTTAATATTTGTATAGGCTTCTTTTTGCATATGATAGCTGAATACAATCTATATGCTGGCTAGTTTTTACTTTTTTAACTTAGGTTTTATATTTTATCTTAAATACTTTAATTTTCGGAACCGATTCTAAAATTGATATCTTAATACAGTAAATGCTCGATGGGACTCATATGTGTTCATAAAGTCAAAAGTTCGTAAATGGGAGTAACATTAGTTCAGCGAGATGCTGGGCGGGACCAGTACACCAGTTTGTAAAATCGTCTACTGTATTAAAAAAACTAACCAAAATTGCAAAATTAAAAATAAGCCTGCATAAAGATCCTATTCCTCCCCCCCCTCAAAAAAAACAACAACAACAAAATATATATATATATATATATAAATCCAAACAATGTATTTGAAAATAAATTCTCCATAGGATTAACACCATCATTTCTGGGCGATTCCATGGAGAGTGTCGCACACATAACACAGGCTTTAATTTGCATTTATTCAATTATTTATTAAATTTTAATGTTAATTCTGATTTTAAGTGGTATGGTAAATAAGTTACCATATTTTTAAATTTAAATGTGTGGCAATAAACCTCACAGAAGTATATTATTTAATTACATTACTCAAAATGTGCTTTTTTCCTACTTCGGAAAAAAGCACATTTTGAGTAATGAAATTTAATGATATATTTCTGGGAGTTTTATTTCCACACATTTAAACTAAAAAATATGGTTATAACTTATTTACCATACCACTTAAAATCAGAATTAGCATTAAAATTTGATAAATAAATGAAAATTAAAGCCCTCATTACATGTGACTCTCTGCATGGAATCGCCCTTCTATACTTTTTCAGCGACTAGTGTAGGATCTTAAGGCTGCTCTTAATGGCTCTGCTCAACAAGCACAAAACGTTTTGATACATTTACAAATTCATTTTTTAATTGAGATATAAAAGATATAAAATTGGAAAGCCTGGTTATGAAAGCTATTTGGAATTGAATTTTCCTTTTTTTTTTTTTTAATCAATAAATTACATATTGAGTTATAAACGATTTTGATCACGTGACAAACCCGTTTTTGCCCGCTCTTGAGTGTTTTTTCTCCTTTCACACAGAAATTAAGTTTAAAACATCCACTTTGACACTATTTTCTGAAAGATTTATTGTGTTTGCAAAAAAATGAAAAAAGCAGCTTGATTACATAGTTTCTGACCACCACCAGCTAGTTTCATGCATTTTCGATCAAATTAAAACTTATGTCAGAAAGTTGCCCTTTTGGATTTGAGAAGTCAGTTTTTAAAAGTTGTCATTGGGATTTTTCCTTTCCTTGGTGATTTCAAGTTTACATTTAGATATTTTTTCATTTTTTTTTTTTAAATTTAAGTTAAATACTTAAGATTGGTTTAATTGTAATTTTTAGTTATAAATCATATTTTTTTTTTCAATCAAAAAGTAATACAATTATATAAACCAGTATGAAGGAATATAAAATTAGTTATTTATTATTTTAATTTGAAAATGTGGCAAGAATTCTGTGTTATTTTGAATTTCATTGATAAAAATCGATCACAGGTTACTGAATTTCATTTAAAATGTCATGATTTTATTTAATCAGTTAATTAGAAATCGCTCAAGGTTTTTTTTGTAATTTTGAGCGAGTTCTTATCAACGAGTTTATTAAAAATCACTAGGGATTTTGCATTTTAAGAACATCATTTAAGAGTTCATTGCATGAACTCTTAAATGAGTTGATTTAATCCATGCATGAATTGTTACAAATTGCCCCAGAACTACTGGATTAAATCTGAAATGACCTCATTTCACTCAAGTTTGAATTGATTATAAATCACAAGTGGTACTGGATTTAGGCTTAAATTATTTCATTTCACTCAAATATGAGTTGGCTACAGATCACACAAGTGCTACTGAATTTAGTCTCAAAAGTATTCCATTTCACTCAAGTACGACCAGATTTAGTCTTAAATGACTTAATTTCACTCAAGTGTGAGTTGGTTACAAATCACTCAAGTGCTACTGGATTTTACCTTCATTGAGTTGATTTCACTCAAGTATGAGTAAAATAGAGATCACTCAATCATGAGTTGCTTAAAAACAACTCGTTCACTCGAGTTGTTTCAACTCTTTATGAGAAGCTGACTTTCAAATCATGAGATGAGTGGATTTCGGCTCAACTTGAGTTATTTTGGCTCTTTCGTTTTAAGAGTGTAAACATCAGATCGGACGAGTTTTAATTTGGCCCTTCCCACTCCCAAGGGGGAATAAAAACTATGACTGCCTTCCTGATAAAACTGTACAAGAGGCCATTATCATCTTTTATCAACCCCCTCTAAATTTTATAAAAAGCTGAATAAATTTTATAAAGAGCTCTCAAAATTTAAACTCTTACAACCAGTGATCAAATTGTCACAACACGTTGAAATTTTGTGTGCGTGAACTGGGGAAATTGTCTATTTCATTTTAACGAAGCCCCCTAAATTTTAATATAGCGAGAATATAAGGAAAACACCTAGAACTACCAACACTTATAACTCGGATACAAATTGTCGCTGCCAATATAAATTTCGTATGGAAACGTAATCGTTTTAATGGCGAAGAGGAGGGGGGGGGGGGGCTCTGTCGATTTTTTATAGAACCACCCTTATTTTAATGTATGATAAATATAATGTGTTGACAACTTTAAATACTCATAATTCGCACTGTAAATGTCACAGCACACTCTATGGAAATTTTCTATAGGGATTTTCTTCCATGTAAACTTTGAGTTTTTCAAAAAGAGAAAATATTTTCTTTTGTTATATACTGTCTCTATTTATTATCTCCTTTTCTTTCTTTTACAATTCATCGGAGAAAACGGAATCGTCTAAATCTGTACGAAAAATACAATAGAACTTTTTTGGTCCTGATTATTATAGCTTATGAATGACATTGAAATATTCAGAACTAGCGATAAGAGATTTATCACATAGAAATAATATTTTAAGTTACTTTATTAAAGTTACTTTGACACTAGACGTTGCCTTACCCCCCTCCCTCTTCTTTGATGTGGACATTTATATTTTAATAGTAAAAATATTATATTATATAATTACATCAGCTTTTAAAGAAATGGAAAATTGGTATACCGCATTGTATTAAGAAAAATTGTAAAATCTAAATAATTTAGCAATTAGTTTCATTAAGCTGGTTTTAATGCAATATAACAGAAATATTGTAAAAATGGGATATATGGGCA